>CM066236.1:6278670-6814396 GCA_033675125.1 Athetis lepigone | reverse complement strand
CATGGGGACCAGTCAGAGCGTTATATCCAGGCTTTGGTCACGTTATCGTGTCACGGGGGAAGTGGTAGAACGGCACCGAGGACCTCAACGCATTAAAACACATGTACAGGACCGATTCATAGTAAATGCTGCATGAAGTCAACCAAATGTAACGGCAATGCAATTGGTTCAAGGCTACAGAGAGAGTATGGTTTGCGGGTAAGCGGTTCAAAACTGAGAAGACGACTGCATGAAGTCAACCTACGTACTCGTAAGGCCACTTCGGGTACCAGCGCTAAGGAGAGACAATCGATGAAGAAGATTACAATGGGGCTATTGCACACGAAAACTGGAACCATTTCTCAAATGGTCACTTGTGCTTTTCACTGATGAATCCAGGTTTGGATTTCATCCTGATTCGCGAAGAGTACGCGTTTGGAGAGAACCTGGACGTTGGAATCGACTGCAGCACTACAATAAGTTCATGCATATCAAGGTGGCACGATTATGGTTTGGGCAGGAATTCGTCTTGGCGGTTTAGAACGGACCTCGTTTGGATACAAGGCAATATGACTGCTCTAAAATACCGAGATGAGGTGCTAGAGCCTGTAATCTTGCCCCACAGACAACAAATGGGACAAAATTTCCAGCTATTGCACGACAATGCCGTCCACATACGGCGCGTATCGTTACAAGTTGGTTACATAGCATGATATCCAAGCTTTAGACTGGCCTACACAATCCCTGACTTAAATCCTATTGAGCATGCCTGGAATGCTTCTCAGAAGAGCTCTTAGGATTTCCCTGAAGATATGTGGGATGAAAACCAGCTTTTTCTAGCATCTTAAAAGGACGTGGGACAGTATTTCCACAACAGGATATTGACACCTTGTTTTGAGTATGCAGAACCGCTGCAGATGTGTCAGGAGAGTCTTAAGTGGATCCACGGATTATTATTTTATTGTTTTCAACAATTTTTGTTAAAAAAAATAGTTTTTTTTGTTTAGAATGTGATGTTCAAAAATAAAGTTGAGATTGATTATTTTGTCTGAGATTTTCCTCTTCTTCTATTTTTTTTTTTTTTAACTTTATCTAAATGTTTTTTTCAGATTAGATAGGCTATTAAACAAGGTTTATTTTAATGTGTGGTGTCTTAACAAAAAGTTAATAGAATTTTAGGTTTAGGTTTAATTGAAATATCCCTAGACACTTTTTGATGTGTTAGTTTTTAAAATACCCTAACTATATTTCCCAAAGAATTTATTTCAAAGGGAAATCACGTGATTTTAAAAAATGAGCCATTGGTTTACAGAAAATGTTATAATTCAATCGAATTAAAAAATCTTTAATTAGGTCGATGGTTTATAAATTCAAACAATAATAGGATCTGCGTGATTTTTTAAAGAGGGAGCCTTATTACAAATAAGGCTAAATTTACGGAACTTGACTACTATGACTTTGAAAATGTGCTCGTTGCTTGATCACCCACTTCTACTACTCTCTTCTACATATTACTCTATGAAAAAAAAAACAATATATTTTGGAAAGTTAAATTCGAAATTTACATCCATTTAATATTTTTATACATGATTTTGTTTTGATACGGACAGGATTGGTTTTATTAATCTGAAGAGTAACAAGCACTTTTTTAGTTTGCAGTTCAGTATCCGAAACAAAGTAATGTTCAGTAACTTTTGAAACACGAATTTTATATTGTTCAGTGACTTTTGCAAAACTGAATGTTATGATATTTTGGATTTTATAACGATCAGCAATTTTTGACAAAATGGTGTTCAGCTAATTTGGAACTTTAATGATGTTCATTCAATACTGGCGCTTATCTTGTTAAGCGGTTTATAGATGATATAGTGTACAGTAGTTTTGAAAATCTGAATGTGGTCAGCGACTTTTGATGCTGACTGTACCAAATTTCAGCTTTCTAGTGCTAACGGTCACAGAGATTAAGCGAGGACGGACAGACAGACAGACGGACGGACAGACATGGCGAAACTATAAGGGTTCCTAGTTGACTACGGAACCCTAAAAAAGGGGGTAGGTATTCTCTTTTCCAAGAAGAAGTGTTTTTAAAAGATGTTTATCACGCCATCTTCGGATGTTAGCACCAAAGAAATCTTACCCTTATCATATGGAAGTCGTACCGTTATCAATGCAAAGGCGTGAGTTGAAAACTTAATAGACCTGAGAGAGTTCTGTGTTGATAATATCAATTAAATACCGATATGCTAGGGCAGGAGAGAAATTACTAGTTTTATGATTACCATAAATGCATAAATAATTATACCTTCCTTAATTTTATCTAAAAATGTATTAATTTTCCTTTTATTTCTAAATAAATCCTAGATCACTTAGAGCTTGAAACTGCGGTTTCGCTTTTTGGCCGCAAAAAATTAAACATATAAGTTTGAATCTCTGTTTATTTAAAATCCTTTGTCTTAAGAATTTGTTTGCCTTCGAACAAAAGGGAACTGATGTTTACACAAAGAGGGATACTAAATAAAAATGGGCGGAAGGGATGAGGCTATGTGGTAATTAGAATTGAAAGCTGCTTATAAAAAACGATCTTTAATAAGACACGTTAGAGCGATTGTTTAAATAAGTGGCTCGGCTAACCTATCTACATTTTAAAGCTTAAACACGGTATGTTCAGGGTTCATTCTGAAACATCAGTTTTAATAATTAAGTTCTTTTTAATCCATGTTATGGAAGTCTTATTTAAATATCAAGAACAAGATTCAGGATTGAAAATTTGCATTAAAACTGCAATATTTCTTGCTCTAGTATCCTGGACGTGGCGACCAGCATTATCAACACAATAACTGTAGGTATTTAAAATGTTTTTTTTAACACTTAGTAACCATTTTTAATATCTTTGAAAACCTTTCCGTTTTAAAACACAAGAAGCTGTTTGCTATCGTATTTCTCCAACAATACCCTCTTACTGATTTACTCTTTTATTTTTCTCCACTACCTTGGTTTCTTCGTCCGTTAAATACCAATTTATGTCCAAGTAAACATCAATGACAACTGGAAAAATAGTGAGGATTGTAATTGTAGTCTTTAAGGGACGAGGACCACCAATGGTCGGAGTCTGCATACCAGTGTAAATTATGTGAGTAAGAACATCACCAGTACTCTCGCGAAGTATTCTGCGAAGATCCATTTATGTCTTGATATATTATCGTGTCTGCACTTAGCGTTGGCGTCAAATCTAGCTCCTTAAACGAAACATTCGCAAGATATCTAATCTACCATTCTCAATATCCGCTGCTCCTTAACGTTTAAAGGCAGGAATTTCTGCAATTTACGAGTATTGATATTATGGAGTGGCTGGCGGTTCGATAGTAACATGGTTTTAAGGAATTCATTTTAATTTTGAATGTCTTTATTGGGCCGACACTTTAAAGGTAGACTTTTCATGTACTGCGTTAAGATAATATAACGCTGCTGAGGGGTTACAATATTAGATGGATGGTAAGGAATTTGCAAGCAAAGGTGCCGATTCTCTTATTCACCAACTAACGTAAATTTAAGTTAAGTGCATCTTTCTTTTTCCATTCAATTAAGAAAAGGACAGAAGATAAAATATTAGTTAAGTCCTGTCAAATTTAGACACTCTATAGATAATTTAGACGCGATTTAAAAACATGGCGTCTAAATATACGTCAATTTTCTTCAGGCGCTGTCTAATTTGACAGGATTAAACTAAAATGTATCCACTGTCCTTTTCTCTAAGAAATGGTAAGAGAAAAATGCATTTAACTTAAATTTAGTTAGTTTGTGAACAAGAGAATCAGCACCATTGTAAGAGTAAGTCCCGGGTTTCCATAATCGTATATCAATAAAAACTGCAGCGTAAATGGCGAGAGTAAATAACATTTACTAATGTTGTAGTTTGTAGGGTTTTGTTTACTACCTACTCTCTGTTGATATATTAACAGTCAGTCAGTTTACCATTTTATATAATACTAGCTTTTGCCCGCGGCTTCGCTCGCGTTAGAAAGAGACAAAAAGTAGCCTATGTTACTCTCTATCCCTTCAACTATCTCCACTCAAAAAATCACGTCGATTCATCGCTCCGTTTTGCCGTGAAAGAAAGACAAACAGACAGACAGACAGACAGACACACTTTCCCATTTATAATATTAGTATGGACTAGCTTTTGCCCGCGGCTTCGCTCGCGTTAGGAAGAGACAAAAAGTAGCCTATGTTACTCTGCATCCCTTCAACTATCTCCACTTAAAAAATCACGTCAATTCGTCGCTCCGTTTTGCCGTGAAAGAAAGACAAACATACAGACAGACAGACAGACACACTTTCCCATTTATAATATTAGTTATTATGCTCTGTGTGTGCGTCATTCAGTCCGCCTACCTAAAAGAAAACCGTGTCAATAAAACAGGTAAGCGAAGTTAATCAGTTCTAGTTTCAATTAGTGCTTTTAAGAAAATGTTATACCTCATAATAGCACTGTTTAACTGATATTATTTAGGTATTATTTGCATAAAATGATCTTATTTTCTCTAAACAGCTTTCTAATTTATTTTTTCATTCATTTCGCAATACTAAACTCTCTAAAGTAAAATGGTTTCTTGCGAAAATTATATTTGCCATTTGTATATTATTAAAATGTTGAAAATTTGCGGACTGGCTAAAATGGGTGGTCGTCATGCCCAGTGGTCCAATAAACCGTTTCATGCTACATTAAGATAATTTTGTTTTTGTCTATTTTGCTTGTTTGTTATTTTATGCTTTTCAAAACTGTTAGGCGTTATATTATAATTGTTCTATCTGAGTAGAACAATATAGACGACGGTTTTTAACGCTTCAAAGACTAAAATAGGGATGATGATAATTATGACGACATCAAAATGTCCGCCCGTTAGACTGTCCAAAAGTTTTAGACACAATTTTTTTTTCTTGATCAAATTAATAAAAAAAAACAAAGAAAAAGAGCATCAAAGTTCCGGAGTGCGGGCTTGTTACGTAACTGTTCAGTAAAGATTGTACCTAGACGTGACATGCGAAACTTATACCCACTATATCTTCGTCATTTTTAGTTAACAAAAAGAAAAATACAGAAAAATTATTACGCCTCCAAACTTTTTTGAAATAGTCTACCCGACGGAGTAATAGGATGACGACAGCATAAAAAAATGGCATTCTGTTTAGTCCGTCTTGTAGATCAGCCAAAAATACGAGACAGGTATTTTTTGCTTGATCAAAATAATAAAATAATACAAATATAAAGAGCAACAAAGTTCCGGCGTGGGGGCTTTTGACGTCACCGTGCTGCAAAAATTGTATCAGATCGTGACGTCACGCGCGACTTCAACACACTGTATCGTCGTCATTTTTTGATTACGAGAAAAAAGAAAAAATATGTGTCCAAAATTTTTTAATAATCTAACTTACGGACTAATTATTTTTTTTCGTCGTCTCGCCTATTAGGTTTTTGACGTCTCGCTTATGAGCTCTTATTTTAGGATTACACATAACTACTCGAAAGGTTCTGGATCTCAGTGTTGTCCAAAAAAAAAAAAAACTAAAAAGACGGACACATAAATTAAAAATCTTGCCCGGATTAGAACCAACAACCATTTACGTTAGAGACGAGTGCCTAAACCACTAAGTCATTGCAACAATTTAAAACACAACATAGGATTGTATATCAATTTTAAATTCATTTTAAGTGGATCGTACAAAACGTACCAACCTTAATTATTGCAATTATTTAAACATTCACACCGAGATATAATCTGCAATTAGCGAGAACTACAGTTTTCTTATTGTTATTCTTCCATTCTTTGGTTTTATTACTGTGTAATTCTGGTAGAAACAGCATTTTTCTTGCGTCTGCGCTGGAGTCTAGAGATGGAGATCGAATCGATTAGATCGCCTGGCTACTAGACTGTGTCAGACATGCCAGGCGCGGTCTGTTTTCAGAATTGTAAATAGGTTTTAATATATTGGCCAAGTCTTGTAAGTAGTGTAGTAGTTGTTCATTAAACAAAATTTGATTTAAATGAGACGATCTGTTTGTTATGGCTGTTTGGTATGTCTTCTGAGAGGTAGTCGCGGTTAGGGAATGCCCACTCCATCTAGATTAAACCTTCAAACACACGTTATTCGAGACACAATAGAAAGACAATAGCAGCGCGACCGCCGGCCGTCGCTTGGTCGTCAAAAGGTTAAAAATATGTCGTGTAAAAGTGATACTCGCTTAATAAATTTTAATCAAATTATGCTACTGGTCACTAATTTAAGGGTACAGATTTAAATGCCTTATCTATTTTAACCCTGTAACACATAAATACCATAATCATTATCGGCCCATAATAGCGCACACGTTATTACGTTCTAATTTCTTGCCCAAAAAAAAATAACTACAATAATAGGGATGACGACAGCATAAAAAAATGGCATTCTGTTTAGTCCGTCTTGTAGATTGGCCAAAAATACGGGACACGTATTTTACTTGATCAAAATAATAAAAAAATAAAAAGACAAAGAGCAGCAAAGTTCCGGAGTGGGGGCTTTTGACGTCACCGTGCTGCTAAAATTGTATCTGATCGTGACGTCACTGCGACAACGCACTCGACGCACTGTATCGTTGTCATTTTTCGTTTACGAGAAAAAAGAAAAAATACGTGTCCAAATTTTTTTAATAATATCACTGACGGACTAATTACTTTTTTTTCGTCGTCTCGCCTATTATCGCAGCAGTGTGTAACTTAGCCGACCTAATACAGAATGTCCTTAAAAGAGACAGTAACAAATATCTTGGGACAACTTACACACAGCCCAAGCTAGGCAGAGGGTATGTTATCATAACCAGACAATTGATTTGTAAATACATACATTACATATCTATACTAATACTAGCTGGCCCGTGCCCACTTCGTTGGGCGCCAAACATTTTAACTTAAAACTCTAAAACATGCGCTTCCCCAGACATAAGACTAGATCGATTTCGCGTCCCCGAAAACCCCCACATATCAAATTTTAGCGAAATCGTTAGGGTCGTTTCCGAGATCACATGCTTTTTCAAGCAATTAGCGCCATCTGCCGGGCTGATTTGTGAATCTAAACCATCCAGGACGCCACTCAAACGCATACAGAAAAATTCATTTAAATCGGTCAAGCCTTTTAGGAAGAGTTTAATGACATACACACGTACAGCAGAATTATATATATAAAGATTATAAAGAGGAAAACTTTGTTTGTTTGATTGTAATGAATATGCTCAAAAACTACTAGACCGATTTTAAAAATTCTTTCACCATTCGAAAGCTACATTGTCTACGAGTAACATAGGCTATATAATATCACGCTATGTCCCACGGGAGCGAAGCAGTAACCAAAAACCTAACATAACGTATATCACGCTATGTCCCACGGGAGCGAAGCAGTAACCAAAAACCTAACATAACGTGGGTGAAACCGCGAGGAACTGCTAGTTACAGATAAACAGACAGGGAACAAACACTCATGCACCTCACACAAAGTTTGTCTTGGGTAGGAACCCACAAGCTCCGGCTTAGCAGTCGGGCTCACTAATCGCCAGGTCAACAGGCCCCAAGATATCGCAATAACGCATGCAATCTTATCGATCGATAAGAACGCACCTTATGTTCGTTTTTTAATTAGTTCTTAATTAAATACTTTTATTCGCTCTTCGTAAAACACAGGTATTCAGCTGGTTCCGATTAGACTGGAAGCCGACCCTAACATAGTTGGAAAAAGGTTAGGGAGATAATGATGAATATCTGAATTAACGAATAAAAGAGATGCTAAAGTAATAAAAATAAAAACAAACAATAAAAAAGATGCTATCCAGTATGTTACTAGCCTATGCGCATATCTTATGAGTTTAGAACATGGATTTAGGACTATTTTTTTTATTTTTCTGGGCGAATATGGTCATACTTTATATGGTCATACGTTACTTCTTACCAGTCGGTTGACAATTGCAGCAGCAGCAAAGAAGAGACATGAATCTATTACCAAGCTCAAGAAAGAACACTCTAGCTACCTTAAAGACAAAGCACATAGTTAAACTAAACAAGTAACTTATGGACTTTTGAATTTGAAGTCGGTGATAGAGTTGAAGTTAATAGCTTGTTCTAAAACGTGGGTTCTCTATAAAGAAAAATTTGCATCTTACTCTAGCTTATTCTTGATGTTTTCATGTGCTAACAATTTGGGTAAAGGGCAATATAAAACAATTTAAAACTGTAGTAAATACGTTCCATAATAAAACAAAACATATAATATTTTAAACTTATATTACAATTAGGTATTCATTTTGAATTAAGGTAGATAATTTTTGAAATCAGGAGTTGAAATAAATGTAAGCCACATTTACAGTTAGTTTTTGTTTCCTTTCAATAAAACTCTTGTAATTTGAACAGTTAGTTGATGCAACATTTAAAATTAGGCAATAATATAGACCTTTCAACGACCAACCGACAGCCAGCTGTCGGGCTGCTATTGTCTTTCTATTGTGTCTCAAATCACGTGTGTTCGAAGGTTTAATTGAAACTGCATTACACTAATTAGATGTCTGCAAAGATCTTTGTTCTTCCACTTCCTTCTTTTAACAAAAAAGGTTTTTCATAGTCATGTAAGTTTTTTTTACAAAGGCCTTTCTCTGTGTTAAACAATAGAATATGACTAATAAATATTGTAAAACAAAGACCTGCGCTGCAACTGCCTCTGTGACTGTCTGCCTGTTTGCGATATACTCGAAAGCTATTGAAGGGTTTTCATGCAGTTTTTTCCAATACACAGAGTTATTAACTGATTCATGAGAAAAGAAAATATGTTACGTGCGTATTATAGTAGAGTAAAACTTAGAATTTCAGACATTTGAAAGAGACGTGCAAAGCTGACCCTGTTGGCTAGTTTAGTACTTACATTCTGATGTAACATTTTTTTTGCCTGAATATTTGATCGATATTCAATTACACAGGTTATTTCCGTTGTAATCGAGTCACGATCTTGCGCGCGATCAGTTTATAAAGAAATTAATCGATATAATAGAAAGGTGCTAATTCATATCATTGTTCTTACGTGTAGAATATTTTTTGTTATGTAACTGATCGACTGTCATTGACGGGACCAATTTAATAAATTACTTCGTTTTCTTCTCTTGTTGCTTCGATGTTTATTATTTGGGTATTATGTAATATTTCTAATATTGACAAGTCAATTTGTGTTTATTTGATTATAGTAATATATTGTGTATTTTGCTTACGCGTGTTTTAAATAGATATATCCTGACTGACTGTTGATATATCAACGCATAGCCCAAACCACTGATTCTATAGATATGAAATTTGGAGTGTGTTCTTTATGAAGAGTAGGGTGCTATTATGAAAGGATTTTGCTAAATTCCACCACTAAAGGAGTAAAGTAGTGGTTGGAAGTCCGCCACCCACGAAAGCTAGTTAGTATTAAGGACGGATAATAGTTATTTATAAAATTAATCAACAGCAGTATATTAGGTGATTAGCATTTCGTTTGTAACTTGTCAGTTTGCTACATGCTTCTGATAATAGCTATAAAGATTTATGTATGTATGTATTGTGCTACCTAGACCACAAAAACTATTAATCATTCCTAGCTGGCTACCATTTTAATCTTTGTGTTAATACGCCCACTACTAAGTTAAGAACATCATAATTAGTTTAATATTTAAATTAATTATTTACAATTTTGGCAAGATGATGTCAGTGCTACCTATAAAACTAGAAAAAAATGCCTATAAAATTGGCCAAGTGTGAGCGCTTGCACACTAAGTGTTCCGTACGTTGAGCTCCTTACGTTATTTAGTTAAGCTAAACGACTTTTGACAAATGCTTGCACTGTTTGGACAGGTCCACTCAAATGTCACTGTGTGCTTCTCTTATTAAGAGTTCTCGCTTATTTTGACCAATACAATATTGTATGGACTGTTAAAGAGACTGACCTCTGAGTTTATTTCGGATGTTTCTTCTCAGAGTAGTCCAGCTAGGAAACACCGGCTCCCTCGTTCCAATAAAATAAGAAAAATATGACGTGTAAAAGTGTATTTTTTTAATAATTTTAAGTCCGACATAGTGCAATTAGCAAAATGTGGATTAATCGTTTAATTACTTTTACTAGTTATCTAAATAGACAGGAAATGTTTGGATGCAGTGCTTCGCAGCGTTTCAGGTACCTAAGAACGAAGAGTTTATTTATTGTTGTTTCTACATCAATTTCGTATTTCCTTTAATATTTCTCTCAATGATTATGATTAAACGTTTAAAAGCGTTATACTGCTGTTGGTAACTGTACGAGCAACACATGTAGATAAAAGCACGTATTTTAAATCCATACTAATATTATAAATGGGAAAGTGTGTCTGTTTGTCTGTCTGTTTGTCTTTCTTTCACGGCAAAACGGAGCGACGGATTGACGTGATTTTTTAAGTGGAGATAGTTGAAGGGATGGCGAGTAACATAGGCTACTTTTTGTCTCTTTCTAACGCGAGTGAAGCCGCGGGCAGAAGCTAGTAAAAAATAATAGATGTTTGATAAAGTGGCTTGAAAAGCCTGTAAGAGAAGACCTCCATTAAAAAGCATAAATTCTCCAACCACATTAGTATTAGGGCTAGGTTGTCCGTGGGTTTTCTCATGTCGGGAGCTAGATGTCGCCACACAGCCCTAGTAATACAAAGTATTAAAGTTTGAAAGCTTTATGGCTGACAGAAAGAAAGCGTACTAGGGCCTCGTCCCTTTGTGTACGAAACCCTAAAAATTAAAATGCTTATTAGATAAGGCTTCGACTGAAGCGCTGTCACTGTCAGCAAAAAAAATTAAAAGTGCGAGGACACAATGCTTTTAATTTATTACAAAGTATTGAGCAATTATCGATTTTAGTTTGACATCTAATCATGCTGATTATGTGACGGCCTGCTGTGCTTAAACCAGCTGGTTAAGGCACCTTCCTTTTGAGATCGAATTTGGGCTAGTACCAATGTGACTTTTTCAATTCAAAGTAATTTTCAGAGTATAGTAATTATTGTAAAAAAAATGCATATAAATGGATAGACGTCTGAAATGGCCAATCCGTCTTGAGCAAGCGTGATGATTAATGCTTTGCCTTTGTATGAGAATTGTCTTTTGGCCTGCAGTCGCTTAGTTAATACATGTTATTGCTATTATTTGTGAAACTCTTATTATTTTAACTGTTTGAGGAAAAAGTTAGGAGTTCCTTTCTTATGCCGGAATATGGCTAGTGATGATTTATAGTCAGTTAAATCTGTGGTTTAACCCTTAGACTGCCGGAGCCGCAGATCTACGCGAGACACAATGCTTTTTAATTTTTCTTTTAATTACGGCAGACAACCGGTTAAACCAATGTTTTTGTCACCCAACCGACAGCAATAAAATAAAAGCAATTACAATAAATCAAAGAATCAAATTGTTTTGCCATTTGATAGACGTATCACCTATTAATCTTATGGGAAGAGATGTAATGGTTTATCCGAGGAACAGCATTCACATAGTAAAAACAACATTAAGCACCTATCTTCGCACGACGGAAGAGCGTGACAACAAAAGTTACTCAAAAGTATGGATTCTCATGGCAAGGGATTCTAACAAAACGTGGTACTTGTGTCATATTTTTTTATCTTTTAAAGCACTAGCTGAAGGCGGCCGAACTAATCTGTGAGGAGAGGCACCACTGACGCGTGCACTGCGCACTCTCAACCTCATAGCCGGTGACTTGGACCTATTCTGTTGTTCTCTGAGTGAATTCACAAAGAAAGCATTGTTTGTTATATGTTACAAAATATATTAAGTGTAGGTGATAAGTTTAGATTTAGGTAAAATTATTTATGTACACTATCGCATTAGGGCACAAAAAAAAACCTGTAATGATAGATGTAAGATGGAAAATAAATAAATAAAAAGCTTTTAACCGTGGCTTCTCCTGCGTGGATGTACTTTGACGATGACGAACTTCGATCCCTTATTTTATTTCCTAAAATCCTTTTGTATTGAATACTTACTCTTTACAAAGAACCTACTTTCCAAGTTTCATGTCTCTACGGAAAGCGGTTTAAACCCTCAAACACACGTGATTCCAGACACAATAGAAAGACAATAGCAGCTCGACAGCCGGCTGTCGCTTGGTCGTTGAAAGGTTAAGCTGTCAGTCAGTCGGTTAAACATTTATTTTAATTTAGGGGTCTTATAATCTAACTTTAAGCTTTTAAATCTGGGATACTACTCGAAATCCAGTCAAGGTTTTCAATTCGATTAATTACTAAAACGAAAGACAAAACTACTGACTTTTGGTGATTATCTGATCAGAGACCTAGGCCCGTATTAAAAGACGTCACTCAATTCTGAGACGCACTCAAGTTTATTGCTGTCCTTATTTTTTCCCTTTAGAATGACAAGGACAGCAAGAGACTTAAGAGCGTCTCGGAGTTGAGTAACGTCTATTAATACGGGCCCTAGACCCTTAGGTCTCTGGTCAGACTACGTCCTTAACCTTGGTTCCATAGACCCGCCCGTGCCGTGTTGTTTGTTTGACCACGTTAATTATTAAAACACGATTAAAAAAAATCTGTAAAAATCAGTAAAATCATATTTATTTTGTACATAGGTTATAAACATAACACTTTTACAAGTCAATATTGTTTTTTTTTAAATTAAGCGAACGATGGGGCCGGTGTTTCGTAGCTGGACTGCTCTGAGAAGAAACATCCGAAACAAACTCAGAGGTCAAGCTCTCTTTTAAAGTCCATACAATCGTATTGGTCAAAAATGTGCGAGAACCATGGAGGTTTGTCTGAGGTACTCTCTAGATGAGAGAAGCACACAGATTTGAGTGGACCTGTCCAGACAGTGCAGAAAAGATTGGAAGAAGCTGTTATACGTCAATGGCGTAAGCAATAAGCATAAGTAATTAATGTTTTATAGCTTTCTTTACTTTTATGCTACAGAATTGCAGGTGTAGAGTCATAACCACACGTCGTCGTACATGCCATGGTTGAGAATTGTGAATTTATTGCTTTTACTGTTACGCTCATGTTATTTTATAGTTTTACGTTATTCTGATTTCAATAATAGTCCCATTATGTTACGTTTTCGTACTTCAGATACATAATTACATGGCAATAATTCATTCAATAATGAGTTGAGATTTACTGATGTGATTATCGAAGCGAAGCCTTGCTTCCTTGTACAGAATTCACACGTACTTATGTTTTTATTGGCTTGTTACTTACGCTCAGCTTGAGTGGTGCTGGCAAATTCATCTTGGTTTTAATCCCTGTTAAGGAGGCACTTTGTTGATGTTTGTTTTGCACCTGCCTTGTTCTAGTCGAATGCTAGAAATAGCTTATTTTCAAGTTACTTGACACGTATACATTCGCTTAGCTTTGTACTTTTCTTATCTTTTGACGGGCCTGTTGGTCTAGTAGTTAGTAAAGGGTCACTAACCAATAGGCTAACAGGCCCGTGCACTGCTAAGCCGGAAGTCGTGAGTTCGTTTTCCACCCAAGATAAACTTTGTGTGCGATGATCATGATTGTTTGTTCTGTGTCTGAGTGTAATTTATCTATAATATGTATGTATTTATGAATTATTTAAATATGTTTATCAGTTGTCTGGTTACCATAGTACAAGCTCAGCTTATACATATATGTTTATAGACAAATTGTTCAATAAAAAATATTCCTTATTGTGCGACACTCACACTGACATTGCTAACATGATGCTCTTGATACAATAAACACTCAATCCTTCAGAAAAAATCTTGACAAAACCTGAAACAGCTGTACAGTGCCTATAACATTACTTAACGCTAATCTGGTCAGCTAGCTGTAAATATTCTGAAGACATTATCCGCGTATCTTCGTTTCAGCTCAATAAATATTAGATAAAGGCAACCATAAAAAGCTTAACCCATTAAGTAACTTATTTATTGTTGGCTTTCGTGATTAAGCAATAATTTACAAGATCATTAAGCTATTAGAAGACTAACTAAGTGAAACTAAGCACGTTATTGTGTAGGTACCAATTTATCTCAGCTTAAGTGTGTGTTGTAAGAACCTACTAGGAAACGATAAAGATGAAGATATGACATGATAGTATTTTATATCTAAGTAAGCCCCATTAGCCTTTCGACGAACAATCGACAGCTGGCTGTCGCGCTGTTATTGTCTTTCTATTGTGTCTCGAATAACGTGTGTTCAAAGTAATAAAAAAAACAACGCATTAAGAAAGTTGACGGAATGTCATGCTCTTGGTTATTTTGCTGTGGTTTCTTATTTATAGATTTGCTGGTTGTGACCATATAAATCCAAGACCGATTGTGAATTATACTTAAGATCCAACGATAACAGAAGCTGGTAAACCTTAATGACTAAATGAAAATATAGTTCCTCTTTCTGGGACAGAAGGAGACTAATGGAAGCTTGAGGAATCAGCTTCATGATGTAATGGATTCATTTGAATAGTGAACAGTCTGAAGAAATAATGAAACAGGGCTGTAGAATTTTTGATAAAAATCTTTCATGAATTGTATTGACAACCTATAGGATTTTAAGATAAACTTGACCAGATCTTCACCAACTGGATACTAGAGATTGGAAAATACAAATTTTGAGTTTCACCAACAGAACACGCTCGTGTCCAGTACTCGCCCAACTTAGCCATGAGAGTTGCCAGAATTTTGGCTCAGGTCTTGGAAAACTTTAAATAATTAGGTTAGGTACCTGAAAATTTAATGAACTCTCTGAATATTTTTGCTCGTTTTGTGATTTTTGTTGTAGTATATATTTATTGGCCTAATAAAATATATACAGACATAATATAAAAATAAATATAGCTAAATTAAAACTAACTAAAAACGAGTTAATATCTAAAACTAATAATGAAATTATCTATACTTAATATTATAAAGAGGTAGAATTTGTAAGTTTGTAAGTTTGTATGTTTGTAAGTTTGTATGTTTGGGGTAATCTCTAGAAGTAATGAACCAATTCCAAAAATTTTTTTACTGGCAGAAAGCTACATTATTCCTGAGTGCTATAGGCTATAAATTATTTTTTATAACATGTATATTAACCGAGCTATCGCAACTTTTGTCTAGCAAGTCGGAAAAAATTACCTCATGAAACAGAATTATTTGCGTGCGCTGCCTAAATAGTTGCTTAAAATTAAAAACAATGTATGGCAACTTGGTTTGTCCTAATAATTTCTACAAAAAAGTCCGCGACACCATATCTCTATCTTTTATATTTTATCTTTTATACTTCTTTTATTGCATTAAAAAAATGATTTTTCGGCATACTTACGTTTGGTTGATTATTTGAGCAACAAAATATTAATTCTTATGACAATAAATTATTTCAGTATTACAAGGACATCATACAGATTAGATTTGCCATTTACAGTATGTCAATTGGTTATATAGTTCCGGAGATAATATAAAATTACTAAAACGCAAAATGCCCCTAGCGTAATTTTCATTCTGCGGAAGTCATTTATAATTTAAAAAAACCGGTCAAGTACGAGTTGGACTCGCGCAACGAGGGTTCCGTTAATTTGGTTTTTTAGCGAAATAACTACAATATTACGGTATTCGCAGTTTTTTCTTTACTTGTGCTACATGACATTGCTTGTTGCAAAATTTCATGATTATTGGTCAATGGGAAGTACGGTGAGCTACTCATCAAGTTATACATAACCAGTAAAAGCTGACTTCTAATTGTACGAAAAACATACACAATGCGAGGTAAGCTAAAACTGGTTTTGTATAGCTTGATGTGTAGCCGTGTGTACCCTATAGGTTTTAATTTCCTTGCAAATGTCTAAATATGCAATGTAAACCGCCGTATCTTTTTATTGCATTGATTTAGAAACTTGATTTTTTCTCCGTTTTAAGAGATAGCAGACTTGCAGCTTAATATCTCGACGCATTTCTGGGAAAAAGGGTCTTGACAGACGGACGGACGGTTGTGAACTAACTACAAATTTACGGTTTTCGGAGTTTTTCCATTACTTGTGCTACATGATCTTGCTTCTTGCCAAATTTCATGATTCTCGGTCAATAGGAAGTACCCTTTAGGTTTTTAGTTTTGATTCCCTTGCAAATATCTAAATATGCAATATAAACCGCCGTATCTTTTTATTGCGTTAATTTAGAAACTTGATTTTTGCACTGCTTTGAGAGATAGCAGACTTTAGTGTGTGATATAAATTTCAGCTTAATATCTCGACGCGTTTCTGAGGAAAAGGGTCTTGACAGACGGACGAACAGATGGACTGATGGTTGTGAACTAACTAAAAATTTACGTTTTTCGGGGTTTTTCCTTTACTGGCGCTACATGACCTTGCTTTTTGCCAAATTTCATGATTCTTGGTCAATAGGAAGTACCCTGTAGGTTTTGATTTCCTTGCAAATGTCTAAATATGCAATATAAACAGCCGTATCTTTTTATTGCGTTGATTTGGAAACTTGATTTTCTCAATGATTTGAGAGATAGCAGACCTGAATATGTGATATAAATTTCAGCTTGATATCTCAACGCGTTTCTGAGAAAAAGGGTCTTGACAGACGGACGGACGGACGGACAGACGGACAACAAAGTGATCCTATAAGGGTTCCGTTTTTACCTTTTGAGGTACGGAACCCTAAAAATACCTTTGAAGACATTCACAGTTATAAAATTACTCCGCAGCAAGCAATATAAATGATAGTATGTAATAGAAACTGCTTTTTAGCGAAAAAAGGCCGCCTATTGTACTCTTGCATATTTGTTTGTATTGTCCTTTACTGTTTTTGTCCTATTGGTGTACAATAAAGAATATTGGCCGATGGCTTTGCAAGATATTCGTAGCTTATACATCAAAATAACACATCTGGGTCGTCATAAAGGCGCGTGTAAGAGGTTACGGGTTCGAATCCGGGCAAGTACCAATGTGACTTTTTCAATTCATATGTACTTTCTATAGTTTATATTGGACATCACTGACGTCCCGTGCCTTGGAAAGCATGTTAAGCCCCGGTTGTCATTCGTAGAACTTTGACGCTAGGGGTATTCAGAAGCCAGAAAGTCTGACCAGTCGAACCAAAGGGTATCGTCGCCCAGTTACTAGGTTGTGGAGGTCTGATAGGCAGACGCTTCACGTAAAACACTGGTATCCAGCTGAAAAGGCTAGGGAGATGATGATCCTCCTCACCGCACACGGACATTCCGGGAGGTTCCTATGTCGGATTCGGGCGGAAGTGACGCCTGCGTGACACGGTGTAGCATACGGTGGAGGTAGGCCCCGCTTGGGCGAACCACCACCGTGTCGTTGCAGAGGCGATTGGCGCTGATTCAGGCCATGCTTTGGGGCGAGATTAAATAGGAAGCCGTCGCCTCCTGCGAAGCAGACACGCTGGAGACGAAAGCGGTGGGGCGCGTGAGGCAGCGTCAAGCTTCACGCCCCGGACAGAGACCCAGGCTTAGGCGATTCACATACGGCACCGCGCTCCGCCGCGGAGGGCGGTGAGGCGGACGTCATGTTGTACAAGACACTTTGAAATCCGTTGATACCTAACACACGTACACCGCTCGACCGCGCGGTCGAGCGGTGTATGTTTGTTCACCCTCCGCGGCTGTGCGCGGTGCCGTGTGTGAATCGCCTTAGTTGTCGAGAGTCACAAGATGATGGCCACTGAAGGCGTGGGCCTGCGGAAGGCGAGCGGTAGGTAGCTGGCCGCCCGACTAGGACCAGACCCGTGTCGACGGCGTGTCGATGATTCTAATAGTTACCGCGGCCCCGGAATATATGGTAACCAAAGGGATATTATTGGATTTTAGTCAGTAAAAGTCTGACCCTCCTTCCCTCTTCAGGGGCAAGAGAAGTCATTTGATGATTTCCTATCCATCAAAAAAAAAACGCCATTGGATATGTTTTGGATGCTTTTACCATGTAATCCCCAATAATCTTTTTGTGTCCGCTAAAGATAGTTCTACAGTTAATCCGTACTAATATTATAAATGCGAAAGTAACTCTGCCAGTCTGTCTGTCTGTCTTTCTCTTCTTCACACCTAAACCACTAAACCAGTTTTGAATGAAATTTGGTACAGACATAGTCTGGGACCCGAGAATGGACATAGGATATAGTTTTCATTCCGGAAATCCCCCGGAAACGGGAACTATTATTCCACGCGGACGAAGTCGCGGGCAAAAGCTAGTAAATAAATAAAGAGAAAGAGAAGAGAGGGGTCGACGGGCAGCGTGCCTAGAACTGCCCAGAAGGCTGGCAGCATTATGCTTCTTTGGGCAAAGTAGATGCCAGCCTTCTGATCACGTGAAGTGTCGACTAAACGCTTTGCAATCTCTCTGTAAAGAGAACGGGCGCTCCTGGGCGGTCCCAAAGTTTCAACCCCAAACTGCTTAAAAATATAATTACCAGCTAGGTTGTTATATTTCCGCCGCTTGAGGTTTTCTGCTTCGGCAGCAGCAGTGCCCGCACACATTCCAGAACTAGGAAGATGCGATGGCGCAAGGGTGCCGTCGGACGTAGTGTCCCACACCAAAGGCCTACCCAACTTCCACGGCAATACTAAGGCGACAAACACACGACAACAAGGTGTGCGACGAAGAGCGCACTGCGTTTTTTACGTCGCAATTGTTAGTAAATTGTGTATGGGGAATGAGATTTCGCGAGTTTTTTCTGTCAGTCTCGTAATCTGCCGCCGTGCTTGTGTGTTTCTCATCTAACGTCGCCTAACGCCTAACCTTTTAGTTTATTTTCATAATAAATAGTCCTCATCTTCCTTATAAACATAATAAAAAGGGGAATGTTCCAATTCCAAAATTACTTAATTGTAGGCTGCTTTCAACATTCTCCCTAGCTACAAAACATTATTGAACCGCATAACCGGTTAATCGTTATTAGAGTACCTCTAACTAACACATTCAAAACGGATTTATAGAGGAAATTAAATTATGCACCATATTTGCTAATAAATATACAATGTATTATCACTATAAAATTCAGTTAGAGGTAACAACATAATGGATAAATTATAATCATTATCCTGTGTATGCCGACCATGAATATAATAGTAAATTCAATTCCATCCTAGAATTATTTATATTCTTGGTTAGTTTCCATTGATATTGTTCTCTGCGATTTAAGCTCGTGAAAAGAAACGAAAAAATAATAATTTCAGCCTATTACAGAGGCCTCTTCTCATAGGGAAAGCATTGAGCACCACACTTGTTCTAGACCGGTATGCGATTTCTTTTTTACTTTAATCATTGTAAGACGCGAAAAAATCGGGAGAAGTGAGGTACCTTAACCACTGGCCCATCACGACTTAAAGAGGTAATCACTACACATAAAACAAAGTCGCTTTTCTATCCCTACGTATGCTTAGATTTATAATATTTTATATCATTTAAAACTACGCAACGGATTTCGATGCGTTTTTTTAAATATAGAGTGATTCAAGGGGAAGATGTACAACATATTATTATATGCATAATTTAGTGAAGAAAAGACGGGGTTTCAGAATTTTTGTAATCCTTATTTCTAAGCTGGGGTGGGTCGCCAGTAGTTTAAATAAAAGATTTCACCTTAGTTTGAATTAGGATTAGTAAGATAAAATACCCATGTGCTACAATATGTGTTACATAACATTTAACTGAGGCTCAAAGGTCTTAAGAGACGCACATTCTCTCAACTTTTCTTTCTGTAACTTGACTATGATTGTTTTATAGCCTCCACAGTGTACCATTACATCCCCATGTGAAAGCTACCTACAATATCTCTATCGTGCAGTCAATAGACACGTACTACCAAATACGTAGACGCACGAAGCTACTCTTTGACACCATCAACCAATTCTAGGCACAGCTAAAGCCTCTATTCCGACGACATAATGACTAGAATACCATGCAATTTTATTGTAAAGCTATAATTTATTGTGCTGCTCTATCATTCTGTTAAGTATGTATTAACTTTTAAAGTTCAGCGATAACTGGGGTATCTAGGTAATACTACAGTTTCTTTTTATATAGACATTAACGTGAAACCAATCTACGTAGAATTTATTATCTTCCATAATGTAATATTCACTAAGGCTAATGTAGAGTTTACTAACGTTAAAAAGTGCTTTAGTTTTTATTGTAGGCACAAGAAACTAGATGAGGTTATAAGATGAAATCTTATAAAAACCTTTTATAAGGTGAAAATCTAATAAAAGTGTTTAAATTAAGTTAAGTAGTTTTATTGCAGCTGGTGACAACCGGAACCAACGGCTTTGCGTGCTTTCCCAGGCACGGGTTAATTATTAAGGCTAGAGAGGTTTCGATATTTGGCAGACACCTTTTACTGTCCTGTAAAGTTTAATTTCTATGATTAATAAATAAATAAATAATATATCATCAGACTGGGTCAGTCCATTATACGCTAGACGCTGCTAAACTCAATCTGGACCTGGATACGCATCTTGTTATTGTCAGGTGCCCATCGCAGATTGACGATCCATCTGACGAGGGCGTCCTACACAACGCCCGCCTGAACCTGGTTTCCACTACAGAACACGCCTACCATAGGACCAATAATTACCAGGATAGGCACTCTGGCAATTGTTGATCCTATGGCAAATATGACTAGGTCACTGACACTTTAGTAAAGCTATAATAAGATCATCACCAGCCCGTAACTGTCCAGTACTGGACAACAGCCTCACCTAACTTTTCCCACAACATGCGATTCTATGCTACCGGTTATCAACTGTTCCCTACGACCTTAACAAGGTCATCCATCTGACGGGAGGCCGTCCCATGCTGCGCTTACTAATACGGGGCCGCCATTCGAGAATCCTTTTCCCCTATCGGCCATCAATTCTCCGTGTTATGTACCCATCCATTACATGAATATAATACCAGTCTATTACTGCCCCACGGCAGGGCAAAGGTCTCTTCTCATACAGAGAAGGCTCGAGCAATATATATAGCGGAGGATTGGTGGTTGGCGATCTTGCACTAATAATCATTACTAGATTTCCTCACGTATAACAATAATTACATAATATAATGTAAAATCATCTCTCATCAATCTTCCATGTATTAAGATCGATATTAGAACAACACATGTGAGCAAGACTTTAAATGATAAAGAGAAAGTCGGATTCACGACCCTTATCTCAATTAAAGCTGTTCGAATTGCTTTATTAATCCTTTTTGTTCTGTCTGATCGCCATCTAACACACAGACAATAGTATGAATCGACATCTCGTTTCTACGTAAGCAATTATACCACGTGTTATTACGTACTCGCATATGAACACACACACACACACACATTCATTGATGAATCATTTTAGCATCGGTCGAAAAGTATGCTCCTTTGCTCATGTTTAAATACTGCTTAAAAAAGAATATCTTTGCGTATAAAAAATCTTATCCCTTCTATAAATCAAGAGTATCTCAAAGTTACTGGCAGTCAGGGTTCAGAGAAATCTCCTGTCAATACGAACCATGTCCTGAACCGGCAAATCGATGAGATACTTCGCTAATAGGTGTTCATTTATTATTTTTCATGTTTTATTTATTTACAGGTTATGTAATGATTTTATTAAAGCAAGACAGTCTTTTTTCTTACTCCTCAGTTCTTTTTTAATTTCGTTGCGGGATCCAAGACAGTTGAATCGTTTCTTCGGAACTCGACGAGCTTCATCGCTTCGCGCTTTTTTGGCCGACTCCACTGTTGGTTCTGGCTTTTAGGAGTTGCAGTGGTTGAGAATACTGTGGCGGGATTGTCCCAGGCAAGACAGGTTTCAAGAGTTGCGGAATTTGTGGGAAAGAATTACCGTGACCCTGAAACGAAAGAATGGGTTTTAACCAGTAAAAGTCTGACACTCCCTTTCGCTTCACTCAGAGCGGAAGGAGTTATTTGATGATATCCCATCAATGAAAAAAGGCAAGATAGGCTTTGCAGGTTTTCGGCCACGAAACTAACATAAAAGCCTTTATAGAGAACTTATTACAAGAAAAGGGGTTTATTGCATTTCTTATGCGGTTCCACAGAACACTTACAAAACATGTACGACTCGCGCTTGACCGGTTTTTATTACTATGGATATGAAAGGAAGCAGTAAAGTCTACATGCCTTATTTAATTTTAAAATTTCTTCATTGTTGAATAATGTAAGGCATAAGACGTGGCTTATTCAACATTGGAGGTTCATCCCATAGGAAGTAGTCGTCTCACTTAACTATTCATAAGTTCTTGTTACTTGTGATCGTGTTTTGTTTCTAATGTTCTGATGGAAAATATTGGTTTGAGTATAGCTTTGTACGCGACTACCCTTTCTTTAGTTATGTGTGCCAAAGTTTATCACAATTCAATCAGCCGTTTAGGCATGGAAACGTAATGTGCAATGAAAAAGATTTTACAGTCAGTAACAAATATTACTATTTTGTTGGCGGCAGATGTCCATATAACTAATCAGTAAAAAAAAATGTCTTGTATAACAATAAGCGTGCTGATCGTTATTGAGGAGTTTCAATGTCTATCTCGGAAGGTTATTAATATTTTTACAAAATTTTATGGGACCAACTTTGGAGTAGGTATACTCTGTTTTTTTTTTGCGTGGGATATTATAAATGACTTTACCCGTCCTGGGCGGGGCTCGGGAGGACGTGTCAGACTTTTACTAACTAAAACCCACTCATGTTCCTTCGGTTGCCCTTTATGTTCCGGGGTCACGGTAACTACTATAACCATTCCGCAACCCTGAGAGTATACCCTTTTAATTACAAAAAGAAATACATAATCAAACTACATACAAAGACCAGAGAACATTTTAGAAGGTTGATAAAAATACGCACGCATTAAAACGTAACTGTGAAAAAAGGTCATTGTACGTAGGTATTAGTTTTAAACACCTCTACCATAGAACAAACGCCAACATCACGAAGAAAATCATCCATATTTATTACTTACTCGCGATGTATACTATAAGTCTCTCGTGTTAAGTCTTTTTGACCACAATAATCTTGAATAAAAAACCCCAAACACCGTAATAAAATATATATACCAATTAATATACGTCGTTTATTGCAATCGCTCATCAAAGCGAATCAATTACGTTATGTGGGCGAACATTTTTGTCTATTGTTTTCCTTAATCGTGTCGAAAGTAAATCATAAGAAGAGGCTGAATCATCACCTCGGAGTAGATACAAGCAGAAAGCTCACACGGTTTGCGTTAATGGATACAAAGACACGCTTTGTAGACGGCAAACATTGCTTTTGCTATTTACTATCTAAATTATAAAAATGTTAACTCAGTTTTACTATTAAAAATGATATAATTAATTAGTTTTAAAATTAATTGCATCAACACAAAAAAAAATTGGATGTTTTTGCATGTGATACCGGATTAATTTCTAATGCACGTAATGATGTAAAAAATTGGTTTCCACATTTTTCATTGAGATGAACGTGAAACCTAACCTAGGTTTTAATTTAGGGTGCTAGAAATAATGTTAAATTAAAAATGTACATAATTATTACCTATTTTGATGATGATTATGTGATTTTTAATAAAATCAATTTGATAACTCTTTGTTTATTAGGTGCTTCAGCCTGATGTATCTAAGATTAACAATTAAGACGTAGACAAGCATAAAAATAAAAGCAATTATAGCACTTTAATGAGTAAATAATCCACACTTCCAACCGTTTTCCATTTGAGATTACCGTTACATGTATGAATCCATCTCAATGTGGGAGCGTCTAGGCCTGGTTTCCCTAATTGAGCAGGCATTCTGTATCCATGCTATTCTGTGTCATTGCCCGTACTGCCACAAGTAACTGCGTCATTTTGCACGCAGGTAAGTGGTTTTATTTTTTTGTATCATTATGTCTATTTAGATTAGTACATACTAAAGGTCATTAGGGTTGTTTTCATGCGACCTTAATAGCTCGTGTAGAGCTTTACACTTTCTATGATTTTTTTGTTTAAATTGAATTAAATGTGTACCTAAGGCTGTTTATGAGTCAGTTGATTTTTTTCTTATTTCCAAGTAAGTGTGTTATAAAATTACTCTCACTTTTTTGAGAAGTCTTTATTGTTATTAGAATAATAATGGTGCTGATTTTCGTGTTCATAAACTATACTTTTAAGTTAAGTGCAATAGTGCATCATTATCTTTCATTTTCGTTTAGAAAAGGACAGAAGATACATATTAATTTAGTCCTATCAAATTAGTCAGCGTCTGAAGTAAATCAACGTATCATTAGTGGCCATGTTTTAAATCACGTCTAAATTATCTATGGAGTATCTTAAACCTTTCGAACACACGCGATTCGAGACACAATAGAAAGACAATAGCAGCCTGGCAGCCGGCTGTCGGTTTGTCGTTGAAAGGTTAATTTGACAGGACGTAACTAATATTTTAGTTTCTGTCCTTTTCTTAATGAAATGGAAAGAAAAAGATGCAATGAACTAAAGGGGAATGCCCATCGCCCATACAAGAAAATGCCTGAAATAGACAACAATGCAATCTACGCTAAATTGTACTTCAAATCAAAGAAAACCCAAAGACAATTTCAATAATTATCTAAAACTAGGGAGAACCTAGTTTGAAATGTTTTTACTTAGAGAGGTTATGTCTCAAGTCAAGCCAAATCGTCGTGTTAAGCAGGTCGTAATTAGGTACCAAGCACAGATGGCATATCAAAATCCTTAACATATGGCCTAAGTTGTCATCAAATATCATAAAATACACACGTAACGTAACACAATCAAAACATCGAATTAAAATATATGTGATGAAAAAATTAAATGTCAAATCACAAGATATTGTCAAACTGCCAAGGCAACGGTCATGTTTCATACTGCCTAGGTTACTTTCTCTGCCGTAGTTTTTAAAAATAATTTGATTCAGGTATATTGATAAGCATATTTAATTACTTAGATTATGAGATATAACAAAAGATGTAATTATTACTGTTTAAAAAAAGCTTTTTACGGATCTCTGAGGACTGTTTATAAGACCACAGACTAAAAATGTAAATGAATGCATGTCATTGAAGAACTGTGCTAAGACAGAAATCAAATTAAATACAGAAATAATAATTTTATATATACCCCTAGTTAAACAAACTGGAACATAAATTAACGAGTTATATTTTATTCTAAATAGAATTTACCGCTACTGGTAATTACTGTCCATTCCAGGCATTTTCTTGGCATTCCCCTTTAGTTTAGTTTGTAAACAGGGGAATCGGCACCATATTGTAGCGTTAAATGGTCATTTTTTTTTATAGAGATGTCTGTCTCGCACAGAATTTGCTTCGTTTTACATTAATAATACAGAGCAGTAGCAGCCTATTACTTTCTGCAGTGTAACGATCACAATTTGCTCCAACCGGATTGGCAATTCCAGACTTATAGTCCAGGTTTCCTCACGACGTATTTCCTTAACGCATGTGTGTGACGTCTCAATTCTTAAACAAATGGTGCGTCCACACTGCTGTTGCTTTTCATGATGTTCCTAATTTGTTAGTTTGCCTATGATACCGTGTTAAGGCTTGTCCTCTCCAAAATCTCGTGATACGGAAGAGGTTAGTAACATTTTTAGCTTAGTTACAGCTATTATGGCACTTTTTAGTCGCAATTAAAGTTTGTTAAAAGTAAAAGAAGTGTGACTTATGATATTATTTTTTCGTCGGTTCTTATATAAAACAGATTTTAGTAGCAATTAAATGACCTCTCACATGATCTGTGAGTTACAAAATTTCTTAGTTTCGCGAGATTTTGACAAGGACTTACTGTAACATAGGCAATAGGCCTACTAACGATTTATTTTTATTTATTTTCCTTTAATAACCAACCAACAACTGTTAACACTGTAAATAGTTTATATTAATTTTTGTGCCTGTATTCTGTGAATAACGCTGTGGATTACATAATTGATTTTTTCTTTGTTTTAAGTCTCTTTGATTGTATTTTCTATTATGTAATTGTTTGTTGTTCCAAATAAAAAAAAATAAAAAAAAAAATAGTTAAAGTAATATCGACTAAACTTGTTAGAGTAACTAATTGTAAACGCTGCTCTATAAAACTAACTTCGATGTGGACGCACCTTAAGCAAACATTCAATATGTAATTAGGTACTAAGTATGCTGTAATTCATTAAGAATCTTCATTGCTAATTGGTTGACCTGTGAATTTAATCTGTGGAATTATGCAATGTTTCCTCAATCAATTATGGCGCGACTGACAGGTTGATGTGATTATTGAGCCCTGGGAGCGGGTATAACTATCGCTGTCGCACCGTCCAACATCGAGAACTGCTATAACGCGAATATTTACTGCAATCGTCGTTTGAACCTAGCCTAGACAGTCTGACATCGATCCCTGAAGGGCAGTGACTCTGAATCTATTACTTACCTAACGAGCTGAATCGAGACAAAACTTTAAGGCTGCAGCGAAATCAGCGGGCGCAAAAAGCGGCGGTTTTCAATTCATCACAGAATATGGAACTAGTCTAGCAAAAATTCACAGCTCTACCTTCAGTAGTTTTGGCTCTGCGAGGGCAGGCCCCCCGCAAGATGGACCGATGATCTCAACAAGATCGCCAGGTCCCGTTGAATGCGGGTGGCGAAAGACCGATGCATGAGGAGTTCTTTGGGGAGACCTTTGTCCAGCAGTGGACTTCTTTCAGCTGATGATGTTGATTGCCATCAAGAACCTGTCATCAATACTATTAATATTACAAAATGGAAAGATTTGTTTGTTTGTAATAGACAAGCTCTCAACATCAACCGATTTTAAAAAATCTTTCACCTAAGTAAAGGTAAATTATCAACGAGTAAGACAGGCTATACAACATTATGCTATTTCTTATGGGAGCGGAGCAGTAAAGACTAACAAAAAAAAAATAATAATTTTCGATTCAAACCTTCAAACACACGTAATTCGAGACACACAAGAAAGACATAGCAGCGCGACAGCCAGCTGTCGCTTGGTCGTTGAAAGGTCCTTGATGTTAGCAGCAGTTAATGAATTAAATTACTTTGAGGGCTGCATCCCGATTCAGCTGGTTGACCAGGTATGTCTACTAGTTACGATGAGAAAGTCAGGAGACGGTGTGGAATAGTTTTGTTAAAGTACGTATAATTGAATAGAAAATTGTCAAGTAACGCTAAACTTTCTCCCTACATGGTGTAAGTGCTCCCTGCACCCTTAATCAAGATGAAGAAATTTTGAAGATGGTTCGTAACCCACTGCTTCAGATGTTCGAACCATTTATAAGTTCAATGGTATTTGAAGAGAATGAATGTAGTACATTGTAAAATTGTAAATGTTTTTGAACATGTATTTTGGGAGTTCCAATTCTCAACAGACGTCAACAAAAGCAGGTTCATGTTTTTTTTGCATAATTGTTAAAATGTTGTGATGGCTCGGTGGATAAGGCACCCGCCTCTCGTGTAAGAGGTTGTGGGTTCGAATTCGGGCAAGTACTAAAGTGACTTTTTCATAATTTACTTTCTGAAGTTTATTTTGGACATGATTGACATCCTGTGCCCTGGAAAGTACGTAAAACCGTTGGCCCCGGTTGTCATTCGTACAAATAGTAACTGGGTTGTGGAGATCTGATAGGCAGTCGCTTCACTTAAAACACTGGTATCCAGCTGAATCCGTTTAGGCTGGACGTCGACCCTAACATAGTTGGGAAAGGGTTAGGATCATTTTGTTACGCGATTTTTTTTGATTCAGTCGTTACACTGAAAATTCATCCCAACATTTTTGATTTAGAGTATCTGACATATCCATACTAATATAATAAATGGGAAAGTGTGTCTGTCTGTCTGTCTGTCTGTCTGTATGTTTGTCTTTCTTTCACGACAAAACGGAGCGACGAATTGACGTGATTTTTTAAGTGGAGATAGTTGAAGGGATGGAGAGTAACATAGGCTACTTTTTGTCTCTTTCTAACGCGAGCGAAGCCGCGGGCAGAAGCTAGTAAGTTAATAAAACAAAATGGATCCTGACTGGCACAGCAAAATTAGCAGGTATCGAGGGCAGAATTGAATCCGCTACATCACAAAAGATGAGGTAGAAATTATTTCATTCGATTCCACAAGAAAGTTAGCGATTTACCAAAGGATAATATTTGGGTTGCCCTAGTACTAATTCCGGTATACAGGAAATATATGACATAATTTTATATTATAAAATAGTAAACTGACTGCCTGGGTGATATATCAACGCACAGCTCAAACCAACTACCCCTATTCCACCCTCTAAAAGGGTAAATTAGTGGATCAAAGTATATAAGATAATGACGCGGGCTAAGCTGCGGGAATACGCTAGTCTGCACTATTCCTGAAAAATAGATCGTTTTGAATAGAGGTATGCAAATTCCACTATTCGTTCTTTTCAACAAAACATGTCTGTTTTTTAGGGTGCTTGTACACGGTGCATGTAGCTGGAGCAAGTAAAGTTGCGGGTTACACGCGTGAGCTATATGCGCAAGCTATTTGTTCGAGTTTCTGAGTCACTAGACCCGCACATGTTTTTAAACGATATGTTTACGATGCATATAACCCGCGCAAGTGCCTCAACATGCGCAAGCTACATGCACCGTGTACAAGCACCCTTAGTGAAAGTACCAATCCAAAATAAATACCAAAGAATAAAAGAATATAAATTCCAATATCTAAGTGGTATTTTATACGACATATAAGTACCATTGTTAGTCATTTTGAAAGTCATGAAAATCTGATGTGGTTTTGAGACAACAATGTACAATGGCCATCTCAATTACCTTTTCAGTATCAACCTTGATAGATTAGACAGGGTATTCTGTTTTATTCAGCTTGACCTCGTATTTGTTTGGATCAAATCTTGTAACCGCTTATTCAACTACCTATATTGTTATACTAGCTGTCCTGTAGCGGT
The DNA here is from genome assembly GCA_033675125.1 of Athetis lepigone. Lineage (NCBI taxonomy): Eukaryota > Metazoa > Arthropoda > Insecta > Lepidoptera > Noctuidae > Athetis > Athetis lepigone. The sequence goes on along the minus strand of CM066236.1, from coordinate 6,785,429 downwards.
TACTAAAAAAAGAAGATAAAAAGTATTCTATGTCCATCCCCTGGTCCTAAGCTACCTCTCCACCAATTTTCAGCCAAATCGGTTCTGCCGTTCTTGAGTTATAAAAATAATGTATAACTAATACGACTTTCTTTTATACAGGGCGTCACGCCACGGCTATGCCACATGGAGGGAAAGTACCCTAAATATTGTGGATAGAACATTTTACTGAAAGAAGACATTGTTTGAATTTTAAAAACATTTCAACTGTTCTCATAGATATTTAAATAAATACATAGTTGAACCGGGAATCGAACCTGTTACTCGAGAAAATTAATCAGCCTGTAGTTTTACCCTACCGATCGAAAGGCTTCATCACAAGGATCATTTTTTGCTAAATAACATAGTGTCTCAAAAATGTTAAAATTCACAGTTTTCCTTTTATTTGTGCCACTATGTTATTTAGCAAAACATAATCCTTATGATGTAACCTTTCGATCAATATGATAAAACTACAGGGTGATTATTTTTTCTCGTGGAACAAGTTTGATTCCCGGCCCAACCATTTAATTATTTAAATATCTATGAATGCAGTTTATATTGTTTTTAAAAACCGAATAAGTAATGTCTTCTTTCAGTGTGTTGTTCTATCTACCAAATGTTCTATCTACAATATTTAAGGTACTTTCCCTCCACGTGGCATGGCCGTGGGACGCCTTGTATATATTAGCGATTTTTATGAAAATTTGCGTTCGTGGCAATACAATATAATAATAACTTTAATTCGATTTGATGATGGATTCAAGAGATAAATAGTCTAGACTAGTAACTCTTCAATGGTTTTTTTTTGTGAGTGGGAAATCATCCAATGACTGCTCCCGTCCTGGGTGCGGCGGGAGGGCATGTCAGACTCTTACTGACTAAAACCCACTCATGTTCCTTCGATTGCCCTTTATGTTCCAGGGTCACGGTAACTATTATAAACATTCCGCAACCCCGGCAGGCGACCGCAACCCCGGCAGGCCTCTTCAATGGTTAGTTGGAATTCCATTTTGTTTCGTTTTGTCATCATCTCCAGCCTTCATTTGAACATAGGCCTCAACAAGGACATCCGTCCATTAGAGAGGGGGCCCCTCTAATGCCGCGCTTGCCAACGAAGGGCCGTCATTCGAGAACCTTTTTTCCCCATTAGTCATCGGTTCTTCGAACTATGTGCCAAGTCCATTGCCACGTTAGCTTTGCGTTTTGTCTTTCCCTTGTTTTTGATTCGATCACATACGAAAACTGCGAGCATAGCTCTATCTTATTAGGCCCTTATTTCATGTGATGAGCTCTTATTATACCATAAAATACACTAAAAATTTTAAAAATATTTTGATATACCTACATATTTTTATGCGCTCTACATTTTGCAGTTACTAGTTTATACAACCATTTTACTTCTTTAGAGTTACAGATGTCTATAGGCACCACTTTTTTACATCAGATTGACCTTGGTATTTCGTTTGCCATGCTTGTTACATTTAAATAAATCCCTGCATTACTACCCCTAAAACATTGAGGTATTTAAGCTTCCCTACATTTTATCAATCTATATCTATATTTTATCAATCTATCACTTAGATTCAGTAGTTTCACGCATTTATCATCAGGTTGTCAGTCCACCTTACGATTTCTTCGGCTCCATAGATATTAGACCATCGATACTTTGAGCAATGTGCCCCACCAACTGCCTCTTAAGCCTAGATTTTTTCAATGTTCAGAATATAATATTTTTTCATCATTATCCATACTTCCATACTAATATTATAAATGCGAAAGTAACTCTGTCTGTCTGTCTCTTCTTCTCGCCTAAACCATTGAACCGATTTGAATGAAATTTGGTACAGATATAGTCTGGGACCCGAGAAAGGACACAGGATAGTTTTCATAGCGAAGTTGCGGGCAAAAGCTAGTACAGTATAATACAAAGTCGCTCTCCACTGTCTGTGAGTATATAATAAAAGTATATTACAGTAAAGAAAAGCCGAGATTTAAAGTTTTGTAGCACCCGTGTGAAGCTGGTGCGTGTAAAAATATTTATTGCCGCCAATAAATGCATTCTTCAACACAAGTCAGTGAGTGTTCATGGGAAAATTATTAAAAACTGGTTCATGTACGAAGTTAAAGGAAGTTCCACAGGACTGACAGCGTTAAAGAGCGATTATATGGAAGCCTGGATGCACATAAAATTAATGTTCAGCTTCCCTGGGAAACTAGAATATTTCATAGCTTTCAGATAATCCGCCATTTTTAGTTCAACATTATGTTTAAAAACTTGTTTGTTTTGCTGCCTTCTAACAGGAGTAGTATGTTAACTATACTTATTTCATTTGATTAGGTACACGACGTACGAGGTACATTTAGACATTTTTTTAGAACAGCTAATTTTTTTTCGCGCTTTCTGGTTTGTTCCCATAGTAAAAGTTGTCGGTTATCATGAGCACAATCACGTGTTTAAGTATCGTACACTAATTACCAGTCACGTACCCTATATATATTGTTTCACAAACTAACGTAAATTTAAGTTAAGTGCATCTTTCTCTTTCTGTTTAATTAAGAAAAGGACAGAAGATCAAATATTAGTTAAGTCCTGTCAAATTTAGACACTCCATAGATAATTTAGACGCAATTTAAAAACATGGCGTCTAAATATACGTCAATTTTCAACAGGCGCTGTCTAATTTGACAGGATTAAACTAAAATGTATCTTCTGTCCTTTTCTTTAAGAAATGGAAAGATGATGCACATAACTTAAATTTACGTAAGTTTGTGCTTAAGAGAATCGGCACCAGTGTGTAGTATTTAAAAGTCACGTGCATTTTCTAAAGTTATCTTGGATATCCATGATTTTGGCGACGGAAAACATTTTGAAGTAGGTATAACATTTTCACCCTAACTTAATTTAATAAAATTCGTAATCGCCAATTTACTTAAAGCAATCATGATGATGTCCTAGTAGATAAACTAATAAAGCACATTTGAATTAAAATTCGTTTTAAATAATGTAATACACTAAGCGCCTTACTAATAAACGCTGCATAAAGTTATGACAGGTTTATACGTAAAAAAATGTATGGTTACACAGGCTTTATTCATTGCATAACTTTTATACAGTGATTATTAGTAAGGGCATAAAAGTGGATAAATTATTTTCTAGGAGGCATTGTATTAGTGCGGTCATGGATGCGCATAGGGAGTTACTAAGATCTCTCCTAGTTTTCAAACACGCATAAATAATTTCACGCTGTTTAAAAGCAATCTACAGCAATCATTTCCTTTTATTTCATGAATATGATAAAATATATACTGTGTCGTTCAATTACTGGTTTTTTGTCCTTTTCTATTTTCTTTATAATATTTACGATACATAGCAATATTGTTTAAAATCTGTTTACTTCTTAAAGTAATTTCAAACCGAAGAACACGTGAAATTCCTATTTATTTACAGTCATTGTAAATAACTTAAATTCTAAATTGTTACGAATTCATTCAATTTATAAACACGGGTGAGGGTTAAATGGTTTACTGATGGAGTGGAAAATAGAGGGTTAAGGTCTTTGTAATTTATACGTTATCAAACAATAAAAGACTTTGACAGGATCCGTCAATCCTTATTACCTGTCGAGACGGAAATAATTAGAGCGAGCGTAGAAACTTGAGTATACAATAAAATAAATCCATCAATCAGCGTGCTAATAAATGCGTGAACATAAACTTCAGGTCAATCGGACGCACCCTTACAGCCTCTGGGATGTTTCGTAGACGGCGAAAGTGCAACAGCCGCGGTCCGAGCGGTACGGGAAAAGGTAAAATGGTTTACTGATGAAGTATAAAATAAGGGTATAAGGTCTCTGTAATTTATGCGCAATTAATACTTCGAACACACGTGATTCGAGACATAATAGAAAGACAATAGCAGCCCTACAGCCGGCTGTTAGTTAAGAGGTTAAACAATAAAATACATCTCTATTGACAGGATCTGTCAATCCTTACCTGACGAGACTGAAATAATTAGTGCGAGCGTAGAAATAAATAAATCCATCAATCAGCGTGTCAATAAATGTGTGAACATAAACTTCAGGTCAATCGGACCGCGGACACACCCTTACAGCCTCTAGGATGTTTCGTAGACGGCGAAAGTACAACAGCCGCTCCGAGTGACACGGGAAAAGGTTAAATGGTTTACTGATGAAGTAGAAAATAAGGGTATAAGGTCTTCCTAATTTATGCGCAATTAAACATTAAAAGACATCTCTATTGACAGGATCTGTCAATCCTTACCTGACGAGACGGAAATAATTAGTGCGAGCGTACAAATCAATAAATAAATCCATCAATCAGCGTGTCAATAAATGTGTGAACATAAACTTCGGGTCAATCGGACCGCGGACGCACCCTTACAGCCTCTGGGATGTTTAGACGGACGGCGAAAGTGCAACAGCCGCGGTCTAGCGCGGCGTATAAACGCGCGCGATGCACGCCGCGCGCCACTCGAGTACAAGCCCGTAGCCGTGCGCGCACGCACATCGACGCACGCGCTTGACGCACGCGACTACAGTGTGATGCAGTGATTCTAAACGTTTGTGATAGATTCTATTGCTACTCGTGATATTGCTGAAAATATTTTCGGTGAGTTTTTATGGAGTTTTAATTTTTTGTTTTTTTTTTTTTAGATAATTAGGTGTATTTTAAGTAAAGTTTAATAAAAGAAGAAATGATGATGATGATGCAATATAAATTTACAAATATTTAATAAGATAAGTGTTATTAATATTTGGGTTAAAATAAAATTACAAAAAAACTATCCATAAAATTATAAAGACATTATATTGTTAAAAAATATATAAAATGCTAATTCACTGTCAATGTATTATATATTTTTTTATCCGAATCAAATAAGTATCTGCATTAAAAAGGCAGAATATGTTAAAATATTAAATTGACAAGTTACTCTAAATTAAAGTAACATTGAAAACTTAAACAACTTTGAAAACTAAAAAAAACAAGTAGGTACATAAAAAAATCTTGAGTGTAACGTTATAAAGTATATTTTCTTCTGCCTAACGTTTCGTAAGTGTGGTAGGGCGAATGTAAATTAATATCTATATCATTTTAGTTTTATATGTGTTAAATAATCGGGAAAATAAATTTATTTCTAACATAAGTATTAAAAGTACCTTCAACTTTAATATCTACAGAAAAAAGATCTAAACCATAAATACCCAACGTGGTTTTAGACATCTTAATAACGACGCAAACAATTTAATTCACTTAACTTTTATATGAAAATCTTTATGTCTTATAATAAGTGTTATCAATGAACGCGCCATAAAAATACGCACACTGCATATTGCTTCTATTCGAACCACTTTAAATAAAGAATTTAAAAATATCAGGCTATCGACAAGCTCTATTTTTTTAATCTAAATGTAAATAGGGCGATGAGTCGTTCAGAAATCTATACTATTAAGTTTGTATATAGGGGGTAATCTCTGGAACTACTAGTCCGATTTGAAAAATTCTTTCAGTGTTAGATAGCCCATTAATTGAGAAATGCTATAGGCTATATACCATCACGCTACGACCCACGGGAGCGGAGCAGTAACGAAAAATGCCAGTGAAACCGCAGGGGACAGCTAGTGTATTAATAATTGTACCACCTGCTTTTCTATTACAACAAAAAAATCGAATCAATTATTCTACATTCGTAGACGTTACCGTTTTGACGATAATCGATTAAGAAATTTTACGCGCGTTTCCGTGAAAGTGTCCGGCGTTTGTGGGTGCTAACTGCGAACATAGAAAGTGATGATTTGATGAACTATATTGTACTGATTACTTGCCTTATCACGCGAGGTCAACAATTTAGTGAACTAAACTAAACGAGTGCTAAATCGAGTTGAATACACTGATATGCAAATGTACTATCATGAGGAGATAAATTGGTCCGTGGTTGCAAGCAGCCGGCGTCGATAATGTTGTACAATTAATCAATAAGACGTTTATATTAAACTCATGCGTTACAACCGTATAATGAATTGATCGGTGTGAATATTGAAACTTCATAGTGTAATTACCTTATACTTGACGTCCTTGCGACTTGATCAAGCATACGAGAATAAGGGCTCTTGGGGAGCTTTTATGGAGTACTTAGCGTAGTAAAGTATCACAAATAAACGAAGCTTGTTGGGAAATCGATATCTGTTGGCGTCAGTCCAGAATTAGCCTCAGACCGCGTCGCAGTCCGCGGAACTACGGATATATGGAATAAATGGTATTCTAATTGGACAGTTTTAAAGCTATCTTACACGCTTTTAGTTGGTTTATAGCTGTGAAACAATTGAATGCACGTTTTTGCACTATATTTAAATAACACCTAATTGATTTTAATAGCAAAGCGAATTTACAACTAAGCAACTAACAGTAAACCTAAAAAAAAACTTCCCACGTCCTGACAGGATGGTACATCACTTATTTAATGAAACGTTGCGATCTTTTTCTCTGCCTATCGATACTCGAGATGAAACATCAGCTCAAACGAGTACATGTTCACACGACAGCGAGTATTTAGCTCGAAACTCGATATGATACAATTACTAAGAAAATTATGCTACTTAGAAAAAATATAGGCAACGTATATTTTATCAGCTAACACATTTCCTTCGCGGTCTTTAATTATCTCCAGTCGCGATGTTTCGTTCTATTCTGGATCATTTCGACACGCAACGGTACTAATGTCTAGCTGGTACAAATAAGGCCCGAGACTCCGGGACACTAGCGTCACGAACCCGCGTAATGGATGCTGAGTGGCCTTAAACAGCTGCTATTAAATTTAGTCCCAGTCGCATATCTCGGGAATTTAAACGCGCAAATTATTCTGAACATGTATGAATGCTGGATAGCAAATTGTTACGTTACGATTCTTTGGGAACTTTTTTGTTTAGGAATGGACCGGTTAACGCCACTGTGTTAAGTGAATTATCGGATTTCGATTATTGTGATGTAGCGTCGCGCTGTTACCGAATGTTAACCATAAAATTAGAGACCATGAAGATTGCACGCTTGTATGTTATTGTTTGTTTGCACATTTCATATTTAATATGCATATTGTAAATCAATGAGTCTCGCATTTTTGTGGTCACCGCTAACCTCAGTGTGGAGAGTGTGTCAGGTATTTCACGTGGTAGCAAGTTAAATTGTTCTTAATCATTAAGATGTTGTAATTGGAAAATGTAATCTTAGTATCGCTTTAATAGAGTCCATAAAAAGATCAGTATTAAGTACAGTTTGCATTAACATCGTAGATAATAATGAGTACCTAGATTAGTGTGTTTTATAGAGCGATGCGAACAGACGAAAATCAGTAATTTCTGAAAAGCTATTCCGACAATGCAATTACCCCTTTCTGTCTGTATGCAAACGTTTAGCCTAAATTATACCTAGAGGTTTCTCCTACATTAAGTAGTGAAACCGAATTCTATCAATCAAATTACTAGACATTGAACTTTACTGTAAAATTAAACCACCGGAACGAAAATGCAGCTGAACTAACAAACGTTTTTCTTTTCTTTTTATCTGCACCATTATATTATTTTTCGAAGCGAAACTGCAAGTAGCGTTCACGAAAAAATGGACACTATGACTTGGACAATTTTGTTCGAAATTCAGATTCGCTATAATAAAATTTGTCTTTATCTCCTAGACGTGATGAAATTAGGGAGTCGTGTAAAAATAAAACAAGGTGTGAAAGTTGTACGGTTGAAGACGTGACTTCCGCTTTATCGACATCGTCAGAAATTGCACCAGAAAGCGTGAACATACATGTGCATAAAAAAATGCATGACTGATGCAATTTGACAGGACAATCATCTATCTTCCGAAATGGTTCCGATGAAAAAATCAACACGTTCGACGTTACGTAACTAACCGAAACCATAACCGAAATAATTAACGTTTCGTTAGTGAGAGTTTTAATTAATAAGACTTAATTTGACAAGACGAGACGTGGGAAAATATCCGTAAACGTTTTGATCGATTCGTTGGACTGTAAAATCGATGTATCCGTTGAATTGGATTTAATTTTAGTTTCCGCTAACAGTTAAAATGAAAAGTTATGGAAAGTAAATTGTTAATAATTTGTGTCGGAAATGTGTTTGACCGGTGGCTTATGTCACGCGCTAGGAGTGACAGATTCGTCACGATACGGTTCACACACGTTCGCACGAAAGTGGGTGCGTAGTTATCTAAAAGTGCTCGTCTGTATTCGGTCTGCGCCGTCCGTAATCATGATTTGCCGAAATTGGTTTACGAGTTCATTCGATCACGCGAACCGTACTGTGCTCAATTCTAATTTGTTCACCTCTATTGTGATGGTAAAGAGTTCAATTTCTTTAACTTGTTATCGCTTGTCATTACTGTAGGGCTGAACACTTTCGCTGGTACAGTCATGTTCATGGTTTTATAATGATGGACAAATTGTCGTGTAACTTCTGACCGCTGACCTCTGACTGGTATTAAGTCATTATTGTGCATAACTTACGACTGAGACGTCTAAATTGATCATTGAATTCTTTTTTTGAACTTTCTTTTCTAATAAACTTATTTTCGGATCTTTTAAATATGTTTAGTATAACGATTTGCATATTGTTTTATAACACTTTATAGATTATTTTAATTATTTTTTTATTACTAATCTAGATCCACCATTTGGTATGATATCGGTATATAATGCATGATGTTGCCGATTGAAAATTAGGCAAATTATACCAATGTGCCTTTTTAATTTTCAATTCATATTAATATGTAAATATTTTCTAAGTTTATTTAGGACATCACTGACACCTGGTGCCTCCAAATGCACATAAAGCCTTGGGACCTGGTTGTCATTCAACACTTTTGACAGTCGTTACAACTAAGAGATATCGGCGGGGTAATTACCTATGAAACAGCAATCAGCAATATTAGCGCAGTGATCGCGCGATCACCGCGCGATCGTAAAAAAAAACGTGTTATGTATGAACCGATTGCTAATCGCTCGCTGATTGTTCTAATGCACTTATTGCTACGATGACGATAAAGTAGCAATCGCTGGAACTAATTAAATATCACCTTTAACAAAAAAAAACTTAACTTTGCTCTTAAAAACCATACTAAATACGAAACCACCAAACGAAAAATACATATTTTAGTTAACTGATTGCTCCACAGAGGCAGCACTATTGCTAGATTGCTATTTGACGTGACGTATTTTGAATTGACGTTTGAGCAGCAAATATTGCTAAATTATCGCGATCGCTCGGCTATTGCAAGATACGTAATCCCGGTGCGGGTTACCCAATATCTGGGCTATGAAGGTCTGATAGGCAGTCACTCCTTGTAAAACACAGATATTCATCTGATTTTGGTTAGGCTGTAGTTATGAGTATAGGTGGGAAAAGTTAAGGAGATGCTAACATTATTTTATATTTCTTAATCCAAATGGATGACATCATAAACACAGATGAACAGCGATTGATATTTTTAAAGCCCAGCCCAGGTACTACGCTAATGAAATCTCTTCAACATCTATATTTTAATAAATTTACCTATATACATACCAAAGATGTTTTACTATTAAAATATAATGATAGTGTTGGCTTAGGACCATTACTGGTTTAATACTGGTTGCCTTAAGTAACTAGGTAGGTACACAAACTACTAGTATGACCTATGTGTTATCAGGTTAACTAGCTATATTTATATATACTAATAGTAACGGACCCGCCAGACATCGTGCCATCAGGAAAAGTACCGATAAACGCGTTATTTATCAAGTTTAAATGTGCTCTAAAACCATGCGAAAACTTATTAAAAATACGCACTAAATTTCATCCAAATCGGTCCAGCAGTTTAGAAGTTAGGTGACAACAAAAAAAATGCCTGGATTTTCATTCCACTGATATAAAACTACATAATTCCTAAGTGCTATAGGCTTAAAAAACGCTAGTATAATTTAAAATTTCTAATTAGTCATTGAGTAGCTCATTGTTTATAGTTTTTCCACTCATTAACGAATTTGCATAAAAGGATTCGCCGGTGAAAGGAGTCATTAGCATTGCGAATCGGCACTTTGTTTAATTATCTCATTAGAGCGCGTTTTCATTGCACCATGAGAATACGGGAATAATACATATCCTAGCTTTATATAATTTGAGATGAGACTGCTCTTGTGTCATGGACAATGTAGGTAGCTTGGAAAATTCCGTCTTGACTGTTTTATGTAATCAAAAATAAAAATGAAAATAAAAAAATATATGTTTAATGATAGTCTAATCCTTACTAATATTATAAATGCGAAAGTAACTCTGTCTGTCTGTCTGTCTGTCTTTCTGTCTGTCTGTCTGTCTGTCTGTCTGTCTCTTCTTCACGCCTAAACCACTTAACCGATTGGAATGAAATTTGGTACAGATATAGTCTGGGACCCGAGAAAGGACATAGGACAGTTTTCATCCCGGAAATCCCCCGGGAACGGGAACTATTATTCCACGCGGACGAAGTCGCGGGCAAAAGCTAGTATAATATAAACTAGAAATAGAAATACAATGTTTAGCGTGAAAATGGAAACATGTTCATGGATAGTCTATAGACTTGCACATAGAGATGTTAAATCGGAGTCATTTTATCGAACTCTTCATTGTATTTATAGTATTATACTAGCTTTGCATTTAAAATATTCAAAATTCAAAGATTAGTAAGATTTATTAATACAATCTATAATACGTTAACGTTTCTGTACGGCTTAGCCACTAGTTATGTTGTTCTTACCGACTAAAACTTTGGTTCTGGTTTGTAATCCTAATCCTATAACTGGTTAAGACAGAATAAATGAATAAAAATTGGGAAAAACCTCTTTTTTACCATACAATGAAACCGAGCCTTAATACACACCTAAGTCAATTCGCGAAAAAATAAATACATTCTACTCTCTCCTTAATCCGATGTTTGTACAGACTACGCACATGTGATCTTCTATACAATTATTAGGTGCCAGTTGTGTTTGTACAGTCTACATTTAGTGGGCCGAATTTTAATTGATTTTTTGTGTTTACTTCGTATGTATGTGTCGCCAATGTGTGTCATTGGTGGTTAAAGGAATCAGTGGTTGGATTTTTTAAAATACTTTATGATAAAATAAGAATTTTTCTGCGGATTTAATACCGGACAAGTAAGTTCTTAAGTTTATTTAGTTTATTCTGTAGTGTATCGATGTAATTGATCTATGTTTGAATATTATAAATAATATAAATAGGTTTATCAGTTGTCTGGTTTCCATAGTATAAGCTCTGCTGAGTTTGGAATCGAATGGCTGTGAGTGAGTAGTCCCAGGATATTTAGGCAGGTATTTTTTTTAAACAAGTAGTTGTGACTTTCTCAAGGGCCCAATATACCTCTATACCAAAAATCATTTAAGTTTTCTAGTAGTTAAATCATAACCGAGAGACAGAGTCACTTTCGCATTTATAATATGAGTATGAATTACTAAGTACAGGATATGAAATGACATATCAACATTCCAAACACGAGAAACAAACCAGATTCCACCATTATCGATTTTATGCCGTGTAAACGTCTACCGATTAATCCCACAAGTGAATATGTCCAACCTACCTATTACTAACATCGAGGATAGAATGAATTAGAATAATTAAACACGCTTTGCGCCACAACTTTTTTTTTACGTCCACCAGACGTATAATATTGTGAACGGATAATTTAAATAGATTAACAAAACGTAGCATATAATTGTTTTAAAAATGCTGTAAATAATTACATGTTTAAGACCTGTCTATTTTAATGGTCTTTAATTACATTTGTGGGTGTAAGAGTTGCGTCCAATGATTGCTATAATGTGTTGGATCTGTTGCGGGAAATCGATTTGTGTCCATGTGGTTTGTTTTATTTTATTACAAACGTTTCCTCTTGTTGTATAAGTATGCTACAATATGCTACGGTTGTTAAGAAAGCTGAAGGTTGTGTATGTTCTCCCCATCCTCGCAATTGTGTTTTGTTTTTTGGAAATTGAATTTTTTTCCGTGTCCTATCCCGTTATTTTGAAAGTCAAACTTTCATAGGTAAAATATTTTCTTTTTTTAACAGAAATAAGTTTTATATTTTCTATATCTACCTTAAATATTCCCACGATATTTAATGCAATTGTAAGTATAATATCTTACGTTCACTCGCATGATTGAACGTTATATAGCAATATTAATATCGTATATTATATTAAAGATATATGACACATAATATTAATGTTATATCACATTCAGTCATCGGATATTTAATTATGTGTCTTTTTACACTCTGTGAACACATGATAGCTTGAGTTTATCGATCGCTTGTCTTTCAGTGGCGCACAATCCTAACATTCAGTGGCGTGGCGCTTTAATCGACAGTAGCGCCAAGAAAAAACTGATATTAGTCTTGAATAGGCATTTAATGAACATAATTGAATAGTTTAAACACACATTCATGGGTTTATAGAAAGCACGAAAGTGACGTTACATATGCAATTTTTTTAGAAAATTACGCGATTTGTGTTTGCTTCCGACAGATTTGATTTAATTGTACGATCAACAGTCAGATAATATTTATGTAGGTGCTGAGTGTAATTGTGCATCCGCTTACATTATGTTATGTATACATACTGGAAATTATTTTAGTGTTCTGTCGTGACACGTTTTGTCGTGTCCTAATTTGGCCGGTGTGAGATTGCGAAATAAAAAAAATAAGAAGGAAGAACATCCGGCTTATTTTTTATTTTTAGTTTGCAATCTGCGCCATTTCTTACCTTAAGTAAGAATACGTGAAAAGTGGAATTGTGGAAATGTGAAGTTTTTGATAATTTAAAGTTTCAGAATCTTTTCAGCAGACTTGAAAAGCGAATAAGTTACGACGTCGTCTATTATGTTTATGTTTTTTTTTAATTAATATTTGTTAGAAGTTTTTTTCACCAATATGTTCAGGAAGGTTGTGATGGATATGCAAAATAGGATACAAAGACAAAAAGTTACAAAATTAAATTAAATTTTCAATTTACTTGTTGCCTTTGAAATCGATATTAATCTTTCCAAGAAAAGGGCGAATTCCACAATAATACTCAATCTCTAGTCTTTATAAATAAAAAATTTGAACGCCGGCTATCACAACTGCATGATATTACGACTTCATAAGCATAAACCGATATCACATCGCAAAAATGCTCACCAATTCAACCTGAACTCCAAATTAGACGCTAAACCTGCAAAAAGATTATTTAGCTCCGCTTATCAAGTCCAGCTGCGTATCTCCGATACCCACTTAGAATTCACACCCGCGATCTCGTTATGGTGGATGTAAACAATGACGTGTTGTAGGAACCATGGTGATACTGTTACGCGCATATGGGCAATATACACCACACCACGTTATTAATATTAATGTCCCGCCTCGCTGTCTGAAAGAAGAGCATTGCGTGTGAACTGAAAATTAAAATATCCGTAAAGAACGCGTGAGGTGACTACTTTAGTGTATAACTGTCCAGTCGGGCCTTGAAGTCAGCGTAACATTAAGATGCAGATCTGGGTCGCTGTCTAGACTAAAAAAATCGACGATGTGCTTTGCACGGGGAAAAATACTGCGCGTTTCAGTTAGATGAATCTAAAACAGCGTTTGCCAATACGCGGCCTTGAACCTTTTATCATGCCTTCGTTGGGGTTGATGTGGTATTAATACATCTAAATACAAACCTAGATATCTCTACCATCCATATTTCCATACAAATATTATAAATGCGAAAGTAATTCTGTCTGTCTGCCTCGCTATCACACCAAAACGACTGAACCGATTTAAGCTATCGACAACTAAGCGACAGCCGGCGGTCGCGCCGCTATTGTCTTTCTTTTGTGTCTTGAATCACGTGTGCTTCAAGGTTTAAATAAAAATTGGTACAGAAATAGCCCATAGCCTGAGAAAGGACATAAGATAGTTTTTATCCCAAAATCCCTCGGGAACGGGAATTACGCGTGTGAAACCGCGAGGGACTGCAAGCAGTCTATGGCCCGTATTAATAGACGTTACTCAATTCTGAGACGCTCTCAAGTTTATTGCTGTCCTTATTTTTTCCCTTTAGAATGACAAGGACAGCAAGAGACTTGAGAGCGTCTCGGAGTTGAGTGACTTCTATTAATACGGGCCAATATCTCATTCTGTTACTATGTCCTGTGCCTGCCAAAAGCTATAACTTTTTTGTTAGTTTTTTGTTGTATTATAAAGTATGCAGCAAAAGATATCGTACTGCACATTTTGTAAGACCTATGCATGTAGCAGGTGCAGAATAAGACCGCGAGTTCATAATATTTACATAATGGTGATGGCATAACGGCATAACGGCAAACTATTAATTCGATAATGGGCGGCCCTCTTCCGTAGTAGATAAAGTGTGAAAGTTCACCTGCACAAGTTCACTTTAGTATGCATTTTAGAGATTAGCTCCTTCAAACAATTGAAACAAAGCTTCAGTTTTATTGTACTAGTATTATCATAGACTAGTTTTCTCCCGCGGCTTCGCCAGCGTGAATTTCAATACTTCCATTTGACGGGCCTGTTGGTCTAGTGGTTAGTAGCCCTGACTACTAAGCCGGAGGTCCTGGGTTCGATTCCCACCCAGAACAAACTTTGTGTGATGAGCATGGATGTTTGTTCTGTGTCTGGGTGTGATTTATCTATACTATGTATGTATTTCAAAATTATATAAGTATGTTTATCAGTTGTCTGGTTACCATAACACAAGCTCTGCTTAGCTTGGGATCAGATGGCCGAGTGTGAGTTGTCCCAAGATATTTATTTATTTATTAGATATTTATTCCTTGTTTTATCCCTTTAACTTTTAGGGTTGGAATTTCCAAGAATCTTTTATTTAATGGTTACTCGAGGGCCAGCGCGACCAGTCACTCAATCAGTCATTCAGTTTACCATTTTATGTAATAGATGATAGTGTTTACCCAGAAAAACAGTCAACAGAAAGGATTTTTTATAAGTTGCTATTTTATTTTATTTTATTTTTATATTTAGGGAAAACAAACAGTAGTATATTGCAAATTTACAAAATGTAGGTACATAAAACTAAACTTAAAAAATATACTATTGTCCCCGTAATGGGGACAGAGTCAATGTGGAAGAACTGGGAACAAAAGAAATAATCCATCCACATACAGGTTGTCGTGGCCCTACATTTTATTCAAGGTTTTTGATCAAGTTCACCTTGTCTCATTTGGGACGTCTGTTAACCGATATTTTTATTCGATTTCGTACGTGTTTTGGTTTCATTGTGTAGTTTCCATTCTTGTTTTACATAAGTATGTAAGATAAGTAAGGCAAATAAAACGATCCCTATTTGCGATGTAATTCTTTTCTTCTTATTTCGTTCGTGTTTTTACGGTTCCGTAGTCAACTAAGGGTTCCCCCTTATAGTTTCGCCATGTCTGTCTGTCCGTCTGTCTGTTTGTCCGTCCTCGCTTTTGATAATGTCAATACTTTCGGAAATAATCGCTCCAAAAGTAAAAAACAATGTGTCCCCCACCCCTAAATTTTGAACCATAAGTTTAAAAAATATGAAAAAAAAAACTGAAAAGTAGATCTTTATAAGGACTTTCTAGGAAAATTATTTTGAACTTGATAAAAAGAACAGTTCTTGTACAAATAGCCTTTTCTAAACTCATAAGTGGAAAGAGCGTGTCGGGCCACGCTCAATGTAGGGTTTCCGTAGTTTCCCATCCGTCACAATAAGTGTTCCCACTTATAAGTTTAAAAAAAGGCTTTTGTTACGTTGACATACTAAGTACGCAAAAATTATTTTGTACAACCTTTTTGTCTTTTTTGTACAAAAACTGTTCTTTCTATCAAGTTCAAAATAATTTTCCTAGAAAGTCCTTCTAAAGTCCTACTTTCCAGATTTTTTTTCATATTTTTTAAACCTACGAGTCAAAAGTTAGAGGGGGGGGGGACGCTTTGATTTTTCCTTTTGGAGCAATTATTTCCGAAATTATTGACCTTATCAAAAATGATTTTTGTAAACCCCTATTCATTTTTCAATCCCTATCTTACAATATATCACACGCCAGGGTTGAAATAAAAAAAAAATAACTTCCCTCTTTACATATAGGGGGGCTACCCTAATAAAACATTTTTTCCAATTTTTATTTTACCACTTTGTCGGCGTGATTGATATACATATTGGTACCAAATTTCAGCTTTCTAGTGCTAACGGTCACAGAGATTAAGCGAGGACGGACGGACAGACAGACAGACATGGCGAAACTATAAGGGTTCCTAGTTGACTACGGAACCCTAAAAAAGAACATATAAATTGAAAAGGTCATATTGGTACTTATCCGATTCCTATAAAAGAATAAATTTATTGTTCGTTCTTTTTTACAAGGAACTAGGTACCTGAAGAAAGGCGTTATTCTCTTCTTGCAATTAACGTTTAAAAGTGCAAGTAAAGTAAAACAAATTATTTATTTCAATTACCATTAAAAGTAATTGAAATAACACATTTGAATTTTAATTTAAATTAATTATGTGTCACAACTTGCTATCCAATTTAACCAATATATACGCGTGTCCCATAAAAATAACTACTGTTTATTTTCCGAAGTAAATATGGGTTTTATTAGTTGTAATGGCCGACAATTATTTTTTGCAATTTACACGAATAGGTTGACGATGGCGGGTAAATGTCAAGATAGTAGTTAACTAGTACAATAGTGTATGTTTTTAAAAACAATCTTGATTGCTATGTTTTAATTGACGCAAAATGTTTTTTGTAAATCTACCTTCCTATATAAGGTATCAAGATCTGGTCATAGTTCTTTCTAGGTATAAAATTTCCGGTGATTGTCTGAACATTTTTTCTCTTAAACTATGCATTCATCCCGTACGACTTACTGTGCACTTCGCTGGAATGCGATCCCTCTCCCGCTTCCCCGCGCGGCGCCCCGTGTTCGCCTCGTTCGTTCATTAGCGATAGGATTCTGTAATCGTTACTTCACAGCGCGAGGTGCACGGCATACATACGTACACAATTTTTCCACCACTGCAACTATTGAAAAATAGAATCGCCATCGAACAGCGACAGGACGATGGAGCTCTTTAACCATTTATGCAAATATTTTTTTGCTTACAACATTCAACACTAGAAAGGAATACTAAAATTGTTTTTCGGGACAATGTTAAGTCTGATCGTCTTTTTTGTCAAGAGCCAGAATAAAAAAATATGAAGAACATAAGAGTCCAATGTGTAAGGCTTTACAAGCTTTTTTATTATATTAATTTTGTCCATAATAACTAAAATTACTGATATTAAAAATGAATGATAATTCAATGACCAAACAAAGTAATATTCAGTTTGGTTTTTATTTAGCACTGAGTCACTTTAATCTGTTTTGCTTGTAATTAGTTAGTATTTTCTCTTTTTGGTTGTGGAGTAATTAGGCATCACATTTGTAGTCATAAAACCCAAAACTGGCAGTATTTAAGACTTGGGAAAACCAGTAAATTGTTTTATTAATTGTCGTTAACTATCAGCAATCAGTCGTGATGAGCAAACTCTTTTTTCTTTGTTTTCTTTAATAAAAATTAAATATTAACATTGACTGGAAATTTTATCTAACATTTGGCTGTATAAGGGAATGTTCTATTATCTAATCAAGTGGTACATACTGCTCTTATATTTAATCTTTTTATTATTTTTCTAATTACTTGATGAGATATATATTATGACCATGAAGGTGCTAATGATAGGTGATCTGAGGTTTTCCCTCTTCCGTCGCTGGCATCAATCGTAATAAAAGACTAACTATTAAACTTATTGTAGAGCACACAAATAATATTCAATTTAATATAATATCTATTCCATTCTCTATTTTATCCATTTGAATTTAAAATTTTCAAAAAATCTTTTTTAGTGTTTACTCTTTACAAAAAACACATCCTACAAGTTTTGTGTCTCTAGAACCAGCGATTCAGCAGCCGTCCTCCGATGACCGATTCGCCATTGGACTGTTCGTCGACAGGACGGTTCATTTATTTCCGTTTCGCCAACAGGGCCTTTCACCTTTGGACATTTCGTCGACACTCGGTTCATTTATTTCCGTTTCGCCAACAGGGCCCTTTACCTTTGCACATTTCGCCGACAGAACCTTTCATATGCGTCACTTTCGACGACAGCCCTTTTCAGCTACTAAGTGTTTCGCCGTCACGACGATAAACCAATAAGTCTTTTAACTACAGACCTGTTCATCTACGACGAAGAAGAATGTGATTTTTTTGTAACATTGCTTATGTTACAAAATAATCAAGTATCTATCTATTTCTTACTGTGTCTTTACTAAGAGATCAGGGCCAGCAACTTACCCTAAAGAATTTAAACTTTGCTTCCCAGTGATAATAAAGTAGGCACATGCACTTATTGAGTAATTTAAAAAACTTAAATAAATGCGGCTAGTTTTGTATGTTTTTGCAGCCGCCACACATTTTTTACTTTTCTTTGTACATATATCAACCTTAGATATAACTAGAATTTATGATCATTTATTTAAGATTCTCAAGGGCAAATAGCTGGTCCTAATCTTTGGCCAAACCCAATAACCTACCTATCACCAGGTTTGGGATACTGGAGATAGCAAAACCATATGAAAATGATATAGGCTATTTGTTTTTTTCACTTCCAGTATGTGATAGAAAGGTTATTGGGTTTAGCCGAAAGTAAAGACACAGTAAGCTATAGATAGATACGTAATTATTTTGTAACATAAGCAATGTTACAAAATAATCACATACACATCTATGTCTTAAGATTGACGGCGAATTCTTCGTCGTAGATGAACAGGTCTGTAGTTAAAAGAGTTATTGGTTTATCGTCGTGACGGCGAAACACTTAGTAGCTGAAAAGGGCTGTCGTCGAAAGTGACGCATACCTATGTAGGTTCTGTCGGCGAAATGTCCAAAGGTAAAGGGCCCTGTTGGCGAAACGGAAATAAATGAACCGTCCTGTCGACGAAATGTCCAAAGGTGAAAGGCCCTGTTGGCGAAACGGAATTAAATGAACCGTCTTGTCGACGAACAGTCCATGGCGAATCGGTCATCGGAGAACGGTTGCTGAATCAGAACCAGCGGTTTGGGCTGTGCGTTAATATGTCAACAGTCGGTAAAACAGACAGTTTAGTTACCATTTTATTTATGTAAAAAATATTATCAGCATATTACTGTCACACTACGGGGCAAACCCCTCGTCTCTTAATAGAGAAAGTACTATTAATCACCACATAACATAACAAAACCCATAAAATTAAGTTTAAGTCCGGGATTTCTCACGATGTTTCCTTTACCGGTGTCTGTAATGTCCAAGTAAATCTTAGAAAGTACATATCAATGTTATGACTACTGTTTTCTCCTATGCCTAAGTTTTCTATTAGCAGGTCGTTAAATGTCGATTTGCAATAATATATTTATGAACCTAGACTCTATAGAAATGGGTAATCGCCGATAGTTTCCACATTAAAACTGTGGTAATCTTAGTTAGAGCTGTTTATTTCTGTTAAAGTATCGTATTTTAACCTTCTCGCTATTTCCTCAATTGCTGAACTAAACAGACAGCTATTGGCAGGATGTTATCTCTTATCAATTTGTACTGACAGCTCAGTTGGAGTTGATACTGGTGAAATTCATTTACTATCTATTGTGTGACCTTTACTGGGATTAGACTTTAGAGAAATGGAATAGATAAAAGAGGCAGTAACTTTGCTTTTATCAATTTTTATAGTGTGTAACTTAGACGAAGTATTTAAACATTGTTTAGTTTGACAGAAACAGTGTTTAGCTAAAGCCTTACAAAGTTACGTAATTTTAATTCTAGATTTTGCGTTTCGATACGTGTTACAAGTTAAATAACATTAGTTAGAATGACTATTGTTAATATTTTTAAGAAATTGACTACTGTCTGCCAGCCTAATGCCTGTTTATTGGAGATATATAATGGTAAAGTTAAAAAGAAAAACTATTTAGTTAAACAGGCTTTACAGGGGAACCCTACACTGCGCGTATTCCAATATGAACTTGATCAGTATTTTTATGAATGGACAGGCTACGTTTATCAACAAGGTATTTTGCAACAATGAGAATAAGAAAACAATAAACTTATACTTCCTTTACCTAATTAACAAGTTCCGACTCAACTGAAACAAAACTGACTGTTATAAACGGAAATTGTCATTTTATGAGTGCAACGCACTGAAAGCTGTCTAAATTATCGCTTGTTATAGGTAATTTTGTTATTCTGAGATCTGTTAGTTACATTCTGAAAATTACATGGTTCGAGACATATATTTTCAGAATGTTACTAACAGGATTTTAAATATTAGTTACGCCTCACACTCTATCTTAAGAAAATGTCATCCAAATGACATTTGAATGACCTTTTCTTTAGTCTTTGCCACCCTATACTTACACAAATATATTACTGTCCGCCCTCTAAGAAAAGCAAATATGTTTATTTATTTTTAGCTTGAAAGAAGAGCTAACAGACCTTACGACGTGTAATCCAATCTAGTTGGAATGATCAGCTAAAACGAGGATATCATAGCGAGACGTAACGTTCTAAATCTCTCGATAGACAACCATAAATTCATTTTATGGAGCCGCCTAATTACTAACTATAATACCGACGACTGCGTCTCAGGCTGCTTTGCTTGCAGTAATACCAGATCATATCCTCGATATAATATGTTTCAAGTTCATCCGTATAAGGAACTTCCAACATTCGTATAAATCAGGTAGCTCAAACATTTATGACTATAATAATATTTGCTCGCGCCGCCTTCAGTGTGTTGAGAGGTTCATGGTACAGCAAGTGTAACTAAAGAGCTCTCTATAAGGAAGCAGATTCTAATAACAATTAAAATGTGTCATGGCGCCCGGACAGCTTTAAGTGTCATTTATCTCAGTATACGTCAGAGATCACATGCTGCACTAGTTAAGAAATGTCGTTATCAAATAAATATAAGCTCTACGCATGATGCCTTAGGTTCAGAAATATTTCTTGAACCGTAGCCGTTAAAATCACTTAACAGTACTTAGTTCGATGGCCAATATTTAAAATTAACGGATGTAGAATGAAAGTCATAAGCTCGAATGTCGTTAGTCACTGTAATATAAATAAAACTTGAGTCTTTTCATCGACATTTGTTAGTATTTATTCTCGTAAAACTGTGGTGAAAGCTTAGGACGACTGGACGAGGTAAAACAGTAGGTATTTAGCACATGAGAATTCTTAGCTGATTACGTGTTAATTCATCCAGAGTGTAATTAAGATGGTAAGAGGGTTTACAATTATACGACAATGCTAAAAACATTCCTCTTCTATATCCAACATACTTAAGTGAGTAAAATAATTAGATTAATTCATTTATTTTACGTATGTCTCCGATTAATTACTTTAAATGTCGTCTTTGATTCTACTGTTCATCTTAATCGGGTTTCCGACTTTACTCTTGAATCTATCAAATAACCACTATAAAATTGTGTTAAATAGTACTTTAAAGCTGTACAAAAAATACAACTTTAAAGTGGTTATGCAAGTGATGTTCAAGTAAATCCTTGAATGAATCTGCTATCCAGTCGATAGAACCGTATATACAATAATATTTGTGCAAAGCAACACGGAAGCTGGCCTCAGGGCTCGTCATTAACACTGCGAGATCAGCAAACAGGTAATTTTATCAAGCTATCATAAACCATTGACAGTATTGATGTATATAACGGACCTTGTATTTTGTTTGGATAGACATGGCAATCTGTTGGCTGTGTACAACTGTTTAGAAGTATCTAAACCTTATGAATGAACTTGCAATCGACTGGCTGGTCGCCAGAGGCGTAGAAATTATACTACACTACGACAGCCCATTCAATGATCCACTAGCTAAAAGGTTTTGCTGTGCAACTAATAGATTAATAAAAAAAATGAAATCTTTAGAATTTGTGAGTATTTGAAATTTGTCATAGATATTGTCGAAAGTATAACATGAATGTCAAAAATGCACCAGGGAACAAAAGTTAGGTAAGCCTTCCAGAATTTTTTACAATCTTGAAACGACCCTCGACTCATATTTTGAACTCTCTTCCAAAAACTATTCACTGTTTAATAGTGTATTTTTAATTAGGTTTTTGCTGCAAGCCGGGCTATTTCACTTCTATTAAATACATAACATTATCGTGAAATAGGGATGACGACAACATTAAAAAAACAGCATTCTGTTTAGTCCGTCTGATAGATCGGCCAAAAATAGGGGACACCTATTTTTTGCTTGATCAAATTAATTATATTATTATTTGTTTAACGTCTTACGTTTCTCGGGTCCCTGGGGTCCCGGACCTTTGGAAGGCGTACGAGGGGCCGAAGCCAACTCGCAGAGGCCCCTTGAGAATTTTATGAGAAATGAGATACCAACCGACGATTATCCCTATATGCACTATACAGGTGCACCTAAGGATAATCCCCGGTTAGTGTGAGACTATTGTAGAACTATGTAGCAAACAAAAAAAAAATTGATCTATGGGTTTGGGTTTTTAGGTGGACTAGGTACTTAAGACTATGGAGGGACTATAGCCCCTGCCTGACCAATGTTTGAAAGCACGGATAAAAAGGCAGGGGGTGACTTGCACACTCAGTAAATGGGCCCCCGAAAACGGCCGCTAGCACAAAGTGACGTAGCGACAAGAGGGCAACATATATCGAGGTGCTAGAGGAGTGGAGAGGTATTCCACGGCTATCAGGACAATCCCGGAAGTACGGTCAAGATCCCTACCAGCATCTTACTGGAATACTTCCTTCCCCCGAGCACGTTTGCTCTTGCGAATCTCCACTCTAACCAGCCAATTAAGGCAAGAGAGAGGTGGGAGCCTTGTTCCTCGTCAGTGCTCACTCTGGCCGGCCAATGAAGGCAAGCCAGAGATGAAAACAAAGGGTCTCCCAGGAGGTCAGGTCCGCGGGGGTCACTACTGCCCGACAGCTCGCCACAAGCTGCCCTGCGGGTTATATTATTATTATGTATGTATTTAATAATTATATAAGTATGTATATCAGTTGTCTGATTACCATAACACAAGCTCTGCTTAGCTTGGGATCAGATAGCCGTGTGTAAGATGTCCCAGGATATTTATTTATTTATTAATAAAAAAATACAAAGATAAAGAACAACAAAGTTCCGGAGTGGGGGCTTTTGACGTCACCGTCCTGCAAAAATTGTATCAAATCGTGACATCATGCGCAATTTAAACGCACTGTATCGTCGTCATTTTTCATTTACGCAAAAAAAAGAAAAAATACGTGTCCAAAATTTTTTGATAATCTATCTGACGGACTAATTACTTTTTTTGTCGTCTCGCCTATTATTTCTGCTAATTATTTTCCAGTATACTTGTCATATTCTTATTAGATTTCGCGCCTCAAGTCCCCAAGAATTCGCTATAGCGAGTAGAATAAGATTGCTGATTAAACTAAGATGTTGGACGTCTATTAACGTCAATTTAACGTTTTGTTTAGTCTACCTTCACTTGTTAGCTTAATCGTTCCCGTTTCTAGCTTCGAAGGAGGTTTGCTCTGAAATCATTTCGAATTCAATAGCCTCAATGCGTCCTGGTTAGGAACGGTATTCTTAAGTATGATACCGTTCTGTAATGAATTATTTGAACTTTACCTAAAACAGTTCAGGTATACGTTTATGTATCTCATTGCAGTGAGTAAATTGCTTAGGTTATTGTGAAGTAGAAGGTATGATCATAATTTTGTGGTAATAATATTGATATTATGCGTATTATTGTCCCATAGCAAGGTATAGCTAGTGCAAAGAAGGCAAGAGCATTCATCGCCACGGTTGTTCGAGGCAGGCTGGCGACTGCCGACTCAGGTTGTAAGTTAATAACTTTTGTCGTATTAATATTCTTTTGTTTTCTCTTTTTTTAATAGTGTAATTCCTGTGCCACCGGGTTAAAGTAGAATAAACAATTAACATTCTGTATTTCACTCCCTAAAAAGAAATCGCTGTTTTCCCAAGTTGTTTTTTTTAACCTAACGGCTATATTTAACGACGCAGGTTAAACCTCGAAGAGAGCTAGTTACAGATAAATATAAAAAAGTAAAAACATGCCATGTTTATAATTTTGAAATTGTTTGCAACACGAAGTTTACTCATGCTTCAAGTGAACGTAGCAAAAGTACAGGAACACAATACAGTTCGTGCTTTTAATTCAGCACACAACACCACAGTTTTTTACACTTTAATTATATTCCAGCTATACATAAACAAAGCGGTAATCTATCGTGCAAATGAGGCGCCTATTTTACATACACAAGCCAGTAAAAAGTCGAGTTGATAGCACTAAAGAGTTCATCAGAATTTCCAATACTGCGTCTTCATGCAAATTTTTTCATTGTCAAGATTTGCACGTAACCATTGAAGACAGGTCTGGAAAATCTATGATCTGGATGCATAATAATTACGGGTACTTAGTCGAGTTTGGCTGGTGGATTATTCTGTGAGATCTGGCAACACTGTTGGAGAACATGTCTTGCCTCATTTAATTGTTTAAGAAATATTTAGTGTCGCATTTCTGAATCTGATGTGGGCTAAAGCGTGATGGTTTTTATTATTCATATTGAAATGGGCAAAAGGTAGATAAATTGAACACAACCATGACGGCAAAGTACCTGAGGGACAGACAAAACAAAAGATAATGGTTATTTAGAAAACGGGAATATGAAATGCCACGATTTTATGTACTGGAAAAAATTAATATGGAAATAATCATAGGTTGAAATGAAAAGAGCAACAAACTGACTTCAAGTTGGTGAGCAGATATTTTTACAATCATACTGTTGAGATCGTTAAATGTATCTGAAGTAAAAGCTTTTATTTTGTTCTATTGTTTGCATCTCAATAAGTGTCTGCCAAAGAAACATCGGGAGGAAACCTGGACTAACAAGTCTGAAATTGTAAACCCATGTTTAGCATTAATAACCTGGTATTGTTGTTACTTGGACATTCCAATGTGTGAAGCAACTGATGGGTTTTCCTTGCCGTGAATCACACAAGTAAAAGTAATTTGATATAGGCTTCAGTTCAAGTATAACTTGTTACGGAGCACCCAAGGGATACTTATTTAACCTTATCTCGTCATTAAAATCATGTTTAAGTCACGATTAACATAAAATGAAAATATTGAATTGCGATAGTGTTGCTATTTTCGAATCGGTTTTCCAGTTTTCAGAACAAATAGCTAGAAGTTGCGAGAATTATCCTGCGAAACCTGACTGGTTGTGGAGTAGACATTCTACAGGAAGTCTAAGAATTCTCGATTTCTTTAATCTTGAATATCCATAGAAAGATGATAAGATAACCATCTTTTTTATTATAATTAATTTAATGCATTAATCATAATTAATTAAATTAATTTATCACAAACATTGGCTAATGAGAGTAATAAATCAGCGCCAAATTTCTTATTTGAGTCTTATTTCTATAGTTGATTGATTAAATTAGAATTTAATTATGAATAAGTAATTAAGATAACCCATAAATATTCATGTACAATTAATATACATACTCATATAAATATATTGTAAAAATGCGAATTTATATCCTGTACTTTAGTGTGTGCTTTTCGTATAGTTTTTTTGCAACATTTAACGGTATTGGAGTTGTCACGAGCCTCTTCAAAGACAATTTGAGGTTCAAGAGCTTCTTCATGTTTTATTTCATGCTTATAATTGTTTGTATACACGCAAACAAAGTGGGAAGTGTTTGCTTTACACTTCAGCTTAAGTCGGCTTCATTTTATGCTGCTATTGTTTTTGCCAGTGTACCGTAAGAGTCGTACAGTTTATATGTCTACTAGCTTCTGCCCGCGGCTTCGCTCGCGTTAGAAAGAGACAAAAAGTAGCTTATGTTACTTGACGTGATTTTGAGGGATGGAGATCCCTCAAAATCACGTCAATTCGTCGCTCCGTTTTGCCGTGAAAGAAAGACAAACATACAGACAGACAGACAGGCAGACAGACACACTTTCCCATTTATAATATTAGTATGGATGGATGGTTGATGTGTAAAGTATCATATTTTTCGGTAATGAGGGAAAGGTGCATTTAAAGAAAGATGCGTCTGAGGAAATTCTTATATTATAGTTCTCTCAAAAAATGACCTAATATTTAAATAGAAACTTTTTCTTTTTTTATGTAGTATTTCCTAAATTTATCTAGGACCTCAATATCTGCCAACCGGTTAATGTTCGTGGATCGTTGACAGTTGTTACGGGTTGTCAAAAGCCAGAAAGTCTAACAATTAGTCTTATTAATGGATATCGAGTTATTTAGTAACAAGTGGTAGAGGTTTGATAAGCAGTCTCTTTAGTAATTTGCTGGTATTCAACTGGATTCGGTTAGATTGGAAGGCAGAGACTGGATATCAAAGACTGGAAGTCAGAGACTGGAAGTCAAAGACTGGAAGTCAGAGACTAGGCGTCAGCGACTGGAAGTCAGAAACTGGAAGTCAAAGACTAGAAGTCAGAGACTGGAAGTCAGATACTGAAAGTCAGCTCTAACATAGTTGGGAAAACAATAGAGGTGATTCTCGTCATATAACACATCATCTTATTCTATTCATCTGTTATTAAACAAATAACCATATAAGGCTATCGTTATTTCAAAGTTAGCATGTAATAAGACCCGTTATTTCACAATAAATACGAAACAAACAATGCCATTTACAATAAAATATATCACTAAAATGCAATTATATCAACAGTAAAACTGAATAACAAACGTTATTCATCCGTTATCTTTCTACCGTCATAATCTTTGTTGTTTTAATATTATAAAGCTGAAGAGTTTGTTTGCTTTTTGTGTGAACTAATAGATCTCAGAAACTGCTAGACCGATTTCAACCGAACTAACCGAATTTTAATGTATAAAGATAAAACAAAGTCGCTCTATAAAACTACGCAACGGTTTTTGATGTGGTGTAATAGATAGAGTGATTTAAGAAGAAGGTGTATAAATTCGTACTAATAATATAAATGCGAAAGTAAAGCTGTCTGTCTGTCTGTCTCTTCTTCACGCCTAAACCACTGAACCGATTTGAATGAAATTTGGTACAGATATAATCTGGGACCCGAGAAAGGACATAGGATAGTTTTCATTCCGAAAATCATCCGGGAACGGGAACTATTAATCTACGCGGACGAAGTCGCGGGCAAAAGCTAGTGTATAATACTTGCATATTATATTAAAGGAAAACCGAATTTTTAAAGATTTATAACACCCGTGCAAAGCTAGGGCTGCATGGTCGCTAATTTAAAACAATGATAGTTAGTAGATAGTTATAATGAGTGGGTATTATTAGGTGATGGTCACTAATTATCTTCGATATATAGACCTATCTAGCGTTCCATTACCCTTAGAGCTGACAGTGGCTGTTAAATGTCTAAATTAGTTGACTTCTATCAGTTGGTTACTGTGTTCGACTCCCGCGGCGTTCATAGCCAATTGGCAATATAAATTACAGTTAAATGATTGTACACATAACAGTTTAGTTAAGCTATTTCATTGCGACTTTCCTATTATATTACCTTTTGTTGAAAACTTTCTTGGTTAGTACTTAATGAAATGTAAAGACTTAAATGACTTTCCTTTTGAAATTAATTTGTTCTACCTGATAGACTTTCAATTCAGTGATTTTATGGATGTAACAAATAGGTTAATGGGTGATAATCCAAGTTTCTACCATAGAGTGGACTCAAAAACTTCTTCTCAGAGAAGACACAAGCATTGATCACCATGCTTGTTGAAGGATCTTTCATAGTCATTAGAATCTTAGAAATGCCCTTTCAACGACCAACCGACAGCTGGCTGTCGAGCTGCTATTGTCTTTCTATTGTGTCTTAAATCACGTGTGTTCGAAGGATTAAAGAATAAAAGTAATTGCATTCAAATTCAAAATTCAAAGCATTTATTTCACTTAAACCATTTACAGGTACTTATGAATTGTCAAAGAGTCGGTCGGTTACTCAGAAAAGAATAGTGACGCTAATTGCCTGTTTCAAAACGTAGATCTCTATGGAGAAGAACAGGCAAGAAACTACGGCCACACTGGTACACTCAATGAGGACGTTTCTTCTGCCTCTAAGCAACCTCTGCATAGAGGGCTGTCTGTTACTCCTATTGTGAATAGGTGCTTGTTTAAGGGACAGTGACCTGTTATAGTTTCTATAACTGTTTTGAAGATTTGTAACACTAGTGTGAAGCTGGCAGGTTGCTAGTTAAAATATTTGCATTGGATATTAACAAACATTTTTGTTACAAAAAGAATAGTGTTGATTAAGTGTCCGGCAGTTATTTGAAATGTGCTATTATTGACGTGTAAATAATGCCGTGTAAGGGATAATTTGTTCAACACGACGACTCAGAAAAAACGTATCGTGTTTTGATAGAGATGTTGGAATAAACAATTATGTTTTAGATATGATTGCATGTTAAGATAAATTCATTAAATGAATGCGCATATTAGTAGCGGACATTTGCGTTTTTGAGCGGATATATGAAAAAATAGTGTTGATGATTATAATAACTTTGTGTGGTGAATAAAGTTTTTATTCAATTGTTTTGATTACTAGGTATCAATATTTTTTGTTAAGAGAGGTGTCTGCTTTTCTTTCATGTATTCTCGACGTTTCACTATAATTAAATTATAGTTAGACGTCACTAGGCACTTTGCTAAAATTGGCAGCTGAACTTAGGCTATAATCATTATGAAAGGGCTATCTAAAGTAATATATGAAGAGGTAAAAGAATATGTTTATAAGACAATAACTTACCAAAATGTAATGAATGATAATGTAATGTAAAGTAAGGTTTTCTAAATGATAATTCAATTTTTTTTATGTAACTTGACGAAAACTGTGGTAGCTAAGCAAATAATTTATTAAATTGATCGCGAAACTAGGTAACATAGAAAATCATCTACAACACGTTATTACGATTCATATATTCAATAAATCGTATATTTTCAATGCAAACGGTACAATCAGGCAAAGAAAACACCTAAGCAGTACAAAGATATACGTT
Organism: Athetis lepigone; assembly: GCA_033675125.1. Classification (NCBI taxonomy): domain Eukaryota; kingdom Metazoa; phylum Arthropoda; class Insecta; order Lepidoptera; family Noctuidae; genus Athetis; species Athetis lepigone. Next base: position 6,756,217 of record CM066236.1, on the reverse strand, counting down.
CAGAATTCCTTGCAAATAAGTTCAGTAGAACTTTGAATTGAATGCACCAACTCGTTGGTAACTAAACCTCTTCAGAATATCGGGAGTCGATCGCTTGTCGCTTGTCAGGGACCAGACAATCACGAGATTGTAAAGGCTTGGCCACACTAGAACAGGGAACGCGCAGAGAACGCGCTGGGAACGCGTGCCGCGGTTACGGTTTTTTTACTCCAGTGTTTGTTCGGGCGGGTTCACACCAACGCACCTAGCTAAATAAATAAATATCTTGGGACAACTCACACACGGCCATCTGATCCCAAGCTAAGCAGAACTTGTGTTATGGTAACCAGACAACTGATAAACACACTTATATAATTTTTAAATACTTACATATTATAGATAAATTACACCCAGACACAGAACAAACATTCATGCTCATCACACAAAGTTTGTTCTGGGTGGGAATCGAACCCACGACCTCCGGCTTAGCAGTCAGGGCTACTAACCACTAGACCAACAGGCCCGTCAACAGCTACTACCATCCATCACCAATGACGTGACTTTTAAACAAGCCGGCCAAAACCTGGCTAGCACTATTAACCCTATCAGTGAACCGATAAAAAAGAAGTTAAAGTTACGGAAGGACTGTTTGAGCGACTCGCTGGAGTTTTGCTAAAGACAGAAATTTAAATGGTACGATATAGATTGAAGAGCACAGATATAGATTGCTGTAGAGCTTTTGTTAAGGAAGTACAGTATGTTGCCACAATAGGGATGTTGACTACATCAAAAGAATGACATTCTGTTTAGTCCGTCTGTTAGACAGTCCAAAAATACTGGACACATATTTTTTGCTTGATCAAATTAATAACAAAATACAAAGATAAAGAGCATCAAAGTTCCGGAGAGGGGGCTTGTGACGTCACTTCTGAGTAAAAATTATACAAAGGCGTGACGTTTCACGAAACTTCAACGCACTGTATTGTCGTCATTTTCTGTTTACGAGAAAAAAGAAAAAATACGTGTCCCAAATTTTTTGATTGTCTAACTGACGGACTAATTACTTTTTTTTTTGTCATCTCGCCTATTATCTGTACCACCCTACAGTGGAGTTTGTTCCCAGGGTGAGTCAGATATAGTGGAAACATACTGTACTTCCTTAACAAAAACTCTACAGCAATCTATATCTGTGCTCTACAACTACTAGTCGCCGCTCCGGTGTGGCCGGCCCTTTACTTTGTTCTGAATCAACCTCGTTCAATCTGTCTTCTGATTTTCAGACTATGTAGGTTACACTGTACATTGTTTGGAGAACTGAGTCTTGTTATAATATAGTTTGTTTTTTATTTTAACCTTTCAACGACCAACTGACAGCCGGCTGCCGGGCTGTCTTTCTATTGTGTCTCGATTCTAAATTCGAAAGCTACAACAACTTTTACTATTTTTTAATATTAGAAATGGTTTTTAAAGCCTTTTATGCAGTACCTAAAAACACAAACGCGTACAATAATATTAGGTACATATAAGGGTAGTTATAAAAATAGAGAGAGATTTGGTGTAGGCCGATTAGGAAGTTATATGTTCTATTAAGAGATTATTTGACAGTGAAACATATAAACTAGTCTAGTCATATTTTTGTAAGGAAACACTTAATAAATCGTATTTTCCTTTGCTTTGTCTTCAGAGTTCTCTTGTATGACCTATATAATACAAAAACGTCTGGAAGACTTTACCTATTTATCGTTTTTTTTTAAATCAGCATAGTAATTTAATGCTGTCAATACAGTTCTCCTAAAAATATGAAATTCAGATTATCTGCTGCGATCATAAACAATATCATAAATATGAATAAATAACTTACACAAAGCTATTATCAAAGGCGGCAAGCATATTTAATTTTCAATTACACGCCGATTTTGCAAACGGCTGCTGTATCAAAAATCATGCTATAATTTTGAGGCCAAAATTATAAGGAAGCTGAGTTTGAAATTGATAAACGATTTGAATTTTAAGGCAAATAACTTTTTTAATACAATATTTTAGCTTTTTTTATAATTATAGCTTTCGCCCTCGGCTTCGGCCGCGTGAATGTCGAATCTTTCATCCAATATTTTATCCCTTAAGGTTTGGAATTTCCAAAATTCCTTTATTAGAGGATACACACTCTTCACAAAAACACACTCTGCATGTCTGGAGTGCATTGTATTGACGCAAAAATTGTATTAGCTAAAAATTGAACTTACTTAGAAGCTGTCGCTGTTATATATAATACCTAATGACAATAATTAATTAAGAGAATTTTAATCATCAGGTCGAAAGCGTTCAATGTTGGACATATTCCTCACCTAACTTAGCAGCAACACAAGGGCATAGGAGTAATATTCAAAGAGCAAGCAAAATAAACCATGCAATGAGAAAATGAATTGTTCAAGCCTATAAATTGCAAAATATTCCGCTTTCAATTATACAATAAATATACAGAAATGTAGTCGCACACTTATCTGTTTATCAGCGAGATGTCATGGTAACAGTACTTGGGCCAGTTATGGTAACAGCAAAAATATATTCAGTACCACTTTGTTATAAAGTAAAATCGTCGCTGTTGTGAATAAATTCATTCCGTATGTGTCCTTGTTTCTTAAGCCTATGTTATTGTGAGTGTAGGTACTCACTAGGTACGGAAGAGTAGAAGGTTCTCGTAATGGCTCATGACTTTGATCGCGTCAGTATGTTTGAAAATGGCTGACTTTCGTTCATCTTACAAAATAACTTGCCTTTATATTTTATTCATATTTAATAAAAAATGCTGTGGAGGTTCTTTTGCAAGAATCATATGTTTTGCCTAGTAAAAATACATCCGCGCGGTCACGCGTATTTTCGCGCTGATTATGGCGGTAATCCGCCTGTCCGTGCTAGACCGCCACATAACCCGCCACACCGCGCCTCCGTAAATGCCCGGCGTGTAAAAATGATGATGATTTTAAGATTTTTGGATTCTTACACAAAATACCATTAGATCAAATAGATAGATATACTCTATGGAGAAAAACTAGTATTTGGGAGGGGCAACAAAATACTGTTTTTTGCAAATAAAATTCAAAAGTCATAATGGTAACTACATAAAGTTGTTAAAAACTAGCCGAGAAGGTACGATACTCAAAAGCTAAATAAATAATTATCTGGGGATAACTCACATCGGCCATCTAAACTAAGTAGAGCTTGTGCTATCGTGACCAGAGAACTGGTATAAATACTCGAACCCACCATCTCCAGGTTAGCAATCAGGGTCACTAACCACTAGACCAACATGCCCGACATAATCTGAGTCGCACAGATACAAAATTATGTACCCATAACCAACAATACATTTGTGAGTATAATACTCTATGGTTAAAATTCAGTTTGCTATGTTGGTACCGCTTTGAGCCTTAAATAGTATTGTGTCATCGTCGAACAACAACCGTTAAGTCTTTCGATGAATAAACATACACACATTGTTTTATAAACTTTTTTTGTGTGATCATGGAAATTGTCTGATGAAGTTTTCGATAAAGATGTATGAATGTTGTGAATTGATGAGGAACATGATTTTTGATGTATATTGTATTTATTTCAAAGTCAGAGTATCTTTATTGTGGGCATATGTAACTTACAGATCTTAACAATATATTCATATCAATATGTCCTGCCTAATAGGCATACAATAATTACATGGGTAGGTATAGGCAGTGGAATAGGTCCACAATTCAGGAAATGTTAGATCGTGTAGTATGCTTTATCAATTTAAAATTATGGTTTTACCTTGGGGCAAGTCAAGCATGGCATGGTTTCCAATTTAAGCAGAGCTTGTACCAGGCGTCCGTCACTCGCTCAAGGCCACGCGTTTTATGCCTACCGCTTCGCGTACCGTCGACGATACAACGAACACCGGGCTGTCGTGCGCCCGCCTGAGTGCTCGCGCGTCACGGGTACAGCGCTGACTATCAAAATGCCGAAACCACGTAATTATTGCGTGATTATTGTGCAATTCCCCTGTTTCCCAATTCTCCTGTTTCCCTTTTCATTATTTATTAAAATTATTCACGTGGTTTTAGATATTTTCTACACTAAAATATAATAATTGGTAATTCAAGGAACGAAAAAAGTGCATCAGTCATTTTATTAAAACTAAGCAATATTTTAGCAACAAATAAAAAAATAATTGTTTTTCTAAAACATTCATTTTATTACCATTATCGTCATACGTATAACCCTAGCACATTTGCTGGACGAAACGCACACACGTTAGTCACGCGGCGGGCAAAAGAATCTCAACTCTCTTTGTGCGTACTTATGGTACATTTCTCCTCGCTGCAAACAGCTGGTATTATTATTATGATTTTGTAGGCTATTATAGCGTAGGTATTTTCATTTTTGTATTGGAGTGAAGTATCTGTTATGTAGTAACTATTTATTAATCTGTGCTTGTACTATGATACCAGACAACTGATATACTTAATATATACTATGACTGGTGACGAGAGGACATATTCAAGGACGCGATAATAAAAAAAAGGAAATTGTAAAGAAAACCGTAATCAAATTATCGCAATAAAGCTCATAAGGCTCTCAAAATCTTTAAAGAGGATACACTTGCGCTTGCGGTTGCATCGGATCACTCACCTACAATAAGAGAGTGAATAAAGTAGGTATGTTCCTTTCTCCTTTTGATGAGTATCTAGCAATATAGCGTGTGTGTCAAAATTTATTTATTTTATGAGAAAATCAGTCAAAAATTATGGCATTGTATTTTTTTATTTGAATTAAAAAATGAATACTAAATAGCCTCTTTCAATATGTCCCTCGACTCAGCAGTGTACTACTAGTCTCGTTACTAAACCATGTAAGATATTTGCAAATAAAAATGTCACAGAATTTTGCATACACATTTTCATGAACATTTTAATTAAAATAATAATTTTATTATTTAAAAAGTGTGTCACATTCAAAACTAGAGCAGTAGTACTAAAACGGTACCGAATCTCTTATAAATCCGTGAACGCGTCAAATCGCGATGATACGCTATTAGTAGCCGTGCAAATGGCACGATCCATGAGATAATGAACAATGAATATATTTATTGGCTTTTCTTAACTAGATTATACATATACCTATTTTATTTTATTTAATTGTTGATAACTTGAGTAAGTATTTTTAATAACATTTTCCATTTAAAAAGAAAACAGTTTAATAACGTATCACTCAGGAATTAGTAAAAACTATTAGTAAAAACCATTAGCCAATCAAAATTAAATAATCTATACAAATGAATAATATTGAAGTTGATGAATAATATTTATATATAAATAATACTGACGGTATTATCAAAATTAAATCTATTTTATGATGGTAAATGAATATTTACACGACATATTAACCTAAATAACAATTGAAAATATAATTATCTCCGTTTATTTATTCCGGGTAATTTTCAAAACGACTGGAGCGATATAAACGCTGATGTTATAAGAAGTAACGAAGGCTATTAAAATTTTTGAAAATAGAATTTAGAGTTGCGCAAAATAGACGAAAACACAGCACGGAAACAGTTGATATAAAACTGCGACAACTAGTTATAAAATAAAATAAAACGAAATGAGTATTCGACATCAGTATTACACTTATTCCGCTGCAAAAAATCTGCATTGATCCATAAAGACCTAGCAGTGGCGTTCTCTTGATTGATTAACTGCGATTTATAACAAGAAGTTATGTCTGCGCACGTGCCGATCTACGACGATGCGTGCGCTAGAATTTATCTATCTGCCGTGTTTGAAACCTTTGTTTCCGTGTCGAGAATTGAGTAATATTGAATTTATAGATGGTGTTCCGAGGTGTGAAGATATTTTTCTTGTTGTTCAATTTTAGGCTTTATAATTTTTATATTTTTTATTTAACCTGTCAACGACCAAGCGTCAGCCGGCTGTCGCGCCATTGTCTTTCTATTGTGTCTCGAATCACGTGTGTTCGAAGGTTTAATATATTATAATTAAGCTTCATAATAGTCCGTTATGGGGAGTCAGAAACCAGAAAGTCTGACCAGTCTAACAAACGTGTTACTCAGTTACTGGGTTGCGGAGGTCTGATAGGTAGTCGCTTCACTTAAAACACTGATATCCAGCTTTTGGCTGATCCCAATAAAGTTGGGAAAAGACTAGGGAGATGATGAGTTAAATAGCTGTAATATGTACCTATTTTAAAAAGGGCTTATATATTATTCATTAGCTGTAAAAAAATGAGGATTGTAGGCTCCACAAGTAATTCTATCAATACATACCCAGCATTGGCCACACCCAGAGAAACTCAGAGATATCTTCAAGCAAAAAGCCGTACAAAAAGTTATCAAGCGGGCGGTTCTAGTAATAATGTCATCATTCCTGTGTAATGACACGTTGTGGTTGGTTGTACAAGAACTTGCTACTACAGGTAGAAAATAAAATAATACTTATCGAAGTCGAAAATAACAAGTTCTTCCCATTGGGAATATTTTTTTCGTTCTCTACCTACCTGGGTATCTTCTGGTTACTATTTCCGGAATTGGAGACTGCTAAGGAATCAATTAAAGAAAAAATTATAATGTCAGTCTATGTCTTATTATTTTAATTGTTGTTTTGACATGAAAAATTACCGTTAATTCGAAAGCGCTGCATTTTGAAATGTTATTATTTTAATTTTCTAATTAATTGTGCTATGTTTATCCTTATAAAATGTCACTGACCTACTCAAAAATTGTATGCCATTATGGCGGGTCATAGCTGTGTACAAACTCGGAAACATGTAACAACTATTTGCTTACCTATGTACCACAATAAAGAATATTTGTATTTGTATTGCCCCATAGGGCAATGGTTTCTTCTTATACAAATATAACACGAGCATTAATCACCACGTTTGGTGAAGGCGGTTTGGCGTGTCTTTGATGGCCATGATAGAAACTACTTGTCATTTTTGCATGAGATTTGGGTGCCTTAAGCAATGATTTATAAATCGACATTTTATTGATTCACTATAAAAAGAAAAAGCTGAAATACACAAACAGAAAACTTTACAGTCTACTAGCTTTTGCCCGCGGCTTCGCTCGCGTTAGAAAGAGACAAAAAGTAGCCTATGTTACTCTCCATCCCTTCAACTATCTCCACTTAAAAAATCACGTCCCGCTCCGTTTTGCTGTGAAAGAAAGACAAACATACAGACAGACAGACAGACAGACACACTTTCCCATTTATAATATTTATTAGTATGGAAGTATGGATTCATACAAAAACACGACCCTATAGTCAGGAAGTTTGTCCAAGCGGCATTCTCGCGAGGCGTTGAGTTTTTTATGTGTCATATGAATTTTTACGATAAGAAAATCCAGGTCTATTTCAATTTAAAACTTTAACGAGTGAACACATAAGGAGGATAATTGCTCGGGCGGAAAAGTAAAAAAACCGGCCAAGAGCGTGTCGGGCCACGCTCAATGTAGGGTTTCGTAGTTTCCCGTCCGCCACAATAAGTGTTCCCACTTATAAGTTTTAAAAAAGGCTTTTGTTACGTTGACATACTAAGTACGCAGAAATTATTTTGTACAACCTTTTTGTCTTTTTTGTACAAAAACTGTTCTTTCTATGAAGATAAAAATAATTTTCCTAGAAAGTCCTTATAAAGTTCTACTTTCCAGATTTTTTTTCATATTTTTTAAACCTACGGGTCAAAAGTTAGAGGGGTGGGGGGACGCTTTGATTTTTCCTTTTAGAGCAATAATTCCGAAATTATTAACATTATCAAAAAATGATATTAGTAAACCCCTATTCATTTTTCAATACCTATCTAACAATATATCACACGACAGGGTTGAAATTAAAAAAAAAAACACTTCCCTCTTTACATATAGGGGGGCTACCCTAATAAAACATTTTTTTCCAATTTTTATTTTACCACTTTGTCGGCGTGATTGATATACATATTGGTACCAAATTTCAGCTTTTTAGTGCTAACGGTCACAGAGATTAAGCGAGGACGGACGGACAGACAGACATGGCGATACTATAAGGGTTCCTAGTTGACGGAACCCTAAAAAGGAATTTAACTGTAGGAACACAAGAAGGCGTAGGCGTAGGCGTTTCTTATTAAAATCCTCTTAGTCGAACATTACGGATAGAGTTATCATTCTTCTTCATTCATCCTGCCTTGCTTTTATATTTTATGTTTTATGGCAGTGTAAATCTCTCTGACTGTAGCCAATTATAAATATAGCGGTTGATGTTTTCCGGCAAGGTTCGAATGTCCTTATTAACTATGCATATTTCTACGAATTTTGTGAAAAGATTGTTCCACCTTGGAAGTCTTGGTTCTCAGTGAATTCGATAAACTCCCGTGTTCTCGTTAATGGAGATAAACTTAGAAATAACTTCCGTGTTTGCTAGGGTGGTTCGACAAAACTTGTTTTCAATTAAAACTCGGGAAAATTGAATTTATTAGAGACTCGCGTCTGTCCTTTCTTGGATCAGATATCGAATGGAGTATTGGGTTTGTATCCAATCGCGCAGGAACTGGATTGACGTGAGTAATTATATGAAGCTACAGTGGTTACTAAATGAATTGCTTTCTGATAACATTACATATTTTGATCAGTGGAAAAATGGGCTTTATTTTTACTCTGACATTATCTGTGCGTCTAATCCAGGAATCGTAGTCAGCGGGCCGCACTTGTGTAATAGATTGGTTAATAGGATCTAGTTAGCTGTAGTTTATTTTTATAGGTGTTAATATAGAATTAAAAACGTGTTATTTAAATTTTATTGTTATTTACCTTAACAAAAATAGAAAAAAAAGTAAGCTCAAAACTTATCTCTTAACGTCATTATTAGTTATTTATAAGAATGCGATGATTTGATCTGTTACAGCTACAAAACTGTCGAAAACCCAATGAGAAGGGCATCAGGTCACGCGTTCCCAAGCGCTGATCTAATCTCTTAATACTTTTTTCCATCTTCAAACTTACCTCTTATTTTTAATGAGTAATGCCTCAAGCATAATTATCTGTCATTTCGCAAATGGCTTGCATGTGTCGATATTACATTTTTAAATCATTTACAGCCCTAATAATGTCTTGGATGCGCAAGCGCGTAAAAAATGGCGGGTGTTGATACACACGTGCGACTAAATCGATGCAATTATATCGAATACGTCGCAAGTCGCAGATGATGGGGATCCTAAGTATGTTGATTCTCTATACGATTATTTGGATTCCGTCTGTAATGCTACTGAGGAAATGAGGTAGGTGGGAAGATTGTGGTACTAAAGTGTCAAAATTGTTGCATACTTTGATGAAGATTTGCAAATCATCTTTCAATCGACGCACCGCCGAAACATGAAATATTCACTGTCGTTTCTTTTTATGATATTGAGGCGATTTTTACTAATTTTTAACCTCTATTATCAGGATAAAATATGATAGTAGATGTATGAGTTGCTAAAAATGGATGGGCGGAGTTTTGCTTTTGAGCATTACAAGTAATAAATAAAGTTTGTTTCATCTTACTCTTACATATATTCCACGTTTCTTTATAGTACTCAATCATAACGATAAAAAAATTTGAAGTGTTAAACGACTTTTATTGCTAACCGTACAATAAAACCAAAAGGCGATATTTACTTTGGACAAAAAATGGATGTAAAGTTTAATTTTATTTCGTTTCTTCGGTTTCCGATGCGTTTTATTGTGCGAAAAATATAACCTATTCATGTTTTGTAACCACTAACCAAGCTTGGGAACGCCGTACCAAAACCTCAACCCATACGTTGTGGTTTTACATAGAAAATGAAGAAATAACATCCACCACGCCTTTGCGTTGTCCAACATGCAGATATTTCTAATAAATATGTAGAGTGGATACACAAAAATAAGTAAAAAGGCAATTCTTGGCCCTCTCTGAAAGAAAATAGGCCTCTACCCTATAATCTAGGCAATTTTATTAAGTTGTAAAGTTTCGTTGTTTGGTTAGACGCGCTTATCTCAGGAACTGCTGCTTAGAATTGAATCATTTTTTTAGTATTGGATAGCCAGTTTACTAAACAAGACTAAAGATTATTTATCGCTACAGACAATATGATCGTACGTGCAACAAAATTATTGGAAAAAGCCTTGTCAATAATAAAGATCTATGGTATTGCTACACCACCCTGGTTTTTTGTAAATGTAAAGAAGTTTTATTATGAAGAATTTTTTTTATAATTTTCGTGTGAAGAATATTTTTATAAATTCTGCATTATTTCTACATAATTTTTTATTAATAATTAAATCTAATTGATTAACAAACAGTAAAAACTGCCACGATGTTGAGAAGAAAACTCAGAAAAAAATATATAATAGTGTTAATTATTATAAGTTCAGTAGTAAGTATTAGACTGCGATAAAGCAGTCTAGGTAGAGGTCAAAATTAAGAACCCTACCGATTTTAATACTATTAAAAAAATAACTACCAAGTTTCTTAGGCACGCCACTAGTAATTATAAACTTTTAATTATTATCTTTATCCAATATTTTCGTAAATAACTGATCCCCGGTTCCTCGAACTCATTCCAAAAAATAACCAAAAACTTATCACTCAGTGGCAAATTGATACAGTGCTGTGATTGGTTATTGACAAATTCAATCAACCAATCACAGCTTACGAAAGCTTAAAAAAAATGTCACATCAATTTACCGTTAGAAAAATCACACAAAAACAATCTATTAGACAGTTTCTCATACATTTTCTCATGCAATTTTTCAAGCGCTAAAACGTGCTACAAAAACGCAACTTCACGGCAATTATTCATCACGAAACAACAAATAAATAAACCGACAAACATAATAAAAGAAAAAGGTATAAGAAATGATATGAACATGTAACATTAAGTGCAGACAGGCGGTTACTTGTCCGTGTAGGATTACACGGTCGGCGCGGGGGCATGGAATAAACAAATTACGTCGAGACACCACGCATTGAAAGCTATTCACGCCTCGAGGATCGTCTTCCAGTTTATGGGCTACTGCGTGGTGATCAGTGATCAAGCTGGGTATTTGTTGAAATATGTTGTTAAGCGCGTTAGATACCGTGTTCAATTATTGTTAGGGTGGGGTTCTGCTCTGCAGTTTAAAATTGTAAGAATATTTTGAAAGCTGAGGCTGAAAATGAATTTGAATGAAGACATTTTTAGTAGAGAGTGTTAATGACTGGTTTAAAGTTGCCCTTCCTTTTTTGATCCAGTGATTACACTCTCAGCTGCTGCACTTGATTTCCGCACTTCACAAATAGTTGCTAGCTCCTTGTCAATGGGCATTCAATAAACAAATGACGGTGATACACCACGCATTGAAAGCTATTCACGCCTCGAGGATCGTCTTCCAGTTTATGGGCTACTGCGTGGTGATCAGCGAGTATATCTAGGTATTTGTTGAAATATGTTGTTAAGCGCGTTAGATACCGTGTTTAACTGTTGGTAGGGTGGGGTTTTGCAGTTTAAAATAGTAAGAATATTTTGAAAGCTGAGGCTGAAAATGTATTTGAATGAAGAAATTTTTAGTAGAGGGTGTTGACTAATTTAAAGTTGCCCTTCCTTTTTTTGATCCAGAGATTAGGCTCTAAGCTGCTGTACTTGATTTCCGCACTAGACAAATAGTTGCTAGCTCCTTGTCAATGAGCATACAATAAACAGATGCCGGCGAGACACCACGCATTGCAAGTTATTCACGCCTCGAGGAGCGTCTTCCAGTTTATGGGCTACTGCGTGGTGATCAGTGAGTATAGCTAGGTATTTGATGGAATATGTTGTTAAGCGCGTTAGATACCGTGATTAACTGTTGGTAAGGTGGGGTTTTTGCAGTTCGGAATTAAATTTTGAAAGAATATTCTGAAGGCTGAGGCAGTTAGTACGGGTATTAGAAATTTAAAAAAGAAATGTTCAGTATTTAGAGCGTTAAGTTTTTGCGATAATTGCTGTTAAATATTTTTCTTTAAGGATCTTATGTAGGTTCGTTCTTCTGAAAGAGAAATAGTGTGAGGTAATCGTATAGAGGACAATTCGGGATCTAATACCAAGCAACACACTTTAGCCGTTCTCAGCACATATCTAAGAGGCTTTGGTATTTCTGATGGAAGTGATGGAATGCTGGAGTGCTTTGGTTCTTTCTTGGACTAGGAGCTATCACGCTTTTAATTTTTTTTAATGTTTTGCCTATTTTTTGATAGATTTGGTTTAATAAATATGTCGCCCTAGAGTACTCTTTAAGTAACAGGATCACAATTTTGTTCTTTCACCCATCCCTACCAAAAATACCTTACATCCCCTTTTTTGCCAAATAGACATACCAGCTAATACAAATTTCTCAAATAACACATCACCAATAACCGTACGCACCTGTAAAAATCAACCAACAAACGATCTTATCGCTCATAAAAGTAATACAGGCGATTACGATCGTCGTTAGACGCGCGCCAGACCGGCCGCAGGCATCCCGGGCGATTTGCGGGCTCCGCCGGATCCTGCGGGATATTTACCGTTCGCATTCCGTACGCCGTGCGTGAAGCGTCATCGACGCGGATGGCAGAAATAATTGGTGGTTAAAATATTTGGTTTGGACGTAGTTGTAAAATGTTGCCATATGGAACTTGATCTAGTCTATTTTACAAATATTGGCAGTTGTCGTGATTTTTTATGGAGCCGGCTGTTTTGTGACTTGAGAGGGAAGATTGTATCTGCAGTACGATTAAGAGTGTTAATGTCACACGGTTTGCTAGCTTTTCAATCCAAATCGTGAAAGTTTATGAACCGTTTTTATTTTAGAAAAAAATTATATCTGATAGCTCTGTAATGGTATTATCATACACAGTTACATAGATTACACAACTGATTCTTAAGACAATTGTGACACGTTTAAAACTTTTTGATAGTTCTAAAAAATCTCAATAATGATCTCATAATTTTTAGTTATAACTAGCTTTTGCCCACGACTTCGTCCGCGTGGAATAGTTCCCGTTCCCGGGGGATTTCCGAGATGAAAACTATTCTATGTCCTTTCTCGGGTCCTAGACTATATCTGTGCCAAATTTCATTCAAATCGGTTCAGTGGTTTAGGCGTGAAGAAGAGACTAGACAGACAGAGTTACTTTCGCATTTATAATATTAACTAGCTTTTGCCCGCGACTTCGTCCGCGTGGAGTAATAGTTCCCGTTCCCGGGGGATTTCCGGGATGAAAACTATCCTATGTCCTTTCTCGGGTCCCAGACTATACCTGTACCAAATTTCATTCAAATCGGTTCAGTGGTTTAGGCGTGAAGAAGAGACAGACAGACAGACAGACAGACAGAAAGACAGACAGACAGACAGACAGAGTTACTTTCGCATTTATAATATTAGTAAGGAAGTAAGGATTAGTACAGATTTTAACTAAATACTGACCTTAACAGTCACTTAGCAGAATCACTTCATCAAAATTTGAGAGTTAGTACCCGTTTTCTATGAACTTCCGTATTCTTCGTATTAATCATAGTATCAATCTGTCATTTACATACAATTTTGACAAGTTTATGACACTGACAAGATGGAGATTCCATTTTGAGCATTTTTAATTAACAGATTTCGCTTTTATTCACTCAAGGCAGTCTTAAGTGATCAAGTGATATCCGCCAGTAATCGCTTCGCCGGATACGTTATCGATACAATTTATATTTATCGTTGGTACCTCTAGAATTATCGCAACCATCATACATAAACTCTAATTACAAAGCTTAACGATATTATTAATTTATTCATAATAATATATTGACGGCGGCTTAGTTTCATGGAAACTGAACCTGTCATTTGAGGGCTACTTTATCCATGCAACATTAATGCTTATATTCTGGGTCTGATACACCAAACAATTGAACCAATTTTGATACAATTTGATATGGAGTAAGTAAGCTTCCCGAAATATAATCTGCTAATATGCTACATTTTATTCTGCGACTAAGTATGTAGTCGCAAGTTTTTTTTTAAATAAAATTATGATTAAATAAAATATTTTGGATATTGTTTCAAAATATTTCTTTTCACGTTAATAAACCGAGCGTGGAATTAAAGATCTTGATATAATTTCCACTCGTCCAAATGTTCAAGTTTATAAAAAATATGAAATGCTAACAAAACTTTGCAAATAAAGAAGCAATTATAATAAAACAAAAGGACCATTTATTCTAAAGGATTTTTATCTTTTTACTGTATAATTTTACGTTAAATTAAGTTTTTAAATCTGTTTTTAATTGCGTTTGAGAAACAGTGCAGAAAGTAATCTGGGTTCCAAATTCAAATATAAATTAAGTTGTTAACTAATTCACAGATATCTTCGCTTGCTTTTATACTCTAGTGATTCAAATAATTGTAAAAAACAATATATTTACTTAACGACTTTTATACAAAAGTGATCCTTATGCAAATATTATACGATATGTTTTTCTTTGCAATTGGAAAATGTTTCTACATGTGCGTTCATTATAAAGAAATACTTTTTATTACATAAACATTATAAAAAATAGTGATTTCACACTTGAGATTATTTTACTGTTAACATCAATCATAAAGTCATTTTAGTATAAAATATTCGTTAAATTGCCTCCATATTATCACAATTATTTTCTTACGGAATGAGATATATGTAGTTACGTGATATCTTGATGAATTACGTCTTTTAGAAAAAATATGGTGATTTTATGTGATGACTTGTCATGTCACTGAGTGTCATGCCAGTGATGATGGGATTATAGAATTTAAAGAGGTCTCTTCACAAAGAGGAGACCTTCGCAGTCATATTGCATATTTTTTGTTATAAAGCTTTCTTCTTTGAGATATTGTAAAATAAACATGGTCGTGTCAGAATTGTGGTGTGTTTTCCACAAATTCCAATAATAAAGAGTTGAAGTTGAAGTAGAATTTAAAATAACTAAAATTGATAATTGGCAATATAACCGCAGTGACGAAAATGGCTGAAGTAGGGGCGGATTTCTGAACAAACTTTCATGTTTCATTTTATTTATTAGCTGTCCCACGCGGCTGTTTTTAGATTTTTGGTTACTGCTCTGGTCCCGTAAGTGGTAGCGTGAGTACCTCTCTCAATAAATATCTATCTAAATAGCTATCCAACACAAACACTAGTTCTCAATTCGGACATGAAACGCTAAGCACGAGCTTCGGCCGTGCTTTTAAGACTCCAAGAAAAATAAAATCACAGTTGAAATCCATAAACTTACATTTCACATTCTCTACTGACCCTACTTAGCAAAAGAGAAATAAATACATATCTTGGGACAACTCACACACAGCTATCTGATCGCAAACAACCAGAGCCTGTATTATAATTACTAGACTACTGATAAACATACTTATATAATAGATACTTATAAATACCTACATTATAATAGATAAATTACACCCAGACAAAGAACAAACAATCATGCTCATCACACAGAGTTTGTCCTAGGTGTGAATCGATCGAAAGACCTCGCTTAGTCACTAACTACTAGACTCACAGGCGCGTCACAGATGGTTTTGCACCTTGACAATAACGGCTCTATAATCGTGACCGGTCCCACCGAGTCTTAGGATCGTGCCACACCTGGCAGCGACTGAGAGCGACCGGTGGCGGCGGCGATGCCAGCGGCGACTGAAAACGCTGATGGCTGGCGGTCTCTCGGGACGGCGCTGGTTCAGGCCATGCTCCGGGGCCAGACTGAATGGCAAGCCGTCGCCTCCTGCCCCCCGCCATGGACGGGAGAAGTCATTTGATGATTTCCCACTCACCAAAAAAAAGGATTCTTATACTCAACAATATTTAAACCGAATTTTCGATCCGTACCAGCTTTTCTCGGGTCAAACAACTAAATCTTTTTCATGAAATACATTTTTTATCCCACCTTTTCGAAAAAGACGACTTTGTTCCCCTTTAAGTACGCCCAAAGTTGGTGTTTTCTATAAGAAACTTTTAGCGGGCAATAATGACGCTCCAAATTCAAAAAGTGCGCCTAAAAGTAACTTTTAATCGCACTTTTTGAATTTGGAGCGTCTTTGCATGTTTTACGCCCTGTTATAAGTGCGCCTAAAAACTCTTTGAAAAGAATCGAACGCAAATAATGAATGGCTGATACGACGGCCAATACCATAGTCACAAACTACAGCCCGAGTTCTCGTAAAAATGTTCACGGATTGTTTTGCAGCAGATAGCTTGATAATAATAGCAGCTACAATAATAATTTTACAATAAAGTATGAGGCGCCTTTTATTTTCTCATAGGGGATGATGAAAAGTAGAGTGTATCACTCTGGCGCAAAATATATTTTTGGCTCGGGCGACGTACTTTGAATCCCTCGCTACGTTCGGGATTCTATTTAAGAATCCCTCGCAAAGCTCGGGATTCTACTCTAGAATCCCTCACTTCGCTCTGGATTCAAAAAAACGCCCTAGCCGTAAAAATATTACTTTGCGCCCTTGTAATACAATCTACTATTGTTTTCGACATCGTATGAAAACCCTTTCAGTATTTTTTTTTGTGTTTATCGTTAACAAATACTTAGATTGACTTTCTTCAATAAATATGAAATGATTTTTGTTTATTAACCTTTTGATGACCAAGCGACAGCCGGCTTTCGCACTGTTATTGTCTTTCTATTTTGTCTCGAAACACGTGTGCTCGTAGGTTTACAGAAAGTTAATAAGGCGCATTACAATAAAAAAGCCCCAAATAAAATTTATTTTTATTTTTCAGCGTCAATAGCAATACAGTGAAGACAGACGGATAGCCAGACAGTGAAACTTACTAATAGGGTCCCTTCATCACCTTGCAAGTACTGAACCCCAAAATATAACATCAGCTCTGTAATTTTCCAGGCACTCAAGTGGGTGTTTAATATGACGTCGTTTCTTTCAATTTCTCATTTCAAGCAAGTTGACGGAACGCCTTTGTGCCGCCCAATTTGGCAATGTATTTATCATCAATTTTGTCTTCAAACTGACAGATAATCATTGTATAACATGCATGTGAATGATTCCCGACCACAAAAATTCACTGACAAAGGCCTCTACCGGATATGTTCAGTCAAACTGTCACTCAGAACTGTTCGTCGTTCTTTTTGTTATTGTATTGCCGAAAAAAGAGAAAATAATTTGAAGAGTTGTTAACGTAAATACTACAGATTTCTTTTTAAATCGTTGTTTTTGGGGAGAACGTGGGTGTATTACTGTTGTTCCCATAGACTCTGCGACGGGGACACTGGGAATACATAAAGGACATTGATAACACTACACACAGGAAAATAAAATGATAACTTATTGTTTAAAACTTTTGTTTTGTTTGACGTAATATTGCGTTAAGTTTTACTTGGGTTTTATGAGAATTAAATTCATATTGTTGTAAGAAGTACTTTGCTTGATAGAAGGCATACATGCTACAAAACTAACAATAAAACTTGAAGGGAAAATGAAAAAATCATCAATAACTCTACATAATAGATAATTATTATTTCCAAGGAAATAACGACATCATTTAGAACCAATTTATACTCTCATACATTTGATATGGGCAACGACGATCCACAGAATTATGAGCATTTCCATTGCTTCCTGCTGTCCCCATTAACGCTTTCTTATTATGGGTACTATGGAAACTTTATTTTTACGTTTTCTGCAATTTGTTGTATAGTGTAGAGTAATAACTTGAATTATTCTCACCGATAGTCGAGTTAAATAGTGTTGATATGAGTTAATAAATGCTTTGAGCTTGATTTTATGGCAATGAAAATATTGAACTGTTAATAAAGAATTTGTACTTAATACACTACTCAAGTTCTGATTGTCCTCAAATGTCATGTTTTCATGAAAAGTAATTTACAAGTTATACTAACTTGGCTGTTCAATTGATGATCTTAATGACTAATCTTGTGTTAGTGACACACCATTTAGCTATAGCTTTTGCCCGTAAATAATTTATAGCCTGAGTTTAGCACTCAGGCTTTGGAATAAAGATTAAAGAATAAGGAATAATCTAGCTTTCTGTCACGGAATTTTTATTAGATAGTAACTGACATGTTAGTTATCGAAATGAAATATGACCTATGTATCAAGTTCAAACTGCACACGGTGTGCAAAGATTACAATCGGTTAAGTAGTTTAAAAAGAGTCCATCGCTGACAAACGTAACGTATATATTAATGATTTATATGGATCATTTCAGGGACCCTTCGCAAAAACTGTTTTTCTCTATTATATTAGTGTAATGCGTTACCGGGTTTCAAATTGCAACAAAAAAAATGCCGTCCACCCTAAAACTTTCGCCGTAAACAACTTTTTCATTACAAAAAAATACAATAAGTAAGTTCTTTATTTGCAATTTCATGCAAAAAAGTATAATAACTCTATTATTCGGGTGTATAATCCATCATATATTAAGCGCCATTGATTGGCACGCGTTATTACTAATCCGACACACAAAAGGTTATTGATCACAATAATGTCCGAATCACGAACATCGGGTGAGATCGGCTCGTGATCGGAGATCATCGGCTTCATCATATTAGAGTGGATAAACAGCTGTAAACAGATGATTAATGGTCATTACTAATTGCTTTATATCTCGCACTTCCTGTAGAAAGACTTTATTGTTCGATATGTACATGTCTAAATTAAAATTATGATTATGTTTCTTTTAATAGCTTTAGCGAAAGCGATCGCGGAATTAGCAAAAATCATCTTACTTTTTAGAGTTCTGTAATCGAAGGACTATCCAATTAAAATATAAATTAATGACAAGAATAATTAAAAGTTACTTAAAACTTACTTTGGCTTAGCAAGTCTCTATGGTAGTTTGGCTATTGTGTTATGGTGAAAGAAATAATGCCTTGCTGGAGGAATTCCTACGTTGCAACGTTTACTTGGATTATTTTCATAAGTAGATACTCAAAAAGAGAGGAACGGTACAATTTATAGTACAATTGCATCAATGGTACTATTGCTCTAAGCTCCCAATCCATTAAGATAGAAATTTCTCAAGAAGAATTGTCAAAACAGTGTCAATTACCAATCAGTGTCATTGATAAAATGTGATCTTTGTTTTTTTCTGCTTTCATTACTTTTTCTTTTTAAAAATCCGTCCTTATGTGAATAACCTATGTAACTATCTTTAAGACTAAGATAAAAGCCTGCTGTTTATCTCTTAGTCAAAGGTTAAGTTAGGATTATTCTAACTTTAAGCGTTGTGTTGAAGATTTTATTAACTACAATTGTGAAAATGCTCACCAAGCAAGTGGCGAGTGTATATTTTTTTTTACTAGAGTTAGATGCAACTTTGTACGCGTATAATTTTATAGCTCATAGCACTCAGGATTAAAGTAGCTTGGTATCAGTGTTTTATTTTTTGCTACAATTAGATCGTTAGTTCCAGAGATTATCTTTTAAACCGTAACTGAGTGGGTATAGCAATAGTAACCATAACAGAAATGAAATAAAGTTAATCCCCTAAGAGAACGAATTTTTTAAATATTGCACCGCGGTGCGGATTCTTTCGTGCGCGAAACCGTCTTACATTTGGTCAACTTTTTTCTCACATAAATTGTGAAATGATGGATCGTCTTCCCAAACCACTTTTGACTGGTTAGATATTCTCGTATAAAAAAAACTGTTGCTTATGCACGGATTTAATTGATCTGTTTTCATTGCTTTGGTATCAGATTGCACACGCGACCACTAACGTCTACAGATGCTCAGATAGAAACAATTTAATGAAGTTTTTCTGCAGTTTCATCAGGCCTTTGGTTTGTGTACCTTGTACGTTATACATTGCTGCTTACGTTTTTTGCAAGAGATTTATTACCGGTACCGATAATAGACCGTCAGCATAACATGCAATTTCCTCGTATCTGTTATGATGATTAATTAATTAATCCTCAACTTGGAAGCTAAACCTGCACTTGTTGTTATAAATGTTCTCATTAACATACATATCTGTTGTTAATAATAAATCATAAAAGCTGTTCTGTATAACGAGAATAAAATTTACTGCTGTACACTTTTGTAAATTACATTTTGATGCATCTTGTTTCTCACGGCATGCCACTATTATTTACTGCGAACGATATAAATATCGTTACAGTTTTTTATGAAGTGTCAAAGATGAATATTTAATAGGCCGGGAGCTGTGAGATAAATATCCGAATTATGTTATTATAGTAATTTATCGAGCCCTCGGAGGCAGCATTTCGAAGGTCCGTTACTACTCGATCAAACTCGATAAATCAGAACGGTTGAGTGCCGAGGGTCGAGCGAACTATCCCGCCTACTGTATCGACCGGGCCACGGAACAAACAAGAGACCAATTAAAATGTCACTTATGCCGTGAAATATTACGGAGTAAATCAAAGAAAAGTCACGAAGGTGAAATTACCTACAATCAATATTAATGAGCAGCTTTTTGTGAACGATATTAAAGTGTAAGGTGTTTGTCACACGTGTGCGGAATCGGTAATGAGTGACATCGTTCGAGCTCACACGTTCGCACGAACAATTACTGTGAATTTTATTGGCCATGAATTTTCTAGACTAAAGTATGTGACCTAGAATGAAGTAATTGGTGTCAAGACGGAAAAATAGTCTACGTATGTTATTCGTGCTCAATAAAGATACGTTCGTGAGCAATATGCTCGTAATTACGAAATGGATACTATCGACATCTTCAAACTGCCTTAATTAATTCTGATTTGAGACAAGTCTTCGATCGATTAAAATAACGATACCGACGACACGATATTTAGCAGATAATTGTAATTAAGCAGTGATTATTAAGCACACGCAAAGATTTAAATCCACGCTAAGCGGTTTAGAATCCGCTTTATATGGATTTAAAAATTCTGACGCCCTGCGCTTAAAATTTAACTGACCGAATAAAATGCGAATTAGCAAGTTGCTACCGGATTAATGACCATAGTCATATCGTTCGAACTCATTATAACAGCACATGCGCGGACGCAAAAAGCGCAAAGCGTTACCTCCGCGGGACTCGGTGCAAAAAGTGTAACTACCGCAGAAATGCAAATCGACTAATTAACATTAACTACCGACACTGAAATGTATCACTCTGTTAGATGTATCTCTGAAGTTCACATACGTTTAATTGCATGGTAATTTCTCTTATTTCCATCTAGGATTGCCACCTTTTTTTAGCATGTGGACTATTTTTTTTCTACTTTCGATTTGTTTCGTTACACAACATTAAGATAAGGTATTTGTTTATTATATAAACAATTCCAATAAAACATCAAAATCTTAATTAATTTAAAATCCTAAAATAATTATGAATTATACATCTTTTAATGCAAAGAAGGTTATTTCAGACCTGCATAATTATAAATTTCGTTACAAGATTTTCTATTTACCAAAGTCAGTGATATAAGAAATTGGAACCCTAGAATTTAACTAGCTCCATACGCTTTAAAGGTTAGGTGGGGTGGGCGCCTTAATCGAAATGCAGTTTACGTTTATACTTAATACATTACAATTAATTGATACATTTATACTTAATTAATTACAATTAAGTATAAATGTAAACTGCATTCAGTGGCATCCCTATTTTAATCTGTTTAGCCGATTTATTCGGTTTCCAGGTAATCAGCTATTGTTAACTGCGTTGTTTTCTGTTTCAGATTCACTGATAACGGACACAGAGGTGAGAGAGAGTTCACTATGACTATATACCAGTGATAAAGTTTTCGGAACGCTAACGTGCTTGTAAACACATTAATGCTAATACCTTTTTGAGATTATGTTCTTTAAATTATGTTAATACTAACATTTTGTAGATGTAAGTGCTGAGATAAATAGAATCTGTCTTGGATTAAAGATTTATGTTTAAACTTTAATGTGCGGAACAGAGGTGTAATTGAAATAAGTTGTAAACAATGTTGTACTTAGAAGTGATGGTTTTTTTTGGGGAGTGGAAATCATCAAATGACTGCTCCCGTCCTGGGTACGGCGCGAGGGCGTGTCAGACTTTTACTGACTAAAACCCACTCATGTTCCTTCGGTTGCCCTTTATGTTCCGGGGTCACGGTAACTATTATAAACATTCCGCAACCCCGGCTAGAAGTGATGGTGGCCACACATTTTACTATTAACCGTGTTACGTGTCGAGAGGGACATATTCAAGGACACGATAGTATATGCTCACTTACGACTAATAAAAATGTAAATTATAATAAAACAATGGTGCCGATTCTCTTGTTCACAAACTTAACTAAATTTAAGTTATATGAATCTTTCTCTTTCCATTTCTTATATACATTTTAGTTTAATCCTGTCAAATTAGTCGCCATCGCGTCTAAATTATCTATGGCGTGTCCAAATTTGACAGGACTTAACTAATATTTTATCTTCTGTCCTTTTCTTATTGAAATGGAAAGAGAAAGATGCACTTAACTTAAATTTAGGTTAGTTTGTGAATAAGAGAATCGGCACCAATATGAATCGTAAAGAAAACTGTTGTTAAGTTATCGCAATAAGGCTCTCAGTCTTAAAAAAGGACGTCCAAGTGCTGGCGGTTGCATCGGATCACTTACCTATAAGAGAGTGAAATAGGTAGACATCATCTGTTTTCCTCTCGATTGTAATTTATTTTGCGGGACAATAAGTCAAAAATTGATTTATTGTTTTGTTTTTTCATATTTGGAATGAGAATCTTGTCTTACTTAACACATACGGTGAATACTTGTTCTAGTTTAGGCTTGCGCAGGTCAGCAAGACGCTGTTTTGCCCACAAATAGCTTAGATTCCATGTTGATGCGTTCTTGTACACCTTCGTAGAAGTATATCGTTACGTGTGTGGTCTGCATTCGATAAGAACGGAACGTACGCTAATAAGATAAATGAGAATGTTTATTTGTTATTCTTCCGTTAAAGAAAGGAGAAGGGGACTTCTGGGCCCAGCAGTTTGGCAGTTAACTAGTTGAAAAGTGTATTAAAAAACCGAATAATTATTCTAAAGTAAATCACAAAATATGGTACCATATTTCTACCTAGGAAGCGAGAAAACTTAAGTTAATGAAACTAAATATTCGATATTGTGTGATTGCGACTGGCCGCAGTAACTCTATTGCTAGCAGTCTTGGAAGGTGAGGCGATTTTAGCAGTTATTCTTCAGTGACATGCAATTTCGTAAATAAAATAAAATATTATGTTATAATATAACCTCACTTTTACTAAATTTCGTTGTACATAACTTGTTTCTTGGAAAGCCAAATTTCACAAAACTTTTAGTGAGGCCTTGTTATTATATCCTCTTACAAATAAGGCTTGTTTGAATCATTTAACCTGCTCTATTTCATATTATTTACCTGGGCCCAGGAATGTATGCAACCATTTCCTTCTCTTTTACGGAAATAGAGGACCGATATCAAAAAGTCTTTCAGTGATTGACAATTATACTAAGGGCGAGATAAATATATGTAAGTTACTTAGCACGTACTTTTGCTTAGCTATCTTTCGTCTCTATCTCGCCGCCGTAGTTCGACAGATGTGCGACAGAGAGAGTGATAATGCTTAGCTGAAGTACTTACTAAGTAATGCTTTTTTGTCTTAACCTGAATGCTGCCGAATTTAAAGTAGTAGACTTTTTCGCGGGCATAAGTCAGTATTATACGAGACTGTAACAGATTATTTTTCGGTTCAACAGTATTCTATCTCTACATTTTCGCACAGTACATCAACCACAAAACACATTAAAATGCCATAAGCGCATGAGCAAGCAATGCATCTAGTTTTTTAACACCATTACAAAATTCTAACGGTAATAGATTTAAATACCGCAGTCATGCAAGGAGGCGTGTATTTAACCACTTATAATATTGATAAATTACTTCCAAATTTTGTTTCATAAAGGTCGAAAAAGGTAAAGTAATATTTTTTAAGCTTTCAGGTAGCAAACACTTAGATTGTTATTGTAATAGCACGATTTATCTCCGAAAGTTACAAATTATTGATTTGAAAAGACTTATTAAAGTAGTGTAGGTACCTAAATATACTGTACTTATAATCTTGCCCATAAAATATAATTAAGACAAAACGCCAACATTTATTTTTCAATTAAACTCTTTTCTTTTTACTTTTAACCTTTCAAAGAACAAGCGACAGCCGGCTGTCGGGCTGCTGTTGTCTTTCTATTGTGTCTCGAATCACGTGTGTCGAAGGTTTAATGACTTTCAAACTATACTACAACAAAACATGTATATAGGAGACATGTCATGCAGAAATTACTAGAAACCTATCAGCTGTGATAATAATTAAGTTTCGCTTCAACCTTCTACAAAAGATTTTAGTTAAATTACGAGACAAAGGCATTAACAATCGTTTAAGAAAGTGTCGATAAAACATTGTCACTTTCAACATGCAATCAATGCCAACTTGCGTTCTTAAATCACGAGATACAAAAACATGTCGGCAATAACTTGGGACCCTTTAATTAAATAACTTAAGATCATTAAGGGTGCGTTGTAGTTAGTACATGAGCTTAATTGCAATACCCCAGCGATGCTATCAACTTTAAACTCAGCATTCATGTAACATTCATATTTATAAAATGGTATACTGACTGACTAATTGATGATATATCAGCGCTCAGCCCAAACCGCTGCCGGTCCTAGAGACTTGGAACTTGAAGGGTGTGTTCTCTATAAAGAGTAGGCAGCCACTCTAAAAGATTTTTAGAAAATTCGACCCTCAGCCTTTCGACGACCAAGCGACAGCCGGCTGTCGCGCTGCTATTCTGTCTATCTTTCTATTGTGAATCACGTGTGTCCGAAGGTTTAAAGGAAAGTATTAGTTTGACATCCACGCAGGTGAAGCCGCGGGCGAAAGCTAATACAACAATACAGTCAGGACGATATTTTGCCAAAACAGGTTCAACTCATCATACTTTATCATATACGGATTACTTTTTATGTCACTGGCGAGACAGTTATAATCCTCGAATATATTGACCGTTGTGAACTATTAGGGCATGTGCACAGTGCCTTTTTTTAAACGCGGCGTTGACGCGCGTTTTAAAAACGTGCGGCGTTTTTATTGTTTATTGTACAAATGTTGTGACAGCCACAAATCTGACTTAACAGAAAGATTGGCTTTTAGTAACTACTTTAGGAATTTAGTGGTTGTTCAAATTTGATTCCTTATAATATGTCACTGTCAATTCTTTCTGTGACCGCTAGGGGCGTTGTGCAACATTTCATCCAATTATTTACGAAGACGCTATCGAATTTATAGATGCAAATGGTAGAGTTATAGAGCAGCTTGTTGATGTTTTTATCAATACACTCGCGCTGTAACACCGCTTTTAAAAAACGTAGTGTGCTAAGGCCCTTACAGTTCACTTAGGAGTGGCGTACGAAGCCAAACCTTCCTACTCGAACACGACCTCGGATTTATAGTTATTAATGATTTTATTATAATTTCTGCGACACGTCATTCTTTAAACTCCATTTAGATATTAAGTAGCTGCTGTTTTTACGTCAAGATTAGATTACGTCTGAGATAAAACGATTTATTAATTCAAGAGATTCGTTATTAATACATTTGTCATAATAACTTCTGTGGTGTTTTATAGTAAAGTGAAGTTTTTTTTTAAATTTGGCAGATCACATGTTAGTATATATTACTAGCTTTTTTCCGCGGCTTCGCCCGCGTAAATTTCGAGAATTCGACCCCCTATTTTACCGTTTCAGGTTAGAATTTCCAATAAATCTTTCTAAGTAGATACTAACTCTTCACAAAGAACATACTCTTGCGTTAAATATATCAACAATCAGTCAGTTAGCCATTTCACCATTTTATAGGTATAGATAGATAGATAATGAAATAATTATAAAGGTACGGGAAGGGGAGTTTATAAGGACATCTACAGAGCTGTCTGTATCAGGACATCCTCAAAAAGATCTCCATCCGGATCCCCAAAAAGCTGGCAGCATGTCGTATAGCAACAAAAATGTAGAGGCTCACTAAATAAAATATCTATTTTAAAGTTCATATTAACACTTTAAATGGATAAAAATTAAAGGTGATGTCACACCAAAAACATACCTGATTTACATACGTATACGTTTCTTAAATCATACTAGATAATGTACACGATTTTGTTTTTACAAATATAATGTTTTTGTAGAACAAACGACTGCAAAATATTAAATTAATATAAAAATCTAAAGAGTTTTGACATTTCATTTCTATCAATAATCACTGTAACCAACATTCGATTTAGAAAAAAAACTATTTAAAAATGATAGACAGATTTAGTCATAGTCTTTTAATGGTAAGGAATTCTTACAATTCATATTCAAGTAAAAAACAATACATTGTTAAACACATGTCAAATATCAATAGTTGTCAAACAAAATAACAGTTAAATCACACATACAAAATAATCAAGTCAAAAGAAATCGTCTCATTAACAAGTCACAGTAAAACTTACAATTCAAAATAATATAATATGTCAAAGTTTACACCATGTTAAATTCGTCAAAGAAATAAAAAGCTTGCACGATAAGCTATATTTTCAAGCGAGTTTTTTGAAGCACAGTTACTTGAAGACTAAGTATATACTAGGTGAATTTTTAGTCCCGTACCACCCGCTAGGAGATGATTCTACCCATGAAAACAAACAACTTTTATTATGGAACCAACTCTGAAATCGCGAAAAAAATATCAGCTGTTCCTAACAAAAGTTCAATGCCCTCCGACCGTAATAAATGAAACAGCTGATATTTTTAATTTTAGTTGTTTGTTTTCATGGGTAGAATCATCTCCTAGCGGGTGGTACGGGACTAAAAATTCACCTAGTATAAGATCACGCTACTACTCACAGGAGCGGAGTAGAAACAAAAACGCGAGTGAAACCGTAGGAAGCAAACGACAGCAAATAATTAATAGTCACTATAACTAAACTGTTTCTATCTGTGCCTATTAAGTTCCGCATAATTTCAGTGCGCAAGAGTTAATCATTGCTCATTCAGACACCTCGCTTACTCAAATGATACTGACTTACTATAAAGATGAATTCCCATTGTTCATTCGAACTAAATAAACGAGCATCGATTCAATTAGTCCGCCATTGTTTTTAGCTGATTAATTATTTGATTATCGATATTGGTAATTAATTATTGTACAGGTTGTAGGTATAGAATATGTTAGTGTTGAGCAGTTGGAGATTTTGAGATCGATATTGTTTTTATTATTTTCTTTAGAGAGGAGCCTTTAACCTTGTAGTTTGTTTAAAAAATAGTTTTTCAACAACAAACAGCAAATGTAGTTCTAAGAAATTGTTTAAGGAAAGAAAGAAAAACGTTATTTCTGACTCTCACACACGTTACACTAGTACACAATTTACACATAATAATAAAAAAAAATGTAAGAGGTCAAAAATACTGTTTTAAACACTATTTTCTATCAAGTTTCAAACAAAACCTTGCTTAAACCCTGCATCAGTAAAAGGTGAAGAAAACTAAGTACATTATCATCTTTTTACCCATTTCCCTAGTATGTTAGGGTCGGTTTCCTGCTTAACCACATGCAGCTAAACACCAACTCAGTGTTTCATACAGCGCGACTGCCTTTTTGACCTTTTCTACCCACTTATCAAGGGATTTTTTACCGAATACATGATACCTCTTAGTATCTGATGGTCAAACTTTCTGGATTATGACTACCTGGTACGAAAAAAGAGGAGAAGAGACCTTTCTACCCGACCGCTGAAAAGAGTTTCAAAGAATGTTTCAAATTCTATGAGTTTGAAATTTCAATTTTTTCAAATAATGTATCTTTATGCATAAAAGCCACGGTTAATGGTCAACATAATGAACAGAGGTCCTAATAGAAACTAGACACGATTAATTTTCTATCTGATGGTCGATACCATTCACTGTTTACCTCAGAGTGCCCCGCAGGCATCAATTGAATGAAAACTTTAAATTGATGGCATATAATCAAGCCAAGATTAAATAAATGGCATCCTAATTAATTATGTTCTGGCTGTTTAATCTTAGATTGCCTTGTTTGATTTAAAAGGATTGTACAGG
Organism: Athetis lepigone; assembly: GCA_033675125.1. Lineage (NCBI taxonomy): Eukaryota > Metazoa > Arthropoda > Insecta > Lepidoptera > Noctuidae > Athetis > Athetis lepigone. Next base: position 6,728,095 of record CM066236.1, on the reverse strand, counting down.
AAATAAAACGTTTATCAAATTGCGATTTAGAGTTGAGAGTATTACTGGACTAAATGTGGTGTATAGCTTTGTCTCGCGGTTTGGAGAAAAGTTTTTGATATTTGGGATAGGTTTTTTTTTTGGTGATTGGGAAATCATCCAATGACTGCTCCCGTCCTGGGTGCGGCGGGAGGGCGTGTCAGACTCTTACTGACTAAAACCCACTCATGTTCCTTCGATTGCCCTTTATGTTCCAGGGTCACGGTAACTATTAAAAACATTCCGCAACCCCGGTTTGGGATAGGTACTACCACAGCCTATTATTGCTTTGTTTAAACGGAAACGTAACAAAAATATTTTAAGTTTTTTGAGTTAGTTTTGTTTCTTTATTGTACTTTTTTTTATGATGACAAATTCAGAGATATGGTTGGTTATCATTTAATTATATAATTAATTTTAAAATTAAATTAGAAAACAAATTGTTTCTGACTGTTTGAATGTATCTATAGTAACTTGTACTAATAAGTTTGCGACCTCGACTGTTCTCTCAAAGGGAGCTAACAGTAAAATCTCCTTGGAAACCGTGACTTACTATTGTTTCACGATATAAATCACATAACATGTGATTGTCCTTTTAAATGGTCAGGTCTAATTGAAGATCTTTCTCCTAGATAAATGAATAAAGCTAATTGGTTGCCTAGTTCTGTAACTGATTTATGTGTTAGTTTATTTCAATGAATATTCAGCGATGTGTAGGTACAAATTACAGAGTAATCTTTGAATGAAAATGTTGAATCTAGATCGCTTGTAGCGATATTTCACTACATCGGCAACAGTTGCGGCCGTCTGTGAATTTCTGTGTCATTTGTATCATAAAACACGCAGAGCTGCGCGTACGCGGAGCATTCAAATGCCGCGTAATATTTTGTAGCTGCACTATTTCACCTCTTTCAATTTTCAACTTATTTTATTTTTATTACGGGAAAATATTTACGAGTGTGTTCGCGGTATAGAGTTGTCAGGCGCGGGGAACCTTAAGGTATAAATCAAAGTGTGACGTCACAATGGCGGGCCAGAGATGTTCAGCACGCCCTGTAGCCCGTTACATAGTGAGGCGGGGCATCGGTTTTAATCTATGTGAGTGTTGGGACAATGTACATCGGTATTGTGTTAGGACTGTTTTGACGTTTATGTTGTTTGTTTCTGGCCGCTGAGGTGTTATTATGCCTGCGACACGGCTGGTCAATGATGAATAGTTTGTTCCACCTGGCTTTTACCCACAATTTCTCCCCGGGTGGCTTGTTTTGACACCAGTGATGTATGTGGCCACTTTCTCGCTGAGCGCCGGGTAAAAGATCATAGCAGTCAGATGCAATAAGTCAGTAAATTCCTCGAGCAATACCTACTCGACGCGGTTTGGACTACTTTTGCTGTCTGAATGAATTCACGTTCAGTAACGTCGAGTGACGTCATTATTTGCTTGTTTAGTTATAAAAAATGAAGTCTAAAAAAGTGTTTAGAAAGAAAATGAAATGAAAGTTGAAGACCAATCACTCAGACGTGACTATCGACATTGCACCTTTTGGTGTCACTGAACACTGTTGGCAGACGCTTCTCCACGCTCTCATTTAGCTACTTCAGGAGATTCTTAACGACGTCTTTAATCACCACCACACAATCCGATTGTCCTGTAAATTAAACAGACGAAGGCTGATTAAATATTCACAGAGCCGGTAACAAACCGGACGCCGGCACTCATTATGTGCCAACAAGCGTAACGGCTCCCACAAAAGCTTGCTAACATAATGAACGTTTTTCGAGCACTTTCTTCCAAGTAAAAAGTGCACAATTTATTGGAGGCATAAAAAAGTCATTAAAAAACCTAACTTAATTGTCACGGCTGTCGGCGAGACGTCGCGCGCCGGCGTCCGCCGCCCGCGCAAGCGACCGCCGATTATGCTACCATTGTAACACTCTTTTTTCAACAAATTGGTCTCTTGGTTCTTTTACAGAATTTCGGTTTCGCTTTCACTAGAACGTGTATTACTGTTCATTGTATTGATTAAACAAATTGCAATTTGATTTGCGGTTGCGGTGATACGAATTAATGTATATTTTGTTGTGTTTTTGACTTATTGTATGAAAGCTGTAAGCTCCAGTTTCGAATTCCGATCGTATTTTAGTTTAGAAGGCGATGTTCGCTGCGTCAAAGTATTTGACGTGGAATTGGCTTTTTTATATCTTATTACATTCTTTAATTAATCTTTTATGAATCTCAGAGATAACATTTCTTTGCTACTCTCCCATGATCTGTTTCCGTCATTGAATTAGTTGCATAACCATTAGTCTCTGGCTCTAAGTGGGTTATTAGAGACCTGTTTCGCTGACTCATCCCTGTCATTGGAATCAAGAGGTACGGCAGCCATTGTGCAATGATGCACTTGCAACCAAGATACCGGGTTAATGCCCCCACGATTAAAATGATAATTATGATGGTAATCTTCTGTTGAGGAGTAATGGTATTGTTTCTTGGGAAAACAAATGAAGGTGTGTATAGATTGTTGGGGAATTGTTTGTCTTTGCATTTAGTTAGGAGTCAGGCTTGTTAGTAATATGTGTTGAAAGTATATTGTCACTGTATTCATTAAACGTTACGTTAGTTATAAAACTTTTTTAACACAGAAATAACATTCTATAGACTCACACGTCACTAAACTAACTGAAAAATCATTTTATGAGAACAATGTTAAACATATGACAAGGCCAGCGAAATGTTCTACGTAACTAGGTACATTTTGCAGCATATCAAACAACCCGAAACTGTCAAATTTTCTTAATCAACCTTGAACCTAATACTTTGAGGATAAAAGTTCAAAATCCATTTCGGTTGCTTGTTGCTTGCCTGTACATCGACTTGCAAATTTTAACCTTTATTTTAAGGTAAATATAATATGCTAAATCATCAAGCTTTTAAAAAATACATATAAGTAAACAGAATAATAAATGTCATTGTCAACTTAGTGTAACTTTCAAATTAATATTTTCCAAACAAGCTAATTTGCGTCGAGCGAACTTTTTCGCGAATTAATTAATAAATACTTTCATTTTTGCATTAAATTCGTTCCTAATTAGGCTTAATGAGCGTGTTTTTTATTAGTGCAAAAATAAAAATTAATAAGCGTATCGTTAATGAATGATATTGCTCGACAGTGTAAATATTTTTTTAGAGAACTAAAACTGCGTATGGTTTTACAATTTCGGCCAAAAAAATGAGAACAGTTTTCGTTTTCGGCAATTTAGCCGACGCGACGGTTGTAAAAGTTTGTGGTAGTAGAGTAACTGAAAATGAAATTAAAACCTTAATGAGATACCTAAAAATAGGTATAAATTAAGTGCGTTTCAATAGCAGCTTGCTAGTCATATTTTCATCGATACATGTGTTAATTTTTTTTTGTTTTTAATAAATATTGGAATATTGTAGCAATTAACATGTCATTTTTTATTCCTTTATTTTGATTTGACTCTTCATTGAGATTAAAACAGATTATTTGAAAAACTAGCGTAAGGTTGAATGAAACACACATCCCAAAGGCCCAGTATTGGAACAAATAGTCAAAAGCCCGTACTTCAGTTACCCGAGGTTTCTCACCGGGCGATTAAAATAATCTGCGGTTACAACTCCGATATGCGTCACAGTAATCACAGACGGCTTTCAATACTCTCTTCAGAATACAAGAAGCTGTATTTCTCCTTTTATGCCTTTTTCTAGTATTCCATGTGTGATTTAATGCACAGATAAAAGTGATAGTACTAGTAATGTGCAAATTTGTTTAGTCATAGATTTTGAGTTGGCATTCAGAAGCGTGTAATCATGTTATAAAAAGAAATAAAACAATCTATAGAATGTTATTATGTTGGTTTTTGCTTTGTGTGGGGATTATTATTTTTTATATTTTTTTTATTTTCATTTATCCTTAAGAGTATTAAGGTCTTTTAACAGACCGACCGCTTTTTAATAGACCGTATATTCCCAGATTTGTCATCAGACATCGTCTGGACTGAATTTTCAGGACATTTTTTTAGTACATGTAGAAATATATGTCATTAAGAATATATTTTGTGAACTTACTGGTTTTAATGTTCTAGTTAGTTTTGGAAAGATAACAAAAATCCCTCAACGTACTATATAATAATAATAATAATTTATTCAAAAAAGCTTACAAGATATGAAATTAATACTAAGCTCTATTTCTATAAAATATATCATCCATTTCATGTGCCTGAACTAGGAGATCCAGAGTTTCAGGCTAGAAGAGCTCACATAGTTTAAAATTATTCAATCATAATAACAATACTTATAATACAAAAATTACGAAAAAATAATACTACCTTAATATTACTTATTTTAGTACGTCTAATATTTTCTCTGTATCTTAATACGACATCTCTTGAAGCGCATTGTACTATACCTTATTTCATATTCATTTGTATTATATGAAATAAGGTAAAATTCATTAATGCCGGATATGGGATTTGTAAATAAAACTACTTATAAATATATTTATTCAGATCGCAATAAAAACGGTCACTACACCCGGAAAATTATTCGCTCATATCACGAACTAATAATATTCCAAGCTCTGGACAGTTTCCGGAACAGATATGTGTTCGAAAATGTAATTCCGAGGGCGCGCCTCGTGATACTTATCCCTGCAAATTGACACTTACTGAAGATACAAACAGGTATTATTATGTTCCTGGCATATCCTTCCTTCCATTTATTGTGTTCTGAAGTATTCATAAAAGGGATGATCCTTTTCCTCCTGATTTCTGTCTATGAAATTGTGAGAAGCTTATTACAAAAGGCATTGCACTTGGATCCAGTGTTTAGTGATCTAGTTGTATAACGAAATGATTGACACTAAATATAGGGTGACTGGTAATTAGTGTACGATACTTAAACACGTGAATGTGATCATGATAACAAAAGACGACTACCGGCCATCGTAGGCGCGATTCTGCGGATGGCGAGCGATGGGTAGCTCGCCGCCCGGCTAGGACCAGGACCGCGTCGACGGCGCGTTAGTGTTCCACGCGCGCCTCAAAGAGAAGTCAGCACGGGAAGGGGCCCAACATGGCTAACGCCTGCCGGGGTTGCGGAATGTTTATAATAGTTACCGTGACCCTGGAACATAAAGGGCAACCGAAGGAACATGAGTGGGTTTTAGTCAGTAAAAGTCTGACACGCCCTCCCGCGCACCCAGGACGGGAGCAGTCATTTGATGATTTCCCACTCCCCAAAAAAAACATGATAACAAACAATTTTTATTATTGGAGCAAAGCCGAAATCGCGGAAAAAATATCAGCTGTTCAGTACATTAGGTAAAATGTACTGAACAGTTACTGTACACTAATAACAAACCACTTTCTAAATAAGTTATTAAATTAATGATTTTTTATACTTAAAACAACTCACACACCACCGGTCCCAAGTATGGCAGAGCCTGTGTTATGGTTATGGCGGCCAAACAACTGATACCTATACTAGTTATAAAAAAGAGAAATGAGATTTTCCTTCATATTGCTAAATATATTTCCAGTGACACCTACTGGTCTAGCGGGTAGACGGGTCCATTAGATTAATATTAAATGCGCGTTGAACAACATAAAAGCCTATCTATTTTTGTGCTCATTTTCATCTAATCCCATTACCACTGGCCCGACAAACAACAAATAACTTCTGGTGTATCTATCATTAAATTTGTTACGACTATTGCATGTCATTGTTAATTAGTAGCGCAAGTAACATTACATCAGAGATAACTTGAAGTATAGCAGTCATAAATCGTATTTATACAATTACAGGGCCGGAGGGTAATAGAATATACTCGGAACTTGGAACCATGTAATGATGGGGAATTTAGAAGTAACAAAATTACCAGTCTTTTGATAAAACTGAGAAACAAATTTTTGTTTCTGAGAACGTTTGACCGTAGGTTTGTAGCGGATAGCTACGGCGTAGCACTCCGAATATGCTTCGTAGATTTTACGTCTACACTGATTTAATCGATGTCCAAGTTATTTTGAGTTGGGTAAATATTTTTAATTTCATCAGATAAACCGTTAACGTATTTAAATGAATATGAAATTCTAATATTGTCATGAATAAAATATCGAACAATATGTAACCTAGCAAAATTACTTTGGCTGGTTTATCAAATTCTCTTAGGCTAATAAGAAATCGTATTCTCGTGGATAGATATTCTAGGAAGAAGTGCAGTAGCGCGCGTTGATGTCTTTTAAAGGAAAGATAATTTTAGCAATAATACTTTTATTTTACACTCTTATTTACGAGCTCACTCAAGAATCTTCTTAATCTGCGGGCTAGTATCTACATAATCCTTCCTGTTGTACCTGCTATTCCCACAGTACTCAGCACCAATTGGTAAAGTTATAAATAGCCTCAGACTAATATTCTCGTAAATTATCAACGGGCATTACTTTTGCGTCGTGAGAGGTGTGCAAACACATACGATGTTATCTTTACACGTCTGAATTGGGAGGGTGTGAGTTAAACTAGGAGTTGTATATGAGGACGGCAGGGGTGGGTGAATGATAGATTTTTAATGGATATTTGGTAATATTTTTGTGTTTTTGTAGTTTTTTTTTGTTAATTATTCTTGAATTTTTATTTAAATAATCTTTTAGTGAAATAGATAATAAATTCGAGAGATTGGCTCCTACAAAAAATAAATCATATTTGTTAATAGACTGTTTTAATTATAAACTTTTCTTAAATTCTTAAATAATGATTTTGCGTGATACGAATCGTTTACAAAATACATTCATTTTGATATTTACAATTTGAATTATTTTTATGAAAAAAAAAAAAAAATACCAAGGATATTTAAAGAACATCTAAACAAACATAATAATGAAATAGGTTTTATTACAATAGCATTACATTTAACAAATAACCTCAGCATTAAAATAAATCTATTTAATGAATTCAACCAACCCTGGCGCATGCCGCGGGCTAATTTTTTATTCTCTCGAAGATATAGTATCGTTAGAAGCTAAGAGTGATTACGATAATGGAGCTAAGTTGCAAGTAAGCCTTGTAGATAATCGAGTGCTTTCTGAAAATATATTACAATAAATTGTTTCTTTTTGTGTAGATTAATGGGGTGTTGATAGATTTTATCCATATACTTAAGGCTGATTTACAGTTTTTTTTTCTTTGACCAACACCAAGTATTTCTTCTGTATTGTGAATGCGTTTCTAAACATTTAAAGTCACATAAACAAACAGTGCAACTCGTAACAAATAAATGTAGGCTTGGTCTGCCATTTTAGAATTTTGTAACTCAAAAGAAAAATTTGGAACTCTTTTAGAGTCACTTTGTGGTCAGCCTATCTTTATATAAAAATCTAAAAACTGTTCTATAGTTATAGTACGGAAGCCTCGGTGCCCAAACACAAACTTCTATCTGGGGCAGTAAGTTTAAAAAAAATCACTCAATGAAAAATTTCGCGTCGCTCGCGTTTATCTGTTTTACTTTTTCTAGATCCGTAATTGAATTGTACTTTAAAAAACGCAGACAACCGTATTCTTTTTCATTTCTCTAAGTCTGGTACCGACTTAACTTCTAACCTTAGGTACTGCGTGCACAATCGCAGATCGTGGGATTCCCAGGCAAAGTGAAATAGAGTTTTTTTATTAGGAATTTTTAAGTAGCAACCCGTGCATTGAAAATCACGTGAAGCCTTGGTTCTACATTTGATCTCTGTTCGATCGTGTCGTATTTACGTTCCATCGGACTATTAGAAACGGAGAAATGAAAACCTCAGCGTTTGAACACACACTTAACCAATACTTTTTTTGTGCGTTTGGTAAAGCTAGTCAATCTCCTGAACTATCAGTTGAATTGCAAAATTTCTTCTCTGTAAATAATAGCTTCATTTACGAGGAATAAGTGGTGAAAAGGAGTCGTGATGGCCTAGTGGTTAAGGCACCCGCCTCTCTCATTCAAGTGTCTGTGCATTCAAATCCGTAAGTACCAATGTGATTTTTTTATAAAGTTTATCTTGATCATCATCAATATCCATAAAGGAAAACGTCGGGAGGAAACTTAGACTTATAGTTATTATAAGTTCAATATCGCCAATTCGCCTTGAGCAAACGTGGTGATGAATGCTCGAGCCTTGTATTTATTTATTAAAACTTTATGTACAAACACCGTACAGAGGCGGACTTAATGCCTTAGGCATTTTCTACCAGTCTACCTTAGGGTGATGCAGAGACAAAACATAGTAGGTCCTTTTCTGTGAGAGAAGAGGCTTTTGCCCTGCAATGATACAGTTACAGGGTGGTATAATTATTTTATTCACAAGGAATAGTACTTAAATGCTATACTGGTACAATATCAAAATCCAATGAATATATTAGTAACGAACAAAGCGAGTGAAACCGAGTGACACTCTATAATAAGTCCCGTAAATATTTTGATTAGCCAACGTGAAGAGAGACACTTTCGACTCCGTTTACAATGTTACTATATCATATTGCGGTAAAGAAGTGTTGAGAATATTATTTATGTTAATAGCTTTACCTAAGCAACCGATTTACGATGTCAGTTTTTAATATCCACAGTGTTTACACTCGCTTGCAATTCAATTAGCATATTTATAAGTTGTGAAAATAAAAGTTGTGTGTACCCTAAGGCTTATTTGAACCTCTGTAGGTATGAATACTACTATACAATTGCAAGTTAACGACTTGAGAGATATTAAATTTGATTACCAACTATTTTTAATGACTGATGCCGTTTTTCTTCACGAATTTTATGATTCTGGAAAGTTCTTAGAAAGGTGTAATGGCGCACAGTTTCAGTGCTTAATTAAGACCGTTTTCGTCGTTTACATTGCAAATAAATTTCCTTCCGACAAGCCATAATTTCGTTCGTTGTAGATATATTAAAGCAAGAATGCTATAAAATGTGTAAGAGCGATTTTCATCAAAATTCTATAGCTAGTATAAATCTTAACTATTGATAGTTCATTGATAGAAAAACTGTCAAGATGACTATTAAATTCCAAAGATTATACTAGGTTTAACGATTTGTTGAACATAACTATTGGTGTGTTAAACTAGGAAGTATATGATTCTTTTTAGATACATAGTACTCGCACAATATTGGTTCTACTCTTATAGGTTATTCTGTAAGTTATAAATAACTACGTGCGTTATTTAATAAGAATACAATTTATTTTCATTCTTATTGCAAGTAAATTAACGTAAAAAGGAAACAAAACACTATCATAATATACCAGTCAACTCAAGTTACAACACAATCTATACAAAATAACACATTTCTTACATACTAGACAAGCATATTTACATCAAACACCACTAAAGTTCATTTGCTAAAGAAATATGCGCCAATTTGTCTGACCGCTGTAATGCTTTTTATAAATTGTATGCTTTCTGCGTGCAGAAAAGAGATGCACATATCTTTTTGCAGTGATTTTACGGATCTCTTTTTAACGTAGGCCAAAACAATAGCTCTGGCGCCAGAAGTAGGGATGACAGCGTCTTCGTGCTACCGTCATTTTGGAAAAAATAGCAGCAAATTGTAGCAAAATAAAAAAAATCCATTTTAAATGTCATTTCAGCAATTATCAATGAATAGGAAGATTTTTAGACAGATTGGTTTGAGATAAAAATTTGAACAGTGTTAAAAATACAAGAATGGCCATTAGTGATCCTCAAAATTAGAGCAAATCTGAAAAAAATAAAAATACTGTTAACTTACATATTTTTGTATGTCCTGAAAGCCGGATTTATGGCCTTGTAGGACGTGCAAGCTACTGTAAATTGCCTTTCTGATTTTAATGTTCTATATTTTTGAATGTTAAAGACGATTAGCGAGTAGCGCTAAAAAACCAAATTATTTTGTGGTTACCTCGTAACACTTTTTCAATGCCAAAAAGCATCTAGTCCCGAAACTGTCCCGAAACATCTGCTACTTGAGAGAAGTGACACGGCAGGCGCAGCCCTAAGGACCCGTCTCTCGATGACGGCTGGCGCGCAAGCATGCGGTAAAGTGAAGGCCGTACGGAGGCCGGTCAGCGACCGGGCTATTTACGTCCATGCCAACCGCTGAGCCTAGTACCGGCCACCGGCTGCTCGTCCGATTCTGGACGCGCGGTAACTAGAAGTGCCTGTGTTGTGGAAACAAAACACGACCTGTGTTAGGAGTTAAATCTGTTGAAATTACCTATTGTAATCCTGGCCGTCTCCTATATTGTCAAACTATTTAAATGTTAAAAAAGAATGTGTTGTTGTTCTTTACTACTGATGTTTAGTTGCTTGTCTTATGCGAAATAAACTCTGCATATTTTTTTAAAATATAGTTTATTTATTATTTCAAAAATATCTTTATATATAAAAAAGATTACTGACTGACTGATACTGGAACTAGAGCAATTGACACCATTTATATTATAGATAATATAAAAAGACGTCAAGTCAGCTTTTCATATCAATGTGACAAGTTTCATTATTTAACGGCAAATAAAGGGCAAGGTAAAAGGTTTTTGACATTTAAATTAAAAATGACAATAAAGTTCAGTTTTTCAGCAACTTGATGATACCAATAATACAGTTTAAAACTAGATATAGGCCTAATAATCATATCTGGCATAAAAAGCGACGGTAATTTAACTATAAAGCATAAAGTGAGCAAAGTTCGGAAGGTTTCCAAAAATTACGAAAGCTGGGCTTGAAAGTCGGTGCGATGGCGAAGATAGAAACGCTCTTTTTCTTGGCATGCAATAGATGCACCTTCCAGAATGCTTAATTCTGTGATTCTATATAAACGCAACATGTCAAAACATCATCGTTCCGACCTGTCAGAGGCGTGGTTAAAAAACCCATTCTAACTGTCACACTCTTTTTATCGCACGATATTTTAGTTTAGGGATGCGTCGATAATTCTACACTACCTTTTTAGGAAGGCGCGAATTAGTCTTTTATCGCATGTAAATTTTATGCATTATATTTCTGGTACTTACATGCAAATAATCTAAACTTTGTTAAAATCCAATGCATAAATAAAAGCCATTTTTTACCTTATTTGGAAGCTGTTTACTAGTACGATTCAATGAAATCAACTCTCAGTGTAAGTGTAAGTATTCATTGTTACAGTTTATCAGATCTAAATTGAATCTGAATAGTCTAAATAGCTTTCTTAACAATGCGTTAAAAAAGACTAGAGAACTCATTAGATTGGTTAGTCTATTTACAATGATACGTAGTATTCAATTCTAAGCATTGGGGTAGGACATACCTACTTAACTATTTATCAGTCGTCATTGGATTGGGTAAGTAGAACTAAGTGAAAGTTAAAGAAATAAAGAAACTATTTACTCCAGGACGCCAGAAAGGTAGCTTGTAAGTTAAAAAAAAAACATTATTTTTAATAAGCAATTGGTTACTCAGCTCTCGTGGGTTATTATAATGTGATGCTATGTAGCTTGTTTTTTTATTAGCTAAGCTATATTACTTGCAGAGATTTAAGAAAACTTGTTTAAAAGTTTTTGCATGAAAGAGTGACAAACATCCATCCACAGTTCCACACAAATATTCATTCATTAGACAATTGATATTGCAAAATGTTGCATACGATACCTATTTCTTTAATAGAGGCTACTATTGGATCTGCGATAATTATTATTCCTCCACGATAACCCATTTACTCACAAATTCAAAATTATTTCATCCAAATGGCGGACAAAGTCCCGGGCAAAAGTTAGTCCCTATATTACTAGTAGACACATGGATACGCATCCTCGTTGGCGCCTATTCACGTAGATCATTACTCATCGCTCCTTACATTTAATTTATGCGCTATATTTTTACCGGCTTTAGCGGCCTGATTCATTCGATACGCCTTCAATACATTAACTTTAAGAGTTCAATTTATTTGCAACTTAACTGTTATAAGATGCACAAATCAATTTAAGTACTAAGACCAGTTTATATTTTATAGATTGTTTTTTTATCTTGATTCGATATTAAGGAGAGAATAAAATTACATGGCTTGGGCTTTGGTTTTTTGATAGAACACTTCATAGAAATTCTATTCCACTTTTAACCCTAATTGACTCAATTAATCTAAACAAATGTTAGTCAAAAGCGTAAAGTGCCAGGCACAAATCTTTTTTGTAATTATTTGGATACCAATTAATAACAATAATACTTTAATTATGGGGATAGTAAAATGGAACCAGTTTATTTAATGAAGTCCCATCTATGTAATTAAAAGCTTCGACTTTGTTCTATATAAGGAAACATTCTTAAGCGATATATTGCGAACTATTAATCGTAATTTAATTAGTTAAGCAACTGACATTTAAGTTATCATGTAGAGACATGAGTAAAAATTTATTTATGACAGAATAAACAATATTTTTTAATGGCACTCTTAGACACTCACTTACTCACATATACACATGATTGTTAGTACGTACTTAAACGTTAATCAATTTCCAAGTCAATTTAATTTGTGTAAAAAAGAGAACAAAATGAGCTTTCTGCCCCTGATTGTACCTTTCTACAGTTTTGCAAAAAAAGAGAACTTTTTATAACTAACTCGTTCGGCACAAGCCTTATCTGTTACCTCGATATACAATTACTTTTTATTTGGGGCGTGCCCCAAGTAAACCACTCTGATGGTAATTACTATCTTACAATTTAATAATCGTGTGTCTTGTACTAACTAGTGCGCGAAATACTCTGTCAAACAGTAATTGTGCTCGATCAATATTAAGATACTGCACAAAGACGTTATTATGTTATAAAACTGCCTTTTTAAAACGTTAAAATACAAACTAGAACTACAGACGCTTATAATGTACAATAAACTCTTTTAATTGGTGTCTATGGTGGGAATTTCAATGGCAAAAGAAAAAACTTAAAGTTCTTAACAACTCGAACATTGTTGCTAGATTACAAGTTTTAACTCAAAAGTAAGCAACATTGAATTGTTGTCTGACAGTTTAAGCGATGCAATTAAGCCATCATTGGAATACAATAAGTTTCCCACAACGATAGTCGACATTAATAAATCTTATCGTACGTAACAAATAAATTGAACATAAACAAAACATTGTGAAAAATTTAACAAACAATACAAATTACACTAAAGGGCTAATTAACAATCAAAAATTTAAAAGACAATGGAACTTACACTATAATTTCCACAGTCATTTTCTTAAAAAAATAATTACAGACTTTAAAATTGTCTGTGGTGAAAACACGATTTTCTTTCTTTGTGGGTGAAATTAGAACGGAACCAGACGGCATGCGGCACATCGCGTTGGTAAGTGCTGTTATCGATGCTTTAGAATCACTCGATTCATTGTAATAGCTCAGAAAATGATCTGATTGTAGTACAATAATAATATTATGGCGCGCAATGAATAACAATTGTGCACAGAGGGAATTTCGAAACCAATCCGTTGCGCAACTGTAATGATAGGAGCACAAAATAATACCACACATTTGTGCATAATAACCTGTTAAACTATATTTACGTTAAATTTATTATTGAAGGGTCGCATTATTGATTTGGGATCCGGAAAGGGCTTTTGTAACTGTAGATATTTAGTTCGATGCAGCTGTAGATTTGTAACTGTATTTTTGACAGGAATGCAAGAACGCTACGAGTTGAATTATCGCGACGAATAGTATTTTAGAAATAATTGTTATAGAGCACATAATTATAGTCATGGTAACATACATTTACCCTATGTATTCTGTAAATGTAGTATTTTTAAGGCTTGGGTATGGTAGTAGAGTCACATTTATAAGAAAATATATTTTTAACTTGAGTGGACTAGGTATTTGGTCATTCTTTTGGGCGAATGTACTCCGAGCAAAAAAGTTCATCGGCAAATCGATTCTCAAAGTAAGAGAATATCGGTCAGTCATTATGAATTCAAAAATCCTGTTTTTCACAGCACGAACATGTTAGAAAAGATTTTTACAAGTGAAAGAGTCTGAACAAGTGCTTCAGCAGTTTTCTCAATTTAAAAACTGCTACGTTCGTCCACAACTATCTTCCAACCAACCAAAATCAGCTTTAATAACTACTCCCAAAAAGTGCCTTAAGCAATTGCTTTAGAAAATATCGAAGGAAACCCTTGACTACCGGTCACGTTCATACTATTACGTCAATTTCATTCAATTCTTTATGACTCTCACTCTCACTTACATATACGACAACGGACGGCGAAATTTAATATGTCTGATGTAATAATGAACAAAAAATAGCAATTCATTTCACATTAGATAGAAATGAGATGTGTTTGCTGTATTAATGAGGCTATGAGGCGCTTTAGCGTTGAGTAATTATGGCTTTGTGTACTTACTTAATTCAGGTAGCTTTTTGCGCTGTTAAAATGTGGTTATTGGTATGATAATATCTATGTGTTTATGTTTGGTTTTGTTAAATTTCTTATATTGGTATCCTTTACTAGACTTCTAGATAGAATAATAAAAAATACGGAATTTTATAGGGAAAATGCGTGTCGCTCCCCACCAATAGTGGCAAATGAACTGAATACAAAAAGTGACATTGCCCCTCCCTAGTGGTGGCAAAAGGGCATAATTATTTAAAGTGGTTTCGGTATCTCCAGAAGTTTCCCAATAAGAGAGACTTAGACTTCGGGAATTATCGATATTTTTTAATTGTACTTGTTTATCTTTAAACAAAATAGATGTTCATAATTAAATAAACATTGTTTTTATTAACATTGCAATTATCGTAATGGATAATTGTGACTGCTGTATTCACACATTAAACACCGAGCAACGAACGAAGGTATATTTTCATCGTCACAACATTGAAATGGGATTAAAGGCAAGTTTTTGTCCCTTCACTATTAATTCTTACTCCCTGCACTAGCTAATATGGCCGCTAATTACGAGGTGAGAAACCTATGGAGTTCATCATAGTGAGCACGGTATTAAGGCTACGGACACGAAGCCAGCGGGCCGGGGGGCGATGCTTTCAAATGCATAGATTTATATGGAACTGGCCCGGCGACGCGGGGAGCGGCGAACGAGAGATTAGCCGCCTATTTTCACCGCTCCACCGCCGCCGTCGCTGCCGTGCCGCGCCCGCTGTTTCCATGTCCGCACCCTAAGGCTATTTTTACTCGCACTATATAAGGAACCTTAAGGGTTGGCAATAGAAATAAAACAGAAATAGTTAAAAAGAAAAATAAAGCAGTATATTTGGAATTCTGTGCCCTTTTTCTAAGTTTATCTTTTTCGCGGCGGTACATACCTTACGTTCTTACAATGTACGGGTTTAGTAGCTTCACACTTCGTTATTACTTTTATTTAACTTCCATCCCTTTTTAGGAAAAATAAATCGCGTCTCCTACCTTTGTATAATTCTATTCAGTTTTCGAATAATTGTCGGGTCATTTTATTTGTACCTAATGCAATCACTGCAATACTAACAAGGCAAAACAATATTTCTGCGGTCTGCTATCAGACTCGCAATTTCTATAACAACGTTGCGGTTTTTGAAAATTATTGTATCCAGCGATCTTTGTGACCCTTACAAATTATGTAACGATCAATTTTCTAAAATTGATTGCAATAATTTCGGTGGCTCATTTACGAGGTTATATAGTTACGGGGCCGACTGTACATCACGAACAAAAATCAATAAATATTTCGTAATCACCTCCCAGTGCAAGTTCGTAAACATTGGCTCCTTTTCAGACTTCGAAATTTCGATGAATAATTCAATTTACTTTTCGATAAACTTAAATTGTTCATTCTGAAACGAACAACTTTGATCTTTATAACTTTAAGGTTAAAGCCTAAAAATATATTTTATTAAATGGAGGTCCTTCAGCCTATTCGGGAAACAATTCAATAAATAAAAATTTAAATCGTTGTAGGTCTCCAAAGAGTTGAATGAGTGCCATTATAAGTAATGCGTGTGGCATGTATTTATTGTTATTTCCTTTAAGTCATGTGAATTATTACCTCAAACGCCAATATCCTTTCAAAAAAGAAAACATTTCTCGAGAAATGTGTTTATAAAGAATGGGATTATTCATGTCGACTTTACGTTTCTAATAACGTCCTGTCTAATACATAAAAGCTAGTAAAACAGAAGGTAAAAGAAGCCAGCTTTATCGCGGAAAAGTATTTCCTCCTATATAAAGAAGCTAAGCAATAAACACAACTTGCAATTGCCTTCAATGCGACCATTACCTTATCTAACAAACATTAGTCGAGCTTTCAACTGCAAAATTAATTAGAAAACAACATATCTAGGTTTAACAAGACTTACTTCAGTTTCTTATGCTTAGGTAAATAATTCTTGTGCTTTGATTTTGTTACTAGTAAGCCCATTAGCGCTACCTTCTCCATTAGAAACGATTTACATTAGAAATTGTGTGGGTTTCACCCGACGACCCGGCCGATTGAGACGATTAATTGAATGAGGCACTTGATACAAATGTTACTGATTGATTAGCAGGGCCACTGATTGCTTCGTGCTACCACGCGATTGATAGCTGCCGAAACTGTAATACGTAGTTATTTTGTTACATCATGGAGAAAGGTACCACTGTAATTGTTTTAATAACTGATGTAATTATTTTCGTGTTGATGTGAGTATTAAAAGCCTAAATTATTGGCTGTTTATCATAGTATTAATGTTTCAAATGTCCGTAGTTATTAAAGTCGTATTATTGACTAGTTATTGGTCGTAACTTCGTCTGCATGCACAAAGCTGCGTATTAAAACTAGCCTATATAATTTCTTTGACTTTTAAACTTACCAAGTGAGTTTTCATCAAAATTGGTGATTTGCGTGAAAGCTTAACAAACAAACAAAAAAACAGAGTTACTTTCGCATTATAATATTAGTATACATTAAGTCATATTAGTGTCACTTAGGTGCGTCAATTATTATTGCTCGTGACTATACATATGATGAGAAAAGTGCCGATGAGTTAGGAAGCTGTCTTCATTTAATGATCATAATTTGTACGTTAAAAATTTTGCTGTGGGTACCTACTGACAATCATTACTTGCAGTTTAAGTCATTACTGTCACTCGTATCCTGCATAGTCGTTATTTTGAATTTCATATCTTGGAGGCGGCAAATTATTATTGCAGATATTAAATGCAGAATAACCGAATAGTACCTGTGCTAAAGTGATGGTAAACACCAGTATTACTGTAGTACTTCAGGGCAAGTTTCCTCTCGTTCAGAGAAGTCTCGAGAATTGACCACCAAGCCTGTTAAATGCGGATTGGCGTTTTTTAGCAAATGCCTTTTGCATTGGTTTTGTTTAAGTCTTTGCTTAACACTTCTTTCTCTTGAATATTAGTAATCGTGGATGCTTAAGAGGCCGCACATTAAAAATAATCTATTTGCTTTATAGGCATATCGGTCACTGGGTCAAAATCCACTCCGGGTTTTTTTGAACAGGAATTTAATTAATAGATATAAATATTTTTCAGGGGTGTTTGGAGGAGATTTATTTTAAGCTAATTTTGTACGGCCCAAATGCTAAGCTTCAAGCTTACTTCGTACCAAATTTTATCAAAACAAGTTCGACTGTTCATTACTTGTAACAAAAAAACAAACAGACGCATTTGTAATACTAGTACGTATAAAGTGATGGATAAGTGTCGAGTTAGCACTTGACTGGCATGGAGTATCAAAGACGGCGGCGGAATGTAGACGCATTACGTCCAAGTGTAACATCGATAATAAATCTTATCCTCTAGTTAGCGGTGTACCGACAGCTACCTCCGTACAAAACAATTCAGTCATGTCAAGCTGAGGAGTTTGTTTGGATGTATGCGCTAATCTTAAGATCAGTGGTTCGATTTAATAAAAATATTTTGGTTTTGATAATCCATTTATCAAGTAGGGATATAGGCTACATAGCGGAATAGTAACCAGTGATGCGGGCGAAACGGAGGCAGCTAGTAAATAAATTCGATGAAGTTTTGAGTAGGATATGGGTGCTTATGATGTTAAGTTACTTAGTATGACGAAATTAAGTTAATTGATGGGATACTAACAAGTCTAGATTTTAATGGACCTTACGATGAAACTGTCTGACTGCCGAAAAATATAACTAAACTTATATATGAAGCATTGTTTTGTTAATAGTGTATTTCAATCATTTGTTACCTTTTTGTAGGGTTTAAATTACGTTTTGGGGAATTTATACTGATTTATTACAAACAATGGAAATTGGTTCAATAGTATGATATTTGAAAATCGGTATCAATACAAAACTTTCCACCAAAACTCAAGTTTTCACGAAGTAATTTAAAGTCTTTTTCTAAAACTAAACGGAAACTAGCACTCATAAAAATTACACGGCAAGCGAAAATTGTGAAGGATGCTTCATTATTTCTGCGATTTACAAACTGACAGCGACTCAACCAGGACTTACTTTAAATGAAGCCAAGTGTAAAAGTGACGGACAAGTGTCTAGTTTGCACCGGCCCCGGCGGCTGCCCGACAGAACCCGATAGATTGTCGGCGGAATGTCGACATATTACGTCGAAGACTTACTTAGATATAAATCTAGAGTAGCTATGACGGCCCTTGGATCGATAATGTCGCTCGTTGATGAGGAAAACCTTTTTCTGAACTTTCTTTCTTATCTACTGGGTTCGTTAGTTTAGATTAATTACGAGTGATTCGTAGTTATTGGAAATTTATATTTACACCTCGGTAGTGTTGTAGTGACGTCAATCTTGGAAAATGAAATGGTAACCAAGCAATTACCAGATGGTCGTACGTGAGTTGTCGTAATTATGTGTGTATAGATGATAAATCTAGGCAAAAAATTAGCCCATATAATATGCTGTTTACAGGAAAAATGTTCCTCATCCTTCATTGAAAACAGAAGATCCTCTGACCAGACGAGTGTTGTGTCTAGTTGACTAATGCCCGACGGATGGCGTCTAACTAAGATTGCGCGATGTAGAATATCAATGGGTACGGTGACAGATTAACAAGATAGCCTTCATCATTAACCTTTTGACGACCAATCCAGCCGGCTGTCGGGCTGCTATTGTATTTCTATTGTGTCTCAAATCACGTGTGTTCGAAGGAATAACATCAACAATCTGCATACAACATTCGTCTTCTCCATCTGCACGATCATTCCATCCTCTGTTCATTTGCACTCCACGGGTTTCCTACTCTGTGATAGTGTACAATGTAGGAGATATAAATCTTATCTGTTGCTCCCGTTGGTCGCACTCTGCGGGGGGCGCACGATCGCCGGTGACCAGCCAATCTATTACATACTTCGCTACTGTGCACTGTGCTAAATCGCACTCACTGTTGCAAGCATTATAAAGCTTTAGATATATTTTTTAAACCGGAATCTGTTTTTTTCGTGCCAAAAAATTTGGAGGAAAATTGTTGCATTTCAGCTGATTTTTTAGACTAAAGTTTTGGTGTAACGGTGTTGATGAAACTTTTTGGAGTTTTACGGTTTTTAGTCACTTGAAATTAGTGTATATTATTTTCGTAAAGAAATCTAACTGCCCTGACATTAATTTAACATTAACAACTCAGTAAACAAATTTATAAAAATAAATAATATTAATTTTAATTGCTGTTAGGTTCTTATATTACATTTTGTATACAATCAACGTATCGCGAAAATAAAATCGAAAACGCCAGTCGCCTTCGAACTTCGATACATATACTAAATGATAAATAATCTCCAATCAGGTCCATATTGTACTCTTTTGTTCAGACAAAGAACAAAAGCCATTTTTTAAATGCCCTTCCATGTACCATGATAATTTATGATGTTGAACGCCAATATAAAACTGCGATTGAACGATACGGTCAGCGCAGCAATTTGTCGACAAGTCGCACTACATGTAACGATTTGTCGACTTGTCGTTTAGTGAGTGTAAATGTCGGAGTCTGGCGTGGAACGATGAAAAATTTAACAGTCGAGAAACAGCATTTTAAATACCGTCGGATGCTCGGTTACGTGGTAAATTGTATATTGTAGGAACATGTTATGACCATATGTGGAAGTTTTCTAGTGGAAATAAACAGAATTTTCTATGTTCTTTCTTGGTGACAAAAAGTATTCCTTGCTGTAGTATTTAATTTAAATCATGCTGTATAAGTAATTATGTATGTGTTATTTTTTACCGACTTCACAAAAAGGAGGAGGTACTATGTTCGGCTGTTTGTATGTTTTTTTTGTATGTTTGTTCATCGATTACTCCGTCAATTGTCAACGGATTTTCATAATTCTTTTTTTGTTCGAAAGCAGATAGTTCTGAGGTGGTCCCATTGTCACCAAGTTAGGATCTGATGATGGGATCTTAGAGAAATCGAAGGCAACCCTCAAATTTTATAGGCTCACTTATTGTTTTTCGCATATTTTATGAAGTATCTTGTGTATTTGCGTATGGTTGTCACCATCTCAGTTAGCTGATAGTATATGATGGAAGGTACAACTCCTTAACAGTAAGAAGTTACTCGAACAGGCAAGGACTGTTTTAGTAAATTGTTTTGATGTTTGATAGGGCATTTGCCACATTTGGGCTCATGATCATCAAGTCATGACCTGATGCTGCAGTCAGGATAGTCTGCAGAGTACCTAACTCCTCGACAAATAACAGCAGATATATCGTGTTTAGGCTCATTGAAAAGGACTCGATGTGTGGATAAACGTAGTGTTAATGAGGAACACCGAAGTACATAGAGACCTGATGCTGAAGCCAGGAGCATCAGAAAAAATACAAACCTTGAAATTACAGCACAGTAGTCGTGTTTGGGCTCATTTTAAACAGGACTAACATTAACTCGACACTAAAAAGTAAAAAATAAAAAACTTTTTACAAAAAAAATAACCGACTTCAAAAAATAAAAACTTAAAAATAACTTAAATTTCGGAAGTCGGTGGCAACACAAATTGACTGGCAGAAGAAAAGACACCGACTTCCGAAATTTAAGTTATTTTTAAGTTTTTACTTTTTGAAGTCGGTTATTTTTTTTGTAAAAAGTTTTTTATTTTAAGTTGTGTCCTTCCGTGGTATTTCTAATATTTTTATTTATAATGTACCTGCCACGTAATCTCTGCCGTTCTGGGTAGACTGGTAGAAAATGCCTAAGGAATGAAGTTTAAATAAATTGTTGCCGCCATTGTTCATTTGTGTCCAGAAATTTAAATAAATAAATAAAATATTACTAGATTTCGCTTAACTTTATCCAATTTCACTAATAACTTGTTAATGTCAAAAATATAATAATATGACACAGTAATAAATGATTTTGTCTACCGTTCTTTTGAAACTAGAGCACGACAAAAGCATAGATATGACTTTTTTTTTTTTTTTGGTGAGTGGGAAATCATCCAATGACTGCTCCCGTCCTGGGTGCGGCGGAAGGGCGTGTCAGACTCTTACTGACTAAAACCCACTCATGTTCCTTCGATTGCCCGTTATGTTCCAGGGTCACGGTAACTATTATAAACATTCCGCAACCCCGGCAATAGATATGACTTATCAGATCGAGACAATTCTTAATCTGAGTAAATATTTAAACACGCCCCTGAAACTTGAAGTTACTACCTAAAATGTTTTGTTAAAATGTCAACTTCTGATTTATTAAGGCATTTCTCTTACAAATAGCATTCAGACAAAAACAGCCTAGACTACAGCATAGTGAGTACCATTGTTTTACTAGATTCATATTCGCAATCCCGAATATTCGCATATTTATTTCTAAGTTAAAAGGTTTTTGGTTTTTCTTCTTTGTTTTTTTTTTTCGGTTTGAAACTCGGATTAAGATATTTTTTTTGAGGATGGGTAAATCATCAAATCGGGAGGGAGTGTCAGACTTTTACCGACAAAAAACCCAGGTGGGTTTTTTTCTTTGGTTGCCCTTTATATTGCGGGGCCGCGGTAATAATTAGAACTATTAAAAAAACGCTTGGAAAACCTAACATTCGCAATCGCATTTGCATTCAGAAAACATAGTCGTCATATTCGCATTCGCATTCACGACTACTTAAAAATTGATTGTTACTTACATCATTAGTAGGCACCGTACACATTGTGGGTCAGACCGTCTCGTCGCCTGCGCCGATAAATCTTGGTCAGTACCGTCGCGTGCAAGCCTCGTGTTAACATCGGTTGGTGACCAACAAACTAAACAACGAAAGCTCTCGATTTAAATGTAAATATTGCAATTAGAGCCTCCTTACACGCTTGCTCACCTAGCGATTTAGTGCGACCGTTAGCTCCGATCGCAATGATCGCGACTGTACCTATTTAGTGTTGACTTAGTAAGGCTGTATTCAAGCCTTGTTGCTATGCGTGTTTACTCAGACTATACTTCAGCGGAAATGAAGTTTCAAGATGTGATCACAGAATTAAGTTGTATGAACAAATTAAATTAATAGATATCATTTAAAGTTCCATTTAACGAAAAAAACGTTGGTTTAATTTCAATTTTCACAAGTAAATTGCGAAATATGGGGAAGTATCACTCACGGCACAAACACGTTTTAAAATTATAATAAAAGTTTAAAACGCGTAGGTTTAATGAAACTACCATCCATGTTTTCAGTCTTGTCTAAAATAAAAAATATTTAAAATGACATTACTCTACATAGTATATGTATAATTATTATTACATTTATCATTCGAATTTGGAACTATATCGCATTGAATAAAAAAGTACAAATACCTATTTTTATTTATTGATCAAGAAAGCAGCAGGAATATAATAATGAAATAACTCTACTGACTGTCAATCACTAGAAGCACTTTTATTTACAATAAATAATAGCAATAAAAATAAATTAAATCCAATATTAACGTCAGGGATAAATAGTGAGATTATTAGTTGGAAACGGTAAGCTGAAGTATTGGTAGATTTTCTCAAATCAAAGCCCAGTCAAATAAATCAAAAAAGTGAATCACCAGTATGATTTGTAGCATAAATCTATGACGCAACATGTCCGAATCGAAAATTCCATTCCCCTTGGCATTATTAAACCTGGTGGACGTACCGTTCGACATCCAATGTCTATGCCAATTCCCATTGTACCCATAACCAGTAGTAACCACTAATGGGTACCAGGCTGGTATGAGATTTATTCCTATCTTATCTGAATAGATTGCGTTCGGTTATAGATTGGTGTTGGGATATCCAGTATGTCTGATTTGCCTGTACATCCATAGATTCCGTATTGTTAACTATTTCCTATTTAGTATGGACTATAGTTCAGCTGATTGAATTTATTGAAACTTACATGATAACAAAATTGAGTTTAACTGTTATCGTTAAAGGTTAATTTAACAGTTAGGCCGCGGAATGTTTAATTGTAATATCTGATTGTTGAAGTGTTTCTATTTGCAGTAAATCTATTATAAAATGGAGAGTGTTTAAGTTTGTACTTATCGGGTGTTTGTTTTGCCTTTGTATATAACAAAAGGACCTTTATTAATAAATGGAAGATGATTATTTATTATACGTAAACAGTTTTCAAACAGTGGATTTAAATCACTTCTCCCTCGTTTATTTTCTGTATTACTTTTAAGTCAAGGTCGTAGAATATAATATATTTCTGTATTCCTATTTCGGTTGTCATAAAATTATTTTCATTACAAATATTTATTAGAAGTAGTCCTCTAATACTATAAATGTAATAGTTTGCGAGAATTAATATAAGTGTGGATATTTATAAAGAGTTTTAAATATCCACACTTCTCAAAAACCATTACACATTTTTATTAAAAATACAGAAATAAAGCTTATTAATTAAAATAGCACATAATATCACGCTATTATATTCGGCAACGGAATAATAACCAAAGTCCTAATATAACACTTGTGAAACAGCGGACAATTAACAATTAGCGTCAGTTTTCTGACTGACCTACCGCCTCTTTGACAATTCATAAGTGTCTATAAATGGTCTAAGTGCAATAAATGCCTTGAATTTTGAATTAAAAAGGTTGCTTTCTTTACAAATAAACCATCTCGTAATTCAGAAGCGTTTCTTAATTAAAACATGCACAATCTTCTTTCATTGTAACACCATGTACAACAGAGCCTCACTATAATATAAACATGATTGTTATTACTTATTGGATGAGGCTACAAAACTCGCTGCTTCCTCGCCTTAACGAGCATAAAACGGAAGCGAGGCATAAAGTGCAATTACAAGACCATACACGATGCAAATTGTCCATAATTACATATTTGAACACCATAAAAGCTTGTAACATGAGAACTTTTATTGTCGTCATTATGTAATAATTATAAAACTAATTAGAATGTGAACACATTCTCATAAGGGAAAAATAAGGCTTGAAATTTTGTTTGGTTCTCTACTTTTGCTAATACTAATTAATGCCAAAAATTAATTAATTGTAAGTACTTAGTAAATTTAAGCCTCGTATACATTGGCCATTTTATTAATTTACGTGTATACTAGATACACAAAACTACACAGACAGTCAGACAGGCTTAATGTTGGCTTTTATTACATGCTAGGTGTATTCTGAAAGGAAATAATAAGAAGATGCAAATTAATAAAGTACAACTGCGTAAACACTCTTAATTTTACGACTTTACATGCATCTGCAATACCGAAGTCTCACGTAACTAAAATAACTAAAGCTTCATTAAAAACGAGGAACTAGTTGAAAATAGCACCTAAATAAAATATTATTACGTAAAACGGCATCACCTTCAACGAAATAAATATAAATAAATTGTCAAAATTGATTTTACTATTTCATTAAAGTAAAATTAATAAAACAAATGAGCTTTTATTAACAAATTATTTATTATCGAATTTTAATTACAAACTAAGATAGAATTATTCACTAAAGTTTATTAACAGTTACAATTTATGAGGACAATATTTATGTACCTAGGAAATAATAGTATTTCTGTTAACAACGATCAACACCTCCGCGTGCTGACCCGTGATGGGGATAATAATGTACAAGAATCTAGGTTTATATATACATAAACATCAACTTTTAGCGTAGAATACCACTAAGGCATATAGAGGGTGAGATTATCGTAAAATGTTCCGCTGATCTTTTCTATCGCTCAAGGTGTGACTGTTTCTCTCATGTTTGACGTTAATTTAATGTTCAATAAAAATATTTCTCATATTTAATGGAAATGTACAAAAGTTTGATTACTTATCAGCATAGTGTCCCGTTAACTGGGCGTTTATTATTTTAATAAAACTGACAGACAAAATGTGACACAAAAGGTATTGATTTTAGAACCTGACTAATTTGTGTTTAATACAACTAAACTCGTAGTGCTAACTAAACAACTATGTCTACATTATTTCAGTCACTTTAGGAAAATTTATACTCCAACAGGCGGTCATAACAGACAACAATTATGAATCGTTACATACACTTGACAGCCAACTGAGGAATAATAGTAAAAAATTTAAAAATAGAAAAAAAATTATAATGTAGAACAATGAAAATAGAAACAGATAAGAAAAGGTGCAGTAGCGCGCGTTGATGTCTTTTATTGTTCGACAGTTTAGAACAGCAGTGTTAGTGATGGCGGTTTTAACTGACACATTTGTCAGAGTTATTAATTAACTCGTGTCTTTTAATACTTACTGGTGATATTTATATCCCAGAATTGTTTATTTTACACATATTTACATTAAAAAAAAAAGATATTTCATTATGTTTATTTATTATTATTAATATTGTTTTTTGTTTTGGAGTACTTGAGAATAACGTATATTAAAGAAATGCCTTAAACATATTGTATTTTAATTTGTTAAAAATATTAGATTATAACTCTTAATGTGAACATTTGTGATGTTTCCCAATTACCATAAGAATTTTAGTAGTAAAATAAAGATGATTTTTCTTCTGTCCCTGAATATCTATATGCAATGTTGCTAAACTAATGAAAACATTATCCCGAGCTTACAAACATGTACATCTAGTTGTACATACGCATTTATATGACAAATGGAAGTACTAACTTGTGCACTTTAACGGAAATGTCCAATGAATCAGCAGATTATCCTGGTAATATGAATATTGCCGGATTTAGCAGTTTCTGTCACTTTATAACCCATACCTACGAGTTTACAGTAAAGTTGATCCTTATAAGAAGTCTGATCACTGCATCGTACCATACCCTGAACGTGCTAAGTATATACGTACATCAGGCACGTAAAGAAATGTAACACAAACTACTCCATCTCCCTGGCCTTTTCCCAACTTCGTTGGGGTCGGCTCCCAGCCCAACCGGATTCAGCTGGATACTAGTGTTTTACGTGAAGCGACTGCTCATCAGACCTCCACGACCCAGTAACTGGGCGACACGATACCTCTTGGTTAAGCTGGTCAGAATTTCTGGCTTGGACTACCTGTAAAGACCTGCCAAAGTTCTACGAATGACAACCGGGATCAACGGCTTTACGCGCTTTCAGAGGCACGGGATGTCAGTGATGTCCAAGATAAAGTTTAGAAAGTACATATATATGAATTGAAAAAGTTACATTGGTAGCACTAGGCCATCACGACACTCAGAACATAAACTGCTATGCCCACTAAATTGTATATGTAGATTGATTTTGTATGCACTTATTTTTGTAGTATTTTTAGTTACTACTTACGGCTAGTCATGAATGAACTCAAACGTTATAATATCTTGTGTTCTCTATTATGCTTCATATTATAATGCTCTTACACCTAAATGGTTGGATAACGGAGAGAGCTTAGAGCTAACTTCAGAATACTTTTTTATACTAACATATGATAAAATGCAGTGTGTAGACGCCTTAAATAAAGACTTGCTATAAAATATACTATTAATTCTGATCAGCCTCTGACTTTATCATTTCCCGGAAATTAATATACTGTTACGAGCTGGGGTTCGGGATAAATTAAAATAACAGTTTTACACGAAAAAACACGATAACTTTATTTAAAAATTCACAAACGCAAAAACACTTCACTAACACAAACTAACACAACACAAAACACACTTCGTATCGCAGTCGTAGTTCCGCTTCGCGGCGATGTTCACTGTTTCGTTCCCAAAACTGAACTGAGTCCCGTGCCGACACGTCCGCTATTTATATCTCCGGTCACATTTTCTAGAAAGTTCGACAACCCGAGGTACCCAGGTGCATTCGAGAACATTCCAGTAACATCGCGAATGATCGACGATGATCTGGAAGTTTCTCGAATGACCCCTCGGAACTCCATCGAACGTTCTAGAACGTCGTGGAACTTTCCCGAATTTTCTAGTAAATGTGCCCGGAACAATCGACACTTACGTCACCTATACCTACCTACGTAACACTGCCCCCTCCTAAGACATGCTCGTCCCGAGCATCATTATTCCCGTAGTATCGTGCCAGCCGATCTACGTGAACAATTTTAGGCGCAGTTCTCGTACTCTTCCGTATCCGGTAGGTGACGTCATTGATTTTGGTCACAATCTGGTATGGTCCATCCCATTTTGCCTGTAGTTTAGGCGACTTCCCTTTGCTACGCACTGGGTTATGCAACCACACCAGTGAACCTTCATCAAATCCGCTATTGTTCATCTTCCGGTCATAGCGAGTTTTCATCCTTTCAGACATCTGCTGGCCTGACTGTCTGACATGCTCGTATACGTCATTCATTTTGTTACGCAAGTCATTTGCATAATCTGTTATGCTGCTTGGTGAATCAGGTGGGATGCCAGTAATTAGATCAGCTGGTAACCTTAACTCTCTTCCAAAGTTTGCAAAGGCTGGTGTCACAGTTGTGCTTTCGTGAACAGCACTTCTGTAGGACAGAAGAAACGGCTGTATGTGCTTGTCCCAATCCCGTTGTCTGCTCGCTACAACTTTGGCCAGATATCTTTCCAGTGTTTGATTAAATCTTTCTACCATTCCATCAGATTGTGGATGGTATGACGTGGTTCTAGTTTTATGAGTACCCATTACACGACATGTTTCCTGGAAAACTTGAGATTCGAAATTTCTTCCTTGGTCGCTGTGGATTTCCAGGGGTACCCCGAACCGACAAAAGACTTCGTGGACTAATTTATCAGCTACTGTCGAAGCCTCTTGATTAGGAATGGCGAATACTTCCGGCCATTTCGTGAAATAGTCCATAACAACCAAGAAGTACTTGTTTCCGCTTTCACTTTCAGGGAATGGGCCAGCGACGTCTAGTGCTATTCGTTCCCAGGGGGCTCCTACATTGTACACTTTCAGTGCTCCTCTGCTGCGTGTTTGAGGTCCTTTTACTGCCGCACAGCTGGTACATTTGCGACACCAATCTTCAACATCCTCTCGACAATGGATCCAATAAAACCGTTCTCGGATCTTCAACAGAGTCCTTTTTACCCCCATGTGACCTCCGGAACTTCCATCGTGGTAGAGCCGAAGAATTTCTGGTACCTTCGATTTCGGCACGACCATTTGCAGATGGCACTTGTCTCCACGAGCATTTTCCCATTTACGGCACAAGACACCATCTTGGAGTACCAAGCTCTCCCACTGTGCCCAATAGCTCTTTGTGGTTGTACTCATTGCTGCAACATCGCACCACTTCGGTTTAGCAGCATTGGCTTTAATCCATTCGAGGATTGGTTTAATGTCCGAGTCACTTTGCTGAGCATGTTGTAGAGTTTCCTTCCACTCATCACTAAGGTCTGTTCTTAGCATTCTGACAGGAACTGCTTCCTTAGCTTCTTGCCTGACACAATGCTTGCAATCTTCAGGACAAGGCCTTCGTGATAAAGCGTCTGCATTACCATGAGACTTTCCGCTACGATGTTCAATTGAGAAGTGAAACTCTTGCAGCAATTCAATCCATCTTGCTACTTGCCCTTCCGGATTCTTGAACTGCAGCAACCACTTCAACGCAGCATGGTCAGTTCGAAGGTGGAATTTGCGTCCCAGTAGATACTTGCTGAAGTGCTGCAAAGTCTTCACAACGGCGAGGAGTTCGCGTCTCGTGACACAATAGTTCCTTTCTGGTTTCGATAACGACTTGCTGAAGTAAGCTATGACAACTTCATGATCTCCTTTACGCTGAGATAACACACCTCCAATTCCAGTATTACTCGCATCCGTGTCAATTATGAATTCATTTTCTGCATCAGGATAGCCCAAAATCGGAGTATTACACAATCGTTTCTTTAACTCCTCAAAAGCCATGTCACAGCTATCATCCCAACAAAAAGGTCTCTTCTCCTCGGTAAGTTTATGTAATGGTTTGGCGATGTCTGCAAAATTCTTGACAAACCTTCGATAGTACGAGCACAAACCCAAAAATGCTCTGACCTGCGTCTTATCCTTTGGAATAGGCCAATCCTTGACAGCGACGATTTTCTCTGGATCCGTTTGCACTCCTTCTTTAGACACAACGTGCCCCAGAAAACTAACCTGCTGTCTAAAGAAGGTGCACTTCTTTGGACTTAACTTAAGATTAGCTCCTCGGATTTTAGACAGCACTCGTTCCAGATTTTGAAGGTGGTCTTCAAATGTGCGGCCCACAATGATGATGTCATCTAAATAGACTAAACAGGCGTCTCCAATTAAACCAGTGAGTACCTGCTCCATTAACCTTTCAAAAGTTGCAGGAGCGTTGCACAATCCGAATGGCATAACATTAAATTGCCAAAGTCCTTTTCCCGTAGAGAATGCGGTTTTCTCCTTATCTTTAGGGTCAATTTCCACTTGCCAGTAGCCACTTTTTAGGTCCAACGTGCTAAACCACTTCATTCCTGAAAGCGTGTCAAGAGTGTCGTCGATCCTGGGTAATGGATAGCTGTCTTTCTTTGTAATGTCATTCAGCCGACGATAATCCACACAAAACCGCATGCTACCGTCCTTCTTTTTCACCAGGACCACAGGAGAACACCAGGGACTAGATGAAGGCTCTATAACTCCATCATTTACCATCCCTTCAATCATGGCGTCCACTTCCTTTTCTCTTGCCACTGGTAACCTTCTAGGTCTCTGACGAATAGGTAATTCATTTCCCGTGTTGATCCTGTGCTGAACTAATCCAGTCTTCCCTATGTCCGCGTCATGTGCAGAGAAAATATCGGCGTATTGAAGTAACATCTTTTTAGCCTTATCCATTTCTCTCGCAGATAAATCTGTGCGACAATCTTCCAGAAGATTCGAGATGTGAGAACTTGCATCTTGAGCAACGTTTCGAGAAGGCGGATGTTGGCAATTACGCATCCATGCTACTTCCTCACAGGTACCCATCAACGTACCCTTCTGGATAACTTGTGCTTGTTCACTTGGATTCAGGATGCGTACAGTTGCAACATCAACTGCTCGTACTAAGCACCGCGCCATCTTCCATGGGAGGTTCTCGTCCAATCTTTCAACGAGAATGCATCTATTTTTCGGTCCAGTATTGCGTGGAAGGCTAACTGGAACTATCGATTCCGACCTGGGAGGAAGAACAGTCTTCTTCAAGCAGTGCACTTTCCCTGATGGTGCACCTTCCATGAAGACTTCTTCCGAACCACACTTCAGGACTCCCTGATTCACGTCGATCTTACAACAATGCTGTCGCATGAAGTCTAATCCTAGGATGCACTCGTCTTCTATATCGGCCACGATGACTTTATGCCAATAAATTGTGCTACCCAGCTTCAACTTCACCTCTTTCTCGCCTCGGACGGGTATATGCTGACCGGTAGCTGTTACTAAATTTATGTGGTCATACTTGCTGAAGAAGTCCCCAAGAAGACGATTTACTCGGGAACTGACGACCGTGCGAGAAGCTCCAGTGTCCAATGTCAGCTTACATGGTCTTCCATTCACTTCACCTTTGATGATTAGGCTGTTCCCATCATGGGCTTGTGAGATCGATATCCTTGGGGCTCCTTGACCACCAGCCAGCACCCGCCCCGCAGTTCTGGCTTTTACTCGTTTCCCTGCTGGCTGAGCGGTGGCAGCAGGCGCACTTCTTTCCCGGGTGTGATCTTCGCTGGAATCTCTTCGCTTAGGGCAACTCGTTCGAATATGACCTTTCTCCCCACAATTGTAGCATGTGGGACTGTACTTTGAACGGTCACGCGAAGATGCCGCAACCTCCCTGATGCGATGGGCACGGTGGTCTTGCCTCACTGCCTCCACTTCCAGTGCATTGGCCAAGGCTGCCTTCAAAGTCTCATGGTGCCCAAGCCTCACGGCAGCTCTGACTTCAAAGTCCCGTATGCCATCGACGAACGCTTGAACCAAATTACCGTCGATGAGCGTAGGCGCTGACTGATACGCTTTTCGTACCAGTTTTTCCACTTCAAGAGCCCACTGCTGCAGGTTTTCACCGCTGCGCTGCACGCGATCCTTCAACTGGGCGCGAAAGACGTGCTCCAGGTGAGCGTCCCCGTATCGAGACTCTAGGGCTTCAATCAACTGCTCGTAAGTCGCATTGTTGCCAAGAGTCTCTAATACCGTCAAAGCCTGGTCACGAAGACCCAAGGTGAGTGCGGTCATTGCCTGCGCATCTGTCCACCCATTCGCTTTCTTAACAGCTTCAAATTGGAGCTTGTACGCGGACCAGGAAGATGTTCCGTCGAAGGGTGGCGCTTTAAATCCACGCACTGAAGGTACCGCAACCACAGAAGCCACAGACCCATCTCCAGATTTCAGACATCCAAATGCTTTCTGGAGATCGGCGATCTTAATTTCGGCCCCAGATATACGGCTCTCAGCACCGAAGACACGGTTTTCGGCCTCGGAGATACGGTTCTCGTGAAGTTCGATCTGTTCTCTTACCGCTCCGATATCTTTGCCGAATGTTGCGTGTAAGTGCTTGATGAGGAGGATCTGTTCCTCCTGTCGACGGCTCTGTTCTTCCTGTCGCCGAGCCTGCTCGTCCTTGTCGCGCTGCAGCTGTTCTTCTAAACGACGGGCCTGTTCTTCTTGACGGCGGGCCTGTTCTTCTTGACGGCGGGCCTGTTCTTCTTGACGACGGGCCTGTTCTTCTTTGTCACGCTGAAGCTGTTCCTCCAAGCGGCGGGCCTGATCTTCTTGACGGCGGGCCTGTTCTTGCATCATTGCCATCAGGGCAGACAGATCAATTGTCACCGGTGCTGCAGAAACACCAGATCCTGATACCTGAGCTGACGCTAGCTCCGTCGTCGGCTGGCTACCACCCGGTACGTGCTCCGAGGTTGGGTCAAATCGCCTCTGGTCCACCTCCTGCTGACGTTGTTGGCTCCTCGTACGGATTCCTTCCGTGTCGTCCTTCGGTAACACAGGCATGATTTATCCCTCACTTCTGACACCAATTTGTTACGAGCTGGGGTTCGGGATAAATAAAACTTGCAGTTTTAACCGAAAAAAACACGATAACTTTATTTAAAATTCACAAACACTTTACTAGAATTCACTAACACAAACTAACACAACACTACACAAAACACACACTTTGTATCGCAGTCGTAGTTCCGCTTCGCGGCGATGTTCACTGTTTCGTTCCCAAAACTGAACTGAGTCCCGTGCCGACACGTCCGCTATTTATATCTCCGGTCACATTTTCTAGAAAGTTCGACAACCCGAGGTACCCAGGTGCATTCGAGAACATTCCAGTAACATCGCGAATGATCGACGATGATCTGGAAGTTTCTCGAATGACCCCTCGGAACTCCATCGAACGTTCTAGAACGTCGTGGAACTTTCCCGAATTTTCTAGTAAATGTGCCCGGAACATATAAATAGCGGACGTGTCGGCACGGGACTCAGTTCAGTTTTGGGAACGAAACAGTGAACATCGCCGCGAAGCGGAACTACGACTGCGATACAAAGTGTGTGTTTTGTGTAGTGTTGTGTTAGTTTGTGTTAGTGAATTCTAGTAAAGTGTTTGTGAATTTTAAATAAAGTTATCGTGTTTTTTTCGGTTAAAACTGCAAGTTTTATTTATCCCGAACCCCAGCTCGTAACAATACCTTGAGAACTTTCTAGCTTTCTCTAACAAGTAAATTTCTTTATTTTCAGGAATACCGAAGAAACGGACGCTACTGAACACTGGAAAACGAACTAAAGAAAATATAAAAAGGTAAGATTGTTTATCTGTATCTGTTACCATTTTTCAATTACGTTCAATATCTTTCTAAATGGTACGTGTCTAGAATATCTGCGTAATTGAATCAGTTAATCGACATTTTTTTTATTACTTTCGAAACGCCAAATGTCAAATAAACCCGTTCTGTACAAACAATATTAATTGACTATTTGTTGATTTTTAAACCATCAAAAATCAAATTTTACGGTTAATTGAAAATTAATCAAGTTACAGGGCAACAGAAGTAAATAATTGTTTTATTAGAAAAGTTGTTTGTTTGCCTTTAATACATGTTAGCTTATATTTAAACAATGCCTTTTCAAACTAAAGAGTAAAAATAAACAATAACAACTCAAGGGACACAGTAATTGTATAGAAGATTCAGTTTATGCATAAAATATTTACTTCGTGGGTGTCCCACGTCATGAAAATCAAACAATTTATTGTAGTTCTAGAACGGAAACGGACAGAAATATTTATAAAAAATTAGTTATTATTTTCATGATTAGACTTAGGTTCTATAAGTTCTTCGATACTTAAAGTGTCAGATATAATTTATTCCATGTATAAAAACATGTAAAGTATATATACAAATTAGAGTGTTACGAGGTAAATAGTATGTACTTCATTCATGTTTTTTAGAAACTGAGATAAGTACTTAGTACCGCCTCTTTCGGCCAGAGTAGCCGGTCGTTATCAATTAAATTATAAGTTTACTCGTCTTAACAAAACTAAGCTTAACAATGAGTAACTTATAAATTGATAACAGCAACAAATTCATCATCTTTAATTACAACTACATTGCATTTTGCAACTGAATGCGCGCAAGAAACATTGTTCTACACTGTCCCCACAGCACGTTCGTAATTAATAATAATAGTTTGTTTTCAGATAAATAACTACATCGTAAAATATGATATCAGCTGTGCATCTGCCGCCATTTATTGCAACCTCGTTCAGCCAGTTAGCGCACATTATACCACTATTATAACACAACTATAAGACCACGTCAAAGTAACGTAAGCCATTCGAAAACAGATAACTTTTATTATCTTTTCTAAGCATTGAACAGCAATATACACTTGAGTGTGCATCTTAAAATAATATAATAATAAAGTACTTAACAACTTGTAAAGTTATGTTGGGCTGGTTATGACAGAGTAATCTTATGCACTTAATGTTTATTAGATCTGATTATAACAGCTTTTGTTTACGCGGGAATAGAAGAGTATTCTTATATCAATTATTACAAAAAAGACAAGATTATGCTTTAATGCTATTATATAAAGATGGTTGTAAGTGTAAGCGGGTTTTTTTATGTTTTTAAACACTTACGACTCAGGAGTAACTCTTGGTACAAAGCAAAAGCAATAATGACAAAAACGGACATAATGATTTTAACGAATTAAAACATATAATTTATTTCCAATAAATATGTAAATAAACATACTCCTAATGAAGACCAACGTATTTATTTAAACAATAAAGGTCGTAGTATCGTGCAAGATATTTATTTAAGTAACAAACCATCAGAACTGTAGCTAACGTGTTCAAGTCATGTAACACGTAAGAAGATTACAAACGCTTTCTCCTTCATCTGAATTGTTTTCAAGGTGAAATTCATGGATTTTCCTCATGCGTGTTGTGGGTACATTTCCTTAACATCTACTATATATATAGTAATATAATGACTGACTGCTCGGTTAGTTATGCGCGACCGCAGCGTTTTATGCCTAAATCTGGCACAATGTTTTAAGCCTTCGAGCACACGTGATTCGAGACACAGAAGAAAGACCATAGCAGCGCGACAGCCGGCTGTCGCTTGGTCGTCGAAAGGTTATTGGGTTTTACATAATGAATTTCTAATCACACCACCATCTCCCGAAGTTTTGGAGATGGTGCTGTGACTGTCACGTGCTTCGGAAACCCAGTTCTACCCGTACGACTTAAGGTCATAGCTCATTACGGCCACCCGGCAGCCACCCTGCACCGCCTCGACGCACGGCGTCAACTCGTTGTCGATGGGTGGACCACCCGCGGTCAACCAGTGGGCCACCCGCGGTCAACGAGCGAACGCCGAGGCCCGCGCGTTATCAACGCGTGGCAATCGTCCGAGCAGCGAGTTGTCACCGAGTGGTCAACCCGCGCGCCGACTCGGCTTACAACCGAGGCGATCCGGTGACGGCACGGGGAGTTGATATAGTGAGCCCATGCCCATAATCCATATAAAGAATACTAGCCGCAGCAGGCGAATCGGTGCGGAGTTGGTGCCGGGTGGCCGTAATGAGCTACGACCTTTAACTATGCACCTTGCGCTGTGACGCCAGGTTATCCGGACTGTCCGGACTTATAGAACTAAGCCGGTGAGGAAAGACGTAGTGTACCTCTTTTTGCCCACAAACATGCACTATAATGGTGCCTATTCTCTTGTCACAAACTTAACTAAAATTAAGTTTAAACCTTCGAACACGCGTGATTCGAGACAATAGAAAGACAATAGCAGCGCGACAGCCGGCTGTCGCTTGGTCGTTGAAAGGTTAAGTAATAAGATACATCTTAGTTTATTCCTATCAAATTTAGACAGCGCCTGAAGTAAATCGACGTATTTTTAGTGGCCATGTTTATAATCGCGTTTAAATTATCCATGGAGTGTCTTAATTTGACAGCTCTAAACTAGTATTTTATCTTCTGTCCGTTTCTTAATGAAATGGAAAGAAAAAGATGCAC
Organism: Athetis lepigone; assembly: GCA_033675125.1. NCBI lineage: Eukaryota > Metazoa > Arthropoda > Insecta > Lepidoptera > Noctuidae > Athetis > Athetis lepigone. The sequence continues at coordinate 6,692,239 of CM066236.1, read as the reverse complement.
TGAACTTAAGTTTAGTTTAATTTGTGAACAAGGGAATGTGCACCAATATCTCCTGTATATTGGTGCTGATTCTCTTTGTCACAAACCTAACTAAACTTAAGTTACGTGCATCTTTCTCTTTCAATTTTATTAAGAAAAGGACAGAAGATACAAATAAGTTTAGACCGAGAGAATTAGACAGCGCCTGAACAAAATAGGCGTATTTTTAGTCGCCATGTTTTTAATCGCGTCTAAATTATCTATGGAGTCTCTAAATTTGACAGGACTTAACTAATATTTTAACTTCTGTCCTTTTCTTAGTGTAATGGAAAGAGAAAGATGCACTTAACTTAAATTTAGGTTAGTTTGTGAACAAGAGAATCGGCACCTTTGTTTGGTTAATTTAGTTTGGGTAAGATAATTCGTTGCCATAACCGAAATTGAGTATCGATATTGTCTGTTAGCATCATATACATTTCTTCTTCTGAGTATAATTCTAATAAAATATTGACAAAATAGTATTGGAACTAAATGGATAGCTCGTGATAACTCCTAAAATTCTCTTTAACGACTGTATTATCATCTGTCAAAGAATTTATTTTCCTAATGCGCAATTTCATAATTAATTAAATTACCAATTAATATTACTTGGAAACTGGAATTTATCTACATTCTACAAACAAGTATAGCTGTAAATAATTACACCAGGTCGCGTCAAGTTTCTCAGATTAATAGTTTTGCAGTTTATTGATTAACAATAATTAAACTTAGGCTTAATTATTTATTCACACGGTCTTTAGTGCGTTAACGATAAATTATATGACACAATAATGAACTTTAGGACATTGTAATTAAGGACAAAGACACTAAATAGCGATTGATTAAAAGGCATACCAGCACACTAATAATCAATGTGTAGGTAAACTTATAACAGGTTTATACATCTAAATATTTACGACTACACAGACTAGATAACTACTTAGAAACTATCTAAGTAGTTATCTATAAATATATATATAATGAGTTAATAAGGATAGACATTTATAATGGTAGTTATTATGAAGTTTATTTTATTTTTTATTACTACATTTTCTTACTTATTTCCGACGTTTCCAAGCTTTAACATTTCTTATTCCTAATAAGTAGTCGGATAAACATAAAAAAAATATTACTAAAGGAACTAGTTAACGGCGTATAACGTGCTTACTTAGGTCTAATCGCACACAGCTCATCGTTATTTTCTTAAGCTAAAACATGCTTTACTTATAAATACATAATAGTTTTAGTTACTAGTTAGCGATCCTAACAAAGATTAATCTGACACAATTTTACAAAATTACCTTAAAATCACACATTCAGGGAATTGAAACAACTCCTTTAGTTAAAAAAAATTAAACCAATTTCATCCTCGAGATTCGAGCTAAATTTTTCTCCAATTTTTTTCTGATGAACGTAAGATTAAAGAACAAAGTAAGACCAGTCAGTGATGATCTGATAGTCACAGTGAAGATTTAGAGAGTCCATAAGAATACTAAAATCAGATATCACATTGTCATGTACAATAACATGTCGAATTAATTGTTGGCAACACGCTTTCTACTTTTGTATGTGCATGTTCTGCCATCTAGTTTGTTACTAATAAGCGGAAATTTTAAATTAAACCAAATTGGAAGACAAAGAAAGCGTGTTTTGATTAATTGTTTGTTTAATTCGGAGCCCTTTTGTGGTCATTAGCCGATTTCACACGATAATGGAGTGATGGAGTAAGTATGTAGAGTAGATTTAATCGCATGTTTGAAGTGCCCTTAATGTACTTTGTTCTCGTTTGTACTGTTTTGAGATCTTGATTGTTCTTGTACTTCAGAGTGAATTTTATGAATTATTTATCTGAATATAATAAACTAACGACCAGTTCTAACTTCGCATGGGAGATTTTTTTCAAAAATATCATAAACATTAATTATACACAAAAACCTTCTCCTTGAATTACCCTCTGTAGTCAAAACCCATTAGGTAGTTTTAAAGATGTACATATAGCATATATGAAACCATCATGAAACATAGATACAGACTGCGGAAAGCGACTTTGGTTTATTATATGTAACGATGGTTAAAACTGATTAAGTGATTAATATTTCAACGCACAGCCCAAACCGTTGGTCCTAGAGACATGAAACTTGAATGGTATGTTCTTTGTGAAGAGTAAAAATCCACTAAGAAAGTTTTTTTTTTAATTCTAGCCTTAGGTAAAGGGGTAAAATAAAGAATGGAAGTTTCGACGTAATAAAGCTAATGAGTTTTTATCACTTATTTAATCGCGCTATCCTTTGGTCTAATAACTGTTCGACCTTTATTTTGTGAAGTGAACCACAAAACAAGCATCACAAAAGAGGCATCAAATATGAACATTTTAATTTGGTAACCCAAGAGTAAGGTACGTTGAAAGTTACGGCTTTACGTTGAAATATCAATCAGGCAGTCAGGAAATTTAAGTTGGGATCATTTGATTTTGTTGGTACGATGGGCATTAAAGAGCAAACACAATGTCTTCGTAGGACATAAACTAATAAACATGCCACAAGAAGCCTAGCGTGAGACAACATATTTAAAACAAAATAAAAATATCATAATTATACAAATACTAAGTGCACTTAAAGTGCTATCTCAAACCGTGCAAGATTGAATCCAATTTGTTATTTAATTTTACCACGTATGTATCGAATATAAACCCGGTATCGGATTCAAACAGCATTCATTAGGCACCCATTTAGCTCAAAGATCGCAGAGATAATGCTTAAAATAAACATTTTAGTTAGTCTCATGTTACTTTTCATAACTAACTTTTAATTTCATGCTGACTTGGTTATAGTTGACTTACTATTTAAAATGTATTTAAGTTTGTTGTTAATGAGGTCAGTTCTGTGAACTTTTACCTGTCAAAAATAAGGGCAAATTTCACATAATTTACTCTGTTCTGGAACCAAAACAACTTTGAAATTAACGAACGTCTGAATTAGTTAATAGTTATAAGAGTTAATTAAGGTAAATCGCATAGAGATATCAACGGAAGTTGATTATAAATGAAATCAAAATAAGAAGATTGAATATAAGCATGATATAATTCATCATTTCCATGCCATTATCAGAGATAGTAAATATTTATGCCACTTATTTAAGTTACTCTATTAATGTGAGATTAGACACATGCAATAATATTTTTTTTTCTAAATGTTAACGTTTTCTTTATAAATAGAATAAAGTCCCAGGATGTCTCATCTCCTGCTCCCGTCACATCCTGTGATCACAACTAGATCATTATTTTACTATCTCTTTCACACCTAGGCTCTTTCAAACTTTCCTCTTTTTCACTCAATTATGCTTCACACCTGTCATCACACTTTCCGTTCCAACAAAAAATCTTTGAATTTCTATAAATTAACTTGTAAGCATTTATCTTTTATCTCACTAATAAAATCAACTTAAAAAGTGTTATGACAGGTCTAACATATTTGAAAAAAGTTCTAGAATAAATACAGTTTTAATCAGAAAGAGAAGTTATTTTCTTCAGACTTGGAAATGACTGAATAACTATTAGGCTGGTACTTCGTCAAGCGTCAGAAGTTATTAAAGTTAACTGAGGTTAATCGGGTACTATCGTGATTGCGAGCGATGGGTTAGCCTATTATTACTTATGCACATGCAATCTTAAAATCATGCAAGTTACGACTGTTCAGGGAATAGGAATTTCTCTAGTGTTTGTTGATTTTCTTTTCAAGTTATGGAAGTTCTCTATTATTATTAATAATAAAGAATTTATTGCTTAATGGGACAAGTGACTTTTTCAAGTCACATTTACTTTCTACCCTGCAGTAAGACACGTATTAGGTTGGTATTATTATTAGACAAATAAATACCATAATATACTGTAGACACTGACTATATTTTCTAAATAAAATTCTAATTATTTTGATGTTTTATGGTTGCAAAGATGAGTCAATTTCTGACAAATGTTTAGAAAAATACTTTACATTATATCATTCTGTCGAATAGTTACTTTGAGCAGACAAGTACCGTAATACGTAGGAAAATGACACTCTCTGTCTCTAGCTTATTGACAAAAAATCTATGTATTTCACCCAAATTATTTACATGATATTCATTTTTGGAAAGTTTTTAATTCCATTTTTATTTCTGCTAAATCATGCCTAAAATACAGGAACAAAATCATCAAACTATTAATTTTATAACCGTCTTTCGAAAACTCTCTCGCTTGACCCCTAGAGGAAGTACTATGAAGATGATTACGATAGTGAAATATATAAGAATTCATGAATTCTACAAACATGACCTAAGGCGTTATTTAGCACGAGAAAGTGCGGCAATCAAAAAGAGAATTTAAAACAATTCCTTCCTAAATAACTGACATTACTTAAAAAATAATTGTAACATTTTGTACATAGCCTAATAGATTTAAAAAGCTTAGACCTACTTAAAAATTTAAGTTTCTACTTACAACCTCTATTATCTATAATTTTGTTTAAAATTTCACGCACTACTATTACTGTTGCTTTTGCCAATTATTTTAATATTTTTTGCAACACAATTTTACTGGATAGGCAGACAAGTTTTTTTTTATTTAATTCGCCTCATTATCTTCAATTTAGAGTTTTCTTGTTGTAGTACTTAGTGTTGAGATATTGAATAAAATAACATATCGGCTGCGAAATATCAAAACCCAGTATCTGCATAAAACCAAATTTTACAGGAGAGCCGAAAAACGGTTTCATATCTTTGACAGCTTGCCGTTTCAATAATATTAGTCGTATCTTCCTGGGAGTGATTGCAAAATTTGAGGTACATAACAGGCTTTAAAAAAAAATTGTTTTAATGCGTCTATCACAAAATATGTACGTAGAGGAGCAGTTACTAATAAAAACATTGTTTTCTTAGACCCAACTTTTTGAGTGTGACAATTTCAAAACCTAGTAACATCACTTGCTTTGTTTTCATCTAGTTCTAAAATATACTGAGGGGGGACTAAACGCAAATTAATAGACCTAGTAAGATCACTTGCTTTGTTTTCATTAAGGTCTGAATTTATAATAATAATAAAAAAGCCTTTTTTTCCTTAACAACATAACAAAAAATTCAATTTACTTTACAACATTGGGTGGGTTTTAGTGGGTTTTTGTCAGTAAAAGTCTGACACGCTCTCCCGCCGCGCCCAGGCCAGGACGGGAGACGTCATTTGATGATTTCCCACTCCCCAAAAAAAAAATAGCATGCAATTTCTAATTTTTATTAAATTAAAATTTTATTATTTTTAATCATTAATTTCAATTATTTGGATTTATATTCAATTAGATACTTAATAGTATTATTGTTTTTGTTTTATATTTGTATATTAAGTATCTATGTAATATTCATTTGTTAAGGACCTCTCTATAGAGTAAAGGCCTCCTCAAGTTTTCTTTACAAGTCTCTGTTTTTCGCTTTTTCCATCTTTTGGGCCCATCTGTCCTACTTCATTCGTGCAATATGACCAGCCTACTTCATTTTAGTTTTTTGCAGTGTTTCAGAGCGTCAATCAGAATTGTTGTTTTTCTTATATCCGTGTTTTTTTTTGGGGTAAGTTTTTGGTTCAGAATGCTTTGTTCTATGGCTTTTTGGGTTGTTTAATATTTTGTCACTAGTTTGATTACTGAATATCCATGTCTGAGACGCATAGGTAAGTGAAGGCAGGAGACAAGAATCTATAACAATTTTCTTTAGCTTAATTGAAGTATTCGATTTTAAGATTTCTTTGAAGCTCCAGAATTTATTCCAAGCCATGTTTACACGTCTCTTTAGCTCATCTTGGTGTCTAGATTTTTTAAATGATACTTGTTTGCCTAGGTAAGTGTATTCTTGATCATATTCTAATAGTACACCGTTAACGTGCATTGGTATTTTAATGCTGTTTGTCATGATTTTTGTTTTCGATGGTTCGAGGTCCAGACCGATTTCGTTACTCATGATATTAATTTCATTTATCATTGGCTGCAATTGTGATGAATTTACTGCAAAGAAGAGGATGTCATCCGCGAACCTAAGATTACTTAAAAATTGGTCATTGATGAGTATGCCTCTGTTGGTCCAGTTTAGTGATTTTATGACATTCTGTAGAACACTAATAAAAATTCTAGGCAAGAGTGGGTCGCCTTGACGTACTCCTCTGCATATATCAATTTCAGTGCCCGTTTTGTCTAAGATTACCCTACTTCTGTTTTTCTTATATATATCGTGTATGAGCTCTATAGCCTCCGATGGTGCATTACATTATTATAAGGCTTTCCACATACTGTTATGGGATATAGAGTCGAATGCCTTAGCAAATCTATGAATTCCAAATAAAGCGTGCATCTAATTTTTTCGTATTTTCTATAATCAAATTTAGTGTGTCGATGTAGTCCATGGTTGAGAATGTGCTTCTAAATCCTGCTTGCTCGACTGGTGGTCCGTTGGTACACTTCGCTGTATTTTGCAAGATGTTCCTCCAAGCAAGAAGCAAACATCTTGTAGAGATATCACTACAACACGTTTTTCTTCTTCACTTACTAAAGTTGCGCCGGAGTTTTGACGTTTATTACAACCATTTCATTGACTTAGTATCTACATGAACCATTTTATATCCAAGTAACTACAAGCACTTACTAGGTTTTTAAAATGGTTGATGTTAGATACTACGTTTTAATCTTGTAATTTTTGCATTTTGAAAACTTTTACTGTAGATACTAGGTTTCTGACTTTGAGTAACTTCGTTTTTAACTAATTTTTGGGAGTTTTTACTATCTTAGTATGTGGAGAGTGGTCCATAAGGTCGAAAAATGCAAAAACACGCTTTTTTAAAATTTGTCAGATACTAGGTTTTGAAATTGCACAGCCGATATAATGATGGTGTTTTACACATGTAAGTACGTTTAATTTAGTTGTTGATTGATTGATAGGAAACAAGCTGACAGTCGTTGGTAGTTATTACTGTTCCGCACCTTTCAGTTGAGTCTTTGGTTGAAAAATCTGGTTTTATGGGAATAATGTTGTAGACTATTTTCAATAACAACGCAAACAGTAGCACTGCGTTCAAGCTGTTTTTGATTTTTAGCACTTTATTGGTCGAATAGACCAACGTCACTTAGCTCTATCCTTTTATAATGATATGTACAATATACAACTGACAGGCCTGTTGGTCTAGTGGTCAGTGACCCAGACTGCTAAGCCGGAGGTCGTGGGTTCGATTCCCACCCAGGACAAACTTTGTGTGATGCGCGATTGTTTGTTCTGTGTCTGGGTGTGATTTATCTATAATATGTGTGTATTTATAATGATTTAAGTGTGTTTATCAGTTGTCTGGTTACCATAGTACAAGCTCAGCTTAGTTTGGGATCAGATGGCCGTGTGTGAGTTGTCCTAAAATAATATAATATATATTATATTGTTATTATTAACTAATAAAAAAAACACTTAAAAGCCGTAGTAATAGTTTACGGTATGTGTGACCTAGCAATTGGGAATAATTATAGATCTGACCGCGCAATTTTTTTTTTATGGGCTAACAATGATTGAATATTGTCATTTGTCATTTGTAGAAACAAGACAAGACAAACAACAACAACAAAGCTAAAATTGTATGTACTTCGTACTCTGTTGTTTATATTTTTATGACCGTACTACATACTTTGTTTGGAGTAGGTAGGTTACAGTATCTGATTTCAGCTTCTTCGTTTGAAATCTAGTGCCTATAAAGGAAGTGTAAATATACTTAGCAACAAATCGAGTATTTAATGTTATAGTAATAAACTTTTAATGCCATTACAATTACTATTGCAAACATCCGTAATTACAACAGTAGTTATCCAGTTTGACTGGCTAGGACTTCGCGACAAAAGTATTAACCTATAATGAGAACTATAACTCATCAGCTGAGGTAATTAACTAAAGGAAAGCTTTTTTTTTTTGTTGAGGATGGGTAATTATCAAATTACTTATCCTGCCCACAGGGTCAGACTTTCACTGAATAAAACCCACCCTTGTTCCTTCGGTTGCCCTTTATATTCCAGGACTGCGGTAACTATACCACAACCCCGGCAGGAGGAAAACAATCTTGACGTGTCTTCATCGAATACACTTCTTTTTGTCTTTTTATCATAGTATAAACTATGTTTATACTTCATTGGTTTAGGTAATATAACATGTTTGTCTATCTAAAACTTGCTTAAATATTTTGACATACGATTGTTTTCAGTCCACGTTAGAGTCGGAATTTTAAGTCCGTTTTACCGAACAATATTTTTGATCAATCACTTAAATATTCATTTTGCCATTTGTATATACAACTATTGTATTTAAGACATCTATGGTTCTACGGCAGTTACTAGTACACGCCCCTGTAATAAGCCAAAGTTATATGTTACGCAATATATATACATAAATGATAAACTCATATGAATGGATATTTTAAGTATAAGAGGCGTAGATAGGTTACCCAAACGAAATTCTATCTACAAAAACGGCACACTAACGCACACATACATTACACGTCAAAGTAGGATGACATGATTGAAGTAGTGCGAGTGAAAAAGAGATAAACGTCAAATGTCAACGCAATACTCAGTATCATGTTTGCCAATTGGCAAACTTTTAATGTGCCACTTTTTGACTGCATATATAACCTATCTACACTTTTTTATTTAAAATATCATTGGATATGAAACAAAGTAACAACTTTAGCGAGTCATACTAACCAGTCAACGCAAGCACGCGGTCTAAAATCGAAAATTGCGTGTAAGCTACATCTTCTTCTTTACAGATTTATCAGTACACATTATAAACAGTGCTTTTGGATTGTGACCGCGGTGGTTTCTTAGTCATTCTTTCACTTTTCACTAAAGATTTCATGAAAATAACAAATGTAAACAAACAAACGTAATGTCACTTGACAGATGACACGACAACAATAATACCATATAAAAATCATTATTTGTTTTACTTCTTTTTTGTCATGAGTTACTGGTACACCTAATTATAAACAAAGAGGTTTAATAAATTTATAACGAAAGAGTTTTCTCATCTTCAAACTTTTAAAACTGGCCGTTATATCCGAAAAACAGGTGACAGCCATTATTTGTTGTGAAAAATAATAAATTAAAAAGAAACACAAATGGCGTTTCTAATTTTTTCGACAAAAGAAGGCCAGTAACCCTTGTGAAATAAAAAGGGATCCAACGAGGTTTTATCCAAAATAATATTAGAACTTTTACAAAATGTGGACGTATTAATAAAGGTTGTCCTGTAAGGAGTCTATTGTCTTAATAACTATGAGTATTCTCTAATATTATGATGCTGGCAATTTTTAAATTACGGCTTGTTTTTTTGGGCCATGCATTTTTCATTGGTTATAATTTGCTACATTATCTTGAGTTCCATAAAAATACTGAAATAAAAGTCAGTTTCGGCACAAAGAAGTGATTATAGAAAATTCGACCCCTGGCGGGGTAAAATGGATTTGAAAGTTTGAAAGAAATAATATTTACTTTGTAAATCGGTTAAACATTTACGCGCCATTTTTGCTTATTTTAAGCGAACGATGAGGTGGGTGAATAAAGATGTAAATGTAGATGTATATATGTAGGTGAATGTAAATGTAGTGCGACATTTAATATTTTTACACAATTATAGTCTAAGTGTGTAAAAATATTAAATGCAGTTCAAAATATACAACCTTGACACTAATCGACGGATGTTTCCATCTATGCAAAGGCAAAGTACGTTGTTCATATTAAAATTATCGTGTGCATAATTATAATCACACGACCGTCCTGGCAATGTGTTTATCAACCATTAGACGCTTATCATTACTTGAACTTAGGACGTCGCAAAAACGTCTCGCGTTAGCCTTAAAGTGTCGGGCGTTTAGCAAGCGTTTTATGATTGCTATAAAACTCTGTTACTTCTATGCGACAGGGTGGCACTCTGTCCCTTCTTAGCATAATAATAGGTAGTTGTGCTCTTTAACCCAACATTTACTGCCATACACGGCTTTGAACCGTGCCGACGCAGATAATTTGCCGCTAGAATTCTGCTGGTACAAAGGTTCTAAGCGTACGTGAATACATAGCTTGACGCTCTGAAAACTGCTCTGTGACAGCACTAATTCTGTAATTATTCTTACAGGCATGTTAAGTACAATAGTTAGTCAAGGCAAGATCGCATTCCCATGGTGTTAGCAACAAACAAGATTGAAATGAAACAGATAAAGCAAGTTAACTAGCTATTATCTTTAACTATTCGTCATTATTAATCTCTGCGCTCGCGCATTGAAGCGATCATGTGAAGTTGCGTATGCGCAACTAATAGGGTTGCCCACTGCGACACAAATAAAGGAATTTGTATTTCATTGGTAAATTTTCGTTTCGAATTTTCCTTTTAAATGAAAAGTTATTTAGTTTCTTGAAATATTGATAGTTCAGATTTGTACATATTTAAAATGATATTTATTGCCACACTGATCGCTCACAATGTTATACGAAACGTCCATCTCAAAGCGAATATTTTGAAAAATATGTCCCCATGACAAAAAGAGCAACACATTCATGCAAAATAGCGACTGAAACTCAATCTAGAGAGGATTGGGTTTCGTCGATTTTATTCGCAGTTATCGTGATATAAAATCTTTGTTTAAGAGGCTAGCCCTAGCTGTAATGGGCGCCATAGTTAATCAGCGCTAATGTGCATACCCAGCCATTACCTACCGACCGCCAGATTGCACTTAGGCTTCGAACAGACGAGCAATACTTTACCAAGCCCACTAATTGGCGTCAGTTATAGGTCAGCGAGGAAAAGGTTGGTAATTATTAGTTAAAACTAATGAATATTGTAATAGGTACTGTTGATGCCGTCGATACGATTGATTGCATTTCAATCACTGGTATCTTGCTGTCAGACACCATGATCAGTGATGACGGCTGACGCCGAAGGAGTTAGACCACAGCCGTCGACTGGAGTCGTCGACAAAATATCGTTCGTCTGTAAGCAACCTAACAATGCGACGCGATAGCTTGTTTAGCCCAACACTCGTGGGACGCGTTTCTGTGCACGCGGATAGATCTAGATTTATTGTGTTTATAGTTAGTTTTACTAACTAATTAGAGTGACTTATTTCCTACTTTCATGAAAAATTATACATTTTCTAAATTAGTTCATATTCTAATTAAGTAGCTAACAGGGTATTTAATCTCTTTTGTAATTGAGTTAAACTTATTTAATAACAACTTATAAAAACAGAGCTGCAGCGAATTCAAATTTTACCTTCAAACACACGTAATTCGAGACACAATAGCAGCCCGACAGCCGGCTGTCGCTTTGTCGTTGAAAGGTACAATAAAAGAATCTTTTATTATTTTTTTAAGCTTGATCAAATATTCATTAAAAATGTTAATAAGCATATAAAAACGTTCAATAAATTGAAAACCCCCGCCGGCTAATAATAAATTAACAATTAATAAAAACAAGCTACTGCACACGCAATAATTAATTAAATGGTTTATTTATTTTTGCAAATAAATTAAATAATTGCTAATAACGGTTTACAAAAGATATAGCTGCAGATAGAATAAAAGGCGAAGTAAACTAAAGTTATTTGTACGTTTGTATCGAATTTCGTGAGATATATTATTTCGATCTAAAAAAGTATTGAACTATTAAAATAATAACATCTCATCGTGTAAGTCATTAGTATATAGATTTATACTTTTTATTCAGAGTTCACTGATCCCTATAAGTTGGGACAATCAACGATTGAAATCACAGAAAAATCAAAATGGGCTTTCAGATTGTTTTGCTCTTTCTTTTCGATCAAAATCATCAAGTCAACAAAAATTACCCATCTGTACCGTAAGTGAAAATAAATAAATGTGTTGGGACAATCTGATTTCAAACTTAGCAGTGCCGGTAAAATGGTAACCTGGCAACAACAAGTTTATATAAATTATAAGTAAGTTTAGTAGGCAAGTAAGTATGTATTAATATACGAACATACTTACATATAATATTTATAATAATACCAGCCTATAACTGTCCCACTGCAGGGCAAAGGCCTCTTCTCATACAGAGAAGGCACGAGCATTAATCGCCACGCTTGCTCAAGACGGGCTGGCGATTTCAGACTTATAATCACTGCAAGTCCAGGTTTCCTCACGATGTTTTTCTTCATCGATGTCTGCGATGTCTAAGATAATCTTTAGAAAGTACATATGAATTGAAAAAGTCACATTGGTACTGATGATTCTACCCATTAAAACAAACAACTTTTAATATGGAACCAACGCTGAAATCAGAAAAAAAAACAAAAGTTCAATGCCCTCTCGACCATAACGTATGAAACAGCTGCAATATTTTTGTATAAACTTACATACATATTACAATTTCATCTCAATCAGACATAACAAACAATAATGCTTATCAATTTATTAGTAAATAAATAAGCAATATCAATACCATTTATTTTGACTTTCCCTGAAATTCGTAGAACAATTGACTTTCATTCAATTTAACTTTTACCTTTATTTTGATTGGCTGCTACAATTTGTGATGCCTGGTCTATATTGTAACGGTAACATAATTTATTGTTTTACGATTGAAATTTTACACTTTGGTAAATTAATATCGATAAAATGTTAATAGATTTTCTCGTAGAATATTTTATTTTTTATTTATAGTAGTATAATTATGATCAAAAGGTGACGTTGATGTTTAAGTTTACTATAATATATTATATTTTTAACTTAATATTGGATATAAAAAATATAGTAATAATTAATAAAAAATCTAATCTATCTATGGAGTGCCAGAATGCTTATTTATAAACAGGTTTTTTTTATAAATAGGTATTTTTAAAACCACAAGAATTCTTTGTATTGTTTTTTACTCTATTTATTCTGCCATCACGAAACGACAAACACTAACATTTATGTAGGCAAAAGTAGCTTCGTCAGCATACCTTGCTATGATAAATCTACAGGACTAATTGAATGAAATTTACTCAATTAAAGTCGTAAGCAAAAGCTAGTGCGCTGTAAATACTCCAAAATTCTATCAACCATTACTAATAAAACAGTTAAAAATGACCACATTCAATTAAATATAACCATTTAAACCATAATTAATAACACCCAACTAATTTATTCCGTTCTAAAAATCTCATTACTCGCACTCATTACCTGACAATCTTCATTACCAAGGGCCTTGACCCGTGTTTCCCTGACCACACTCGGTAACCGTTCGTTCCCAAAATAGCGTACATGTGGCGGGAACTTGACAAACTGAAGTACCGTAGTAACGAGACTCATCAGCAACCGGCGGTTACTAAAGATGGTTGATTTAGCTGCAGGTTGACCGTCGGATTTATTCGTCTGATATTTACAACGGTCAGCCGGTATGTTGTGGTTGGAGGGTGCAAGTAGTGGCGGGAGTAGAGGTTTTGCAAATTAAATGTGGAATATAGTTCTGCCAAGATGAAACTCTTTTTTTTAAAGGATGATTTTGGATTTTAAGGTGGCTGATTTTAAGTATACTCTGATTATTGGTATTCAACAAATTCTATTCCGTGGTCTGGTGAATCTGGGCTACTCCCAGTTGTAAACGCCCTTTGTGCCAATTGTGGTCTAGTTCAGATCTGACTCTTGCTTGTTATGAAGAGAAGTGGAAAACATATTTTTCTTACTCCTCCGCTATTATTTTCTGATTAATTTCGTTGCGGGATCCACCAAGACAGTTCAATCGTTCCTCCGGGACTAGTTGAGCTTCATCGCTAGGCGCTTTTCTTGTGGGCTCCACTTTTGCTTTCAGGAGTTGCAGTGGTTGGGAATAGAGTGGCGATTGTCCCTGTTAAAAAAAAATATCATTCGTTTTGGAAATAGCCTATTATGGCTTTGTAAAGTAACTTATTTGGAATGTAACTTATTAGTTTTAAAGAGTCGGTGGGTTGATACATTTTGGCAGAATTAGTGCTATTATTTTAGTTTTAGAGTTAATTTATTTACCCGTTGGCTTAAAATCTTATTTCTTTTCTTTTGATTTAGTAACATGTCTAATTGTGTAATTTATCTTAACTAGAATATCGTCGTGATGGCCTAGTGGTTAAGGCACCCGCCTCTCATGCAAGTGGTTGTGGGTTCGAATCCGGGCAAGTACCAATGTGACTTTTTCAATTCATATGTACTTTCTAAAGATTATCTTAGACATCGCAGACATCGGTGAAGGAAAACATCGTGAGGAAACCTAGACTAATAGTGAATATAAGTCTGAAATCGCTAACCCGTCTTGAGCAAGCGTGGTGATCAATGCTCGTGCCTTCTCTGTATGAGAAGAGGCCTTTGCCCTGCAGTGGAATAGTTATAGGCTGGTATTAATATAGAATGCATTATTTTATTTATTGTTTTAGAAAGTGGTAAAAGGAAAGCAAACCGTTGATTTGACATTACTAATAACTAATTAATAGTAAATTAACTATCAAGGTTAGTATTACTGACGTAGTGTATTCTCAATAAAACCGTTATTAACTTAGTACTTTATCCTAATCATAAACTTTCAGTCAATAAAGTTTCTCTTGACAACTAAACTAATTACCCAAAACATTACCCCGTAAAATCATTGACTCATAGTGATAGTTTTCCGTTTTTCCATTATGTAGAGATTTCTAACAGAGGTCGAAATTAGGTTGAGTTGTTTATGCGCCGTAGCTCTTAACGGATGAACCTATTTGTTTTTTTTTTTATTTGAAAGTAGGTATTTTTATTGTGGTTTATAGACATATTTCAGTGGTTTGCAAAGCTGCTTCTGTATTTCATAGTATAAATGAACAAGCTTCGCTTTCAGTATCTTTATTAAACTAAACTAGCTGTCCTCTCGGTTTCACCTGCGTTTTTGGTTACTGCTCCACTCCCGTAGATCGTAGCGTGTTGTGATTAGCCTTTCTCGTTAAATGGGCTATATAGCACAAAAAGATTGTGCTTTAATAAGGACCAGTAACACGCTCTAACTTAGATAAGCGTGTTCGACCCTACAAGCTCTTTAGCTTTAAAATATTAGTATAGATAATCCGTACTAATATTATAAATACGAAAGTAACTCTCTTCACGCCTAAACCACTGAACCGATTTGAATGAAATTTGGTACAGATATAGTCTGGGACCCGAGAAAGGACATAGGATAGTTTTCATCCCGGAAAACCCCCGGGGGCGGGAACTATTATACCACGTTGACGAAATCGCGGGCAAAAGCTAGTACATTAATAATTGGAACTAGTAAATTTAATGAATGAAGGACCCAACACCGAAATATAGTGGTGTGTGGTAGACAAGTCAAAATATTTGAGCAACTCTGTCCTATATTATGTATCTAATAAAATAAATTCAAATGGTTCTGTTATACCCAGGCGTAGTGAATTTTAATTGCGTTATTTTAAAGAATTCTTATTGGATGATGTAATATATCGCGGTTTTGTTTGGAACTCATCAGATGCGGTATAATTTGTATACGCTGTGTAACTAATGTTTTTGTACTTTTATAGTTTTTGTTACGAGAAATTAATTAACTTTTAGAGCATGTGATGAAAAAATGTTGCGGTAATGGTTTTTTTTTGGTGAATATTGGAATAATGATTTAGATGTCTCGTAAATAATATTTTATGTCTACAGCGGTACAATTGATTATTAACATATAAATATGTTTGTCGTTAAAACTGTAGGTATCAAAATTTTACTAGTTTTTTTTTTCATATTTTAGATTAACTACTTCTTATTTCCTAACTGTCGTGATGTGAAAAATTCATTATCTAATACTTTTAATAATGATATGAACAAGAGTTTTTTGTTATTTGTATGAAAGAGTTTAATGAGGGAACCACTAGTCAAAAGGGCATATGTTTTTGTATGTGATATCCTCCATCACAAAGTATAATAATAATGTAGTCTATATCCTCACGCTACGATGTACGGCAACGATGCAGGTATTTATACATAGATATACCAATAAAACATGAGAACAAATTTCAGTAAAAGAGAAGTGAGTAATCAAAATAACTATAGGATATCTGAAATCTGCATTTACTGTACCATTTGGTATACTTAAGTCGTACAAAAATATGCGATGTAGTCATTCAATACGGGATCTTGACCCTCACAGCAAAGATTGTGTCATTGAGGTCAGTAAAGAATTAAAAGTAAAGTATACAGTGATTCTTTAAGACATGTCTAAGCTTATTGACCTTTTTAACCCCTTATAATGATCCTAATGTAATAAATATAGTAATAATGTTATAAAGATGTTGCGGAATGTTTATAATAGTTACCGTGACCCTGGAACATAAAGGGCAATCGAAGGAACATGAGTGGGTTTTAGTCATTAAAAGTCTGACATGCCCTCCCGCCGCACCCAGGACGGGAGCAGTCATTTGATGATTACCCACTCACAAAAAAAAAATGTTGTTAAGATGAAGACATTTTTGTTGATTTCCTGTTCGATTTGAAAGTTTATTTCTGCGTTAGATAGCCAGGTTTATAAGGATTGGTATTATAAAAACCGCTACGACCTTTCGGAGCGGAGCAGTATTCAATCATGCGAATAACACCGCGGAGGACAGCTAGAGTACTGTTATTAATAAATTGCTTCTCAATCACATCAAATTTAATTTATTACATAATTATTGTATATTGGATATTTTTACCACTTTTTCGTACTCATTCGATAATAAATCAAAAAGCTATATTTTTTCAAAATAAGAAACGCTTTAGTTAAGCAAAGGTCCGCTATTTAACTCAAAACATGTAGTAAGGGCAAGCACTCCATATTACCGAGGCGAGATGATTATTTCCTTTGGCTAGTTGTCAGCACACCTCTATAGATAGCTCTTTAAGTCAGCATTTCTCAAACTGTGGGCTGCGACCCACTGGTAGATGAGCAACTATTGAAAGAAGTAAAAGAGACATAGTTAATATTTATTGAAATAGAGCTGCATGCTTTTGGCTAATACTTTAGTTGGTATCCATACTAATATTATAAATGGGAAAGTGTGTCTGTCTGTTTGTCTTTCTTTCACGGCAAAACGGAGCGACGGATTGACGTGATTTTTTAAGTGGAGATAGTTGAAGGGATGGAGAGTAACATAGGCTACTTTTTGTCTCTTTCTAACGCGAGCGAAGCCGCGGGCAGAAGCTAGTTCAAAATACATTATCAATACTCTTTATTGCGTACCATAATGTATACATACGTTGATAGGAAAACAGTTACATAGTCACAAGAAGGACACTGGTAGTAATTTATATACATACTAAATCACAGATTACATGTTAGCCGATGGTGCCGAGTCCCTTGATCACAAATTAAACAAAATTTAAGTTAAGTGTATCTTTTTCTGCACATTTCATTAAGAAAAAGACAGAAGATAAAATATTAGTTTAGTTCTGTCATTGGTGGTGTTCACTTATAAAATGCATATTACTTAAAATCTGTCAGCGGCTTAATCTTAAAAGCGTTATAGACAGACAAAGAAACTTAGGACTATATATAGATAAGAACTATACACACGTAATTTGAGATGCAATAGAAAGAAAATAGGAGCTGTCTCTTGATCGTCAAGTAAAGATTAAAGGTTAAAGTATAAATTGCTCATTAGAGCTTGTTAGCTATGTTGAGGAATTTGTTTCAGATTGTTCCAGATTCGGAACTGAGCTGTTGGGCACAGGTCCAATAAACTTTGGGAACCGCTCTCTAAAGAGATGTACCCTGATCGCATGACCGGGAGCTGTTATTATTGCTGCACGTCTGATAATATTAACGTAAGCGTTACGTCTTGTATATTTAAGCGTTTTCGTATTAGATGGCCAGCAAATTGTATAGTGATGCGCAGGTTTTATCGATGTTACTCTATGAGTAGATAACGGTTAATTTAAATGCGCGTTTTGATAATTTTGTTGAAAAGAACTTTGTATTTTTACGCATTGGTGTTATGATGCCCTGTTAGGGAAGCTTTACCTTGTTACCTTGGTATACTTGATAACAGTTAGCGATAACCTTATTATAGTAATATATTGTTTTCATGATTTTCAATTTATTTGATTCTACTAACATTTAGCTCTAGATATAAAATCATTTAGTTCTGTTAACACCCTATAAAAAAATAGCATGCAACACAAATAAATACTATATCGACTTTAATTACTTATTAAACAATAATAAATAATAATATACACTTTTATTGCTCTAATTAGGTTATTAATTTTCTCAAAATAATCCATTTTATCGAACAATGATCACGTAAATAAACTGTACTTTACATAAAACAGTAGAAATATTTCAAATAACTTATTAATTAAAATAAATGGGATAATATGTCGCTCCACGTTCGCTAGAATGCTAATGTTTTTTCTATTGTGGTGTCTCATGCACCTGTTGGTAGGAATGCGTTTCCTGTATATATTTTTACACTAATACATATTATGTTTGTTACGTTATTTATAACGTAAAACATTGACAGTGTTTATTTTATTAGTTAATGATTGACATACCAACGAACAAATTCAAGCTACTGGGTAGGTTCGTGAAAAATTGCATGCCATTAACTGAAAACCTAGAAAGGATTTTTGGAAATCCAACTTCCAAGGCAATAAAAAAAGCATGAAATACGTATTTTTTAAATATACGACAGGAGCAAAGCCACAGCAATAGACAGCTATAAATACTACAAACAGAATATACGACGCAACTCTATTAAGATAAATGAACCTATTTATCATACTTTAATTATGACATGGCAATTGAGAGGTACGGCTCAATTTTGTCTATAATAAATTCATGTAAAGGTGTTCAAGGACGATAAACTAGAATATTACAAGTAAAACACTATTTTAGACCTAAGTAACTGTAATATAATTCAGGTTTTCCCGCATTTATAATACCGAGAATAAATTAACTTCATCAAACTCATAAACAAGCATGATATTAAATTGTTGTTTGTTGATATTGAATTGTCGATGAGTTTCTAACGAACAGACAGTATGACGCCATATTTCAAAATAGAAAATAATATTTAAATAATGATCTATTAATTACGGAGCACGTAGTAGCGTTAATTTATGAGTATTATATTTGTTGATATTATAATATCAAATCATAGTTACGATGACAACAATCGCGCGCGCTCTAAAATGCATCGCCATTGACATTGAGTAGTAAACAAATGGAGGGCTAAGTATAATGACCCTCACATTTGAAGTCAGAAAAATACAGGATGTTATTTTTTTCCACTTAAAACCGGTTCGATTCCCGGATGTGACACATTTTCAAAAATATAGTAATGCAGTTTTATTGCTTTTCAAAATGAGGAATGTTTCCTTTCATCTATCTTAACAATTTAACGTAGTTTTCTTTCAGGGCCCATTGAAACTGTGCAACTTGTATATAAATATATAATGGTAAACTGACTGACTGTTGATACCTATATCAACGTACAGCCCAAACTGCTTGTCCTAGAGACATGAAACTTGGAGGGTGTGTCTTTGTGAATAATAGGTACCTATCTAAAAAAACGTATTTTTTTAACTTTTACCACTAAAGAGGTTAAATAGAAGATGGAAATCCGACATCCACGCGGGCGAAGACGCGGGTAAAAGTTACCTAAATATAAAACCGTTATCTACGCTTATTAACCGACTTCAAAAAAGGAGGAGGTTCTCAATTCGTCTGTATGTTTTTTTTTTTGTATGTTTGTTACGCGATATCTCCGTCAATTGTAAACGGATTTTGATGTTTCTTTTTTTGTTTGATAAGTCATGATTCAGGGGTGGTCCCATATAAATTTTGTGGCGATCGGTTCAGTGGTTCTCGAAAAATTCACCAAGAACAAAAAAAAATTGACGAAATATTCATAGACGATGTGTGCTTTGTCTTCAAGTATCTATTTTCGTTTTATAAGATTGTAAGTAGTTTTATATTGAAAATATATTACTTTGAAAGATACTATACACAGTCAAACATTGGGAGTCGACACTAAAAAGTAATAAATAAAAAACTTTTTTCAAAAAAAAATAACCGCCTTCAAAAACTAAAAACCCAAAAATAACTAAAATTTCGGAAGTCAGTGGCTTCTCTACTGCCATTCAATTTGTGTTGCCACCGACTTCCGAAATTTAAGTTATTTTTGGGTTTTTAGTTTTTGAAGGCGGTTATTTTTTTTTTTGAAAAAAGTTTTTTTACATTAACCTTTCTACGACCAAGCGTCGCGCTGCCATTGTCTTTCTATTGTGTCTCAAATCACGTGTGTTTGAAGGTTTTATAATATATTATCACCGGTACCAATGTTTCAATCTAAAAAACATTATAAGTCAGTGCTTCTTATAGGCTACAGCTGCATAAATAAAAAGGTTTTTCACAAACAGAAGCATTTTATTCTTTCTTGTTCGACTTTTCGCTGAATATCTCACTCAAATGATCCCGTCTGGAAGCTACTCAAAGCCATTCGCCGTTGCCATGTACTCCGAGAACGTTTATTATGTTTATTACCCGACATTTATGCAAACCAGCCCTCTATGGGGTATAATAAGTTTGTCAATAATCTTACAAGAGTCCTATTTGCGGTATCGCAGTCATATAAATTGATAAACGAGGTATGAAACTTGAGCGGTTTGTTCGTGTAGAATAGTTTCTCTTACAAGGCCTAACATCACAGGAATGGACTACTTGCGGGCGCAGCCGGATGTTGCTGTAGTATTCTATGGACTTTAGAACAAGTGTTGGTGTTGGTTTCGGTGTGTTTGTTCGCCTAAAATAAGCAAAAAACCATGCTGACGTGTAAAAATTTTACTAATTTACAAAATAAATAGCATTTTATATTACCGCGTTCGTGTAAACTTGTTCATATAGTACCTTAATTATACACACAATTCTTCTAAGCTTTTGTTACCTAGCCGCTGCTAAATCGCTGTACTGAATTGTATAAATTGTGCGATTATTTCAATAGGTTTCTGAATACGAAAAGCTACTGAAAAATGTCTTCTGAAAACATCCAATAATATTTTTCCCAAGAATTGTGCTTAAGACCCAGCAGTCGTGCTTGTGAAAAACACCAACCTGGCAGTTACCACCATCATGGTCGCATAAAATTCACTCCAAGGGCAACTCTTTAATTTTTTCTATGCCAACCAGTATCTGAAAACTGGCTTCATTTTATAGACTGGTAATGAATATTAAGAGACATGACATTGTTCATGAAATACGGCTTCAAAAGCAGCCATTACCGATAAACTGCAATAAGGTATTAATAATTAAGTCAACGATCAATATAACTATGGTTATTAATAATTTAATGGGCAATAGTAAAAGTACCGTTAAAGACCCGTTGATGTAGGTTTAAACTACATAAAAAGCTGAAAAAGAAATCTATCCAAAGTAATAATTCAACTTTTTTTTTCAGTCTGTGTAATTTTAGTAGGTATTAAATTATAAAAGTATTAAATGGAATACACGCAGTTATTTTTGCATGATATGCAGTAAAAAAATAGGTAATACAGGTAAGAAGTTTATTTGTTTGTTTAAACGTATAATCTTGAAAAGTACTATTCAGAAGATAAAAAATATATATAGGTATTGTCAACAACATCAGTTCAGTAGTTCTTGCGTGAAACTAATGAGAAAATAAACTTGCATCGATTTATCCATCATCACAAACTGTCACATTTTAATCCTTTGAACACACGTGATTTGAGACACAATAAAAGACAATAGCAGCCTGACAGCCGGCTGTCGGTTGGTCGTTAAAAGGAATAATATCTTTCAAGTTGGATCAAACTGCACACGGTATGCAAATATTGCAATCGATTAAGTAGTTTAAGAGCCCATAGCGGACAAAAAAAGTGACGCGTGAATTTATGTAGACAGAAAATCATAAATTTACAATAAATCATTATTCGTATGTTAAATCACTCCAAGCAATCCCTCCACTAAAACATGAATGCAATGTAAAGCTTCTTAATTGTAGCATAATGAAGTATAACATTGTACGACAGCACGAAAGCAAATATCCTCTTTGCGCACGCGATGTCGCAATGTTACTAAATAACATCTAAATTGCCCACATTCCGCCGTTTGATCAAATAAATATAAAAATGAAAGGTGCAAACACACTGAAGTGTACATCGATTAATCTATTGTTGTATGGTAATTTATTAGGCTTAGAACAGACGGGGAAGGTTGCTGGGGCAGTTGGGTTGATTGAATTGGTCATGGCGATGGCGTGCGTAAGCGTGGCGATCAATGATAAAATGAAATTAATTTGTTTGTTATGCAAGTAGGATATTAGAATCACTTTCACACGTCATAGTTTATTTAAACTGGTTGGATTGATTGATCATACTTTGCTGAATGAAAAGAGCCCGGGTTAATAATGGGCTGATTGCGATTAATTGATTTGATGATATAAATCTCATTATAATTTACCAAACTATACGCATAAATTCCAAAATCCTGATTTTGTATATTTAACTCATATAATAACTTCGTACTTGGAAAAATCCCATTTTTGCAGTATTGAATTGGTTTTAATAATAAATTATTTTAATTTATTAAGTAAATAATCAATAAAAAACACACAACGCTGCTTTGTCTGCACTGATCTTTAACTCTGGGTTAATCCAACATAGGGTTGCGTGTTACCAACAAGAATTGCGTTAAACATAATGCCTGTATTTGGGATTTTCCACATAATCATTTTTATTGCTTAGGTTTTTTTAAAAACGGAACAAATAATAAGTTATGACGCATGTATAACATATTATGTCTTTGTATAGTTTTGTAATTACTGTGTTACTTGTGAGTTATAGACTGCATAGCCTTTTACACATTTAGGCACGGGTTACTAGTTCGTTACCAGTTTAAAAATATATTCCGAGCCACCACGGGTTCTTGATTGTAAAATATATGTGATAATTTGTCAAGACCTCTTGTTTTGGTTTTTGAAAATCTGTGAACCAAACTCAAGTTTTCACGAGCGATTGACAATTCGCAATGGATTTTAATTTTGAAAACTTTATAATAAAATATATTTTTTTCTTTCATTAAATTTCTGATACGCTCCAGTTAAACAACACCCTTACAGTGAATATTAAAATTCTGTAAACGCAAAATAACGCCATTAACGCGACGTTTTAATTATACAAATAGTAATAATACATGGCCATTAGCATTATAATTAGCGTGTTTAATGATTACAGGTAAATTATTTTTTAAGTTCCTTATGCGCATAGCATATCGTTTTACGATAAACCATTGACTTGGCTAAGTATTGTTGACGTGGCTTACTTTCCGGACTTGTACAATCGACAAAATGGAATCATGACCCACAAAAAGCTTATTTTCCTACAGACATTCAAATACAATTAGGTCAACAATCGCGTAAACATGTATTAAAAATGTCACACGTCTAGTCTTATTATTTTGACAGCTTCAAACGATTTGTCGTCGAAATGGGTCATGATTCAATTTTGTCGATACTATGGTTTCGATAGATAGTATTTATGTATTAAATGTATTTAAGCTGCGTGTTGATGTTTATCGATACTGTATTGTTTTTTTTTTGAAGATTGGCTATGATTGGTTTATTTAGAGTCGTCTCAAAAGACTTACACGTTTACACGTTTAAATGGACATGTGTGTTGATTACTCGTACTAATAATTTAATGGAGTTTTTTGATTGAACCTAATGTTTTAGGTGAAGATATTTTGCACAGCCCTCCCACCTCGTTGCGGTGCAATGACCAATATTTGTATTTTACTTTAAAACCGATGTAAGATATTTTACACTGTATTTTGTACTGCAAACCGTCTTTTATTGGGTAACCAGGCAATCTCGTCATATATAAGAAAGCTGTAAGTGCGAAATAATTATTGATATAGACATTACAAGCATAAGAAACATTTGTGTAATTTCAATAATTTTTCCGTAGTGTGTAATTTGCATAAAGCTGGTGCGTCAACATGCAAGGGAAATAACGGAGGCACAAATATCATCACCCACTTAAATCTCAACGTGCCTCACAGTGTTTTCCAAAAAAGGCAGAAAGCAACCCAAACACCATAATTACTCGTGTAAATAACTGAATTTATTGCGAATTCCTCTTATTTTGACCAACAACGCTCTACGTACATTGATTTCCTTAATTTGCGGTCAACAACAACATTATCGCCATAATTACGGTCCTCATAACAAAAAAAAGCACGACACAGTACTATATTTAATTTAATATAATGTGCCGGTACTTTTTGCGTTATTTTAGGTACCCATAGTATTAAGCTATATCGCTAATGAGACTCAAGCGGTGGGCGTGAGCGGTTCAACAACTTTTTGTCACCCATCTTCGCAAATCCGATACGATTACATGTTTAGTTCATTAAATGACTCGTAACCATTACTTATTATCTACTAGACCTGCCAATCATAAGTCAGTGATCTCTTCTCTATAGTAAACGTGCCGCTAACTTGTCATGTGTCAAATTAGCCGAGAGATAAGGCGCCGACAAAAAGTGTTTGTCACAAACAATGAAGGCAGGTCTATTTGGTCACAGTTTGTTTACGTTTTAGGTCAGTATTCTGAAAACTACGGTGTTCCACGTTTAACTGAATTTGCACGGTGATTGTCAACGAATGGTCTGTTTTAGAGAGTATGTTTACAACTGTTTGTGACACATTAATGTTTGCACGGTTGAACAGCTAGTTACATTGAAGAGTTCTAAGAAAAATGTAGTTAGGAATACTAGTGTAGGTAAATTATGGGGAACGCAAATGGAACATTGTCACTCATTGTTTGCTTAGATTGCACAGACTAAAGATGAGCCTAGAGTGTAAAACCTTTACTCTATTACCAGTAAATGGTTGAAGACAAGATCTACAAAATATTTAATTGGAGAGAGTATTTAAGTATAGGCTTGTTTACTTTGAGCGTTTATGCTTATCTCATAATTGCGATTTCATCGACACTGCACAAATATGCAGGGCTACCGCAGATAATAATTGAAAATGCAGTTTAACTTATCAATTCAACGAAGAGAAAAATAAACAGTAATGTAACTATTTCTAAAGAGCTATGACAAGGAGAGGTGAGATGGGATTCACAATATTGCATTTAGTAGTGCTATATAATACGAATATTGGCATTATCAATTGTGACTGCCCATTAATGCCCAATCAGAAATTTGGTCCGGAGAAAGCAGCTATGTGGTACTTTCAGAGATTTGTATACCCACAGAGATTTCAAAACAGTAAGCATCATTTCAACATATTAAAAGAAAAAAAGTAGCTTTCATGGTGGGCTTACTGGCATCCTTATAATTTCTTATGTTTAAGATAACCCATCAGATAATCTGATAAGAATAAAATTAAACAAATATTAATGACATTATCTCATCATTACACCGTCCTCAAAACGTATTATCGTGATTAACCGGTCAATTTGCATCCGTGGCTTGTTTTCTTTGTAGGTATGGTAGTGTACAACTTTCGCCGGGTCCGGGGAGTTTGCAAATTGCCCACATTACTGGGTAATGCGTTGCCAGCTGACAGTTGTTGACGAGACCACCTTGAGATAAATCTGGGAGATTTATGAGCTAGTGAAAACAGAAGTCATTAGAATACAGATTGACGCAATAAATATGACAAATCCTTGTTTTATTGTGCAAATAAAACAATGTGACAACTGGTTAAACATTGTGCGAATTGACTTGTAGTGTAATTGTGCGAATTACTCTGAAAAAAATGTTAGTCATAAAAATTACGCAAACGGAGTATCGAATTTGACACAGTTAGGTATAGTTAGAAAGAGCACAGAAATATTTGCATTACAAATAAATTAAAAAATATTGCACAAGTTTGACTTACATAATCAAAATGTAATACATACAGTAATGTAATACATTGTAAATTAAACAGAGAAAATATTGTCCGAAATGATCGAAGTCCAAAGATTTTGACTCTGTCAAAATGCATTAATGATGCACAGTAAATGTAAATGAGTTATAGTAGAATTTGACTTTGAAGTTTTAATAGCGATTAGCACTTATGTAACTCATCAAGCTGAGGATAGCTGGATAAGTTATATTAAGTGCTAATTAGAAGTTTAATAACATCTTGGACATTATTTATATCCAATAAAATGTGTTATTGTTTGCGTAATTCCATTATAAATTTTATGGCTTATGTTATGATCCTCATTATGTGCCTGATTGTATTAAGTAAATCACTAGGTTCATTAAATCTTTCGTGATTAAATCCTTTATAACAAAATGTGAAGTATATATAGTCGCAAGAACTGCCGCTTTATTAATTTTACGAAGTGCTCATCTATAGATAGAATTGTGTAATAATGTAATTTGTTTAATAATTTAACCTGTTATTTAATCAAAATTATCGGTTAGAGAACTATTTGAGTCAAGGTTCAGTTTAAACAAAAAATAGCAATATTATTTCTAAACATAAAATCAGTTTATTCACCGTCTTCAAAAAAAAGGTAACATTTTTGTCAAAAAAACATCTTCATGAAAGTAGAAAATAAAATACAAATCAGTAGGTAAATATTTAATAAAAAATGACAGGTAAGATATGTATTTGCGTAATTAATAACTAAGACTTTTTGTTGAAACGCAACAGAAAAACTGTCCAGTTCGAACTTTTTGTTCGTGTTTTATAGATAAACATATCACCAAAACACCTAATTGATGAAATTGATTACAATATTGACATTCGCACATCCATCAGACTTATAAGAATGTGTCTTACTTATAAAAAAATATTATAAAAAAACATGCCCGATTTTATTACCTACGTACAGTTTACTCATTATAACAAAAATAATCTGAGGATAAATAAATCAATAAGTTCATAATAACTATACAAAATTAATAAAAAAACCTAAACCGTTTTTTTAATCATTCTAAAATAAGGAAATTCTCCCTCTCTTTTCTAAAGATCTGAAAATATCATTTTGCATATAAATATAACATTTTAGCGTACGGATTACAAAAATTACCTTTGGCTTTGGAAAATCACGTTTTATTTGGGTTTATTTACCACAGGAAATGAAAAACAGCAGCGACAAGATCTCATAATGTGGTTTATTTTATTTTGGTCACTTTCTTTAGTCTTAGCTTATATGTTGTTTACTATATAAGCAGATTTTTCCGAACCTAGTGAGAACCATATAGTTTTGTAGAAAACAGTAATTCTCCGTTTCTAAAGATTTATGGACTCGGACTCATTTGTTTAAACAAAAATGTTTGAGTATTTACCAATGTTTCAAGCCTTCTTTGGCTGTTTTTCTATCAGTAGCATTACATATTCAGCCAAAGAAACTCTACACGACAATTCAATCAAGAATTTATGCTAATCGCATACAATAAAAACGTTTCAGATTGATCATAACAACTACACACAAAAACTTAACCAGTTAATATTATATTGGAATTTAACGACACCTAATAAAATGGTATACGATCATAGAGTGGCCAATATTTTTTGCACGATACTGTATTTTAATTTAATATCGTCTCCTTTACTGACTCGATAAGTGGTCACTTTAAAAAGGTAAACTGTCGGGCGAAATAAAGCACCCGGTTCACTAGGATGTTTTCGTTTAAATATTTATGTGGACTTGGAGGTAAAATCCTTTTGTGGTTGAGGTTTTTCATCCTTACTATTTATTGTTTTTAAGATCGAGTCCTTTGGCACGTTAGACGTTTTATTAAAGAGCTTGAACTTACGGAAGTAGTGGGAAGTTAATGGATTGACGCACAATAAATCTTTCACGTGTTTTATGGCTAGTGTAGATGGCGTCCGCACCACCTATTCGTAACAGTTTTCCTAGAAGTTTCCACATTTGAAAAAACTAAATAGCTGTAATTAATCACTTCTCTTTATGGCTTTCTGCATCTTATCGCGTTTCCATCGAAGCAAAGATAGTTGTATGCAAATCAACTTTTAAAGATATTGGGCAGTGTGCAACGACCGTAAACCCACCGCTCTAATGATTCTGACATAACGTTACTTAATTTAACAAGAATAACAGTGTATTATAATTTTATTGCCGGTTTAAACTTGTTGGACAAATTGGTGTAACTATCCACAAGTGTTAGAACCATCGTTAATGATAATTCGAACAGGAACGTAGCAGTAGTTTTAGATTAAAATAAAATAACCTTCAAATGGCAGCTAATTATGGCCCGGCGTGTAATTTTCATAAGTATGAACATGCTTGTGGAAAACGAAAGTAATAGAGTGTTGGGAAATAAAATTGATGTAAAAAATACTGTAGGCTTGTTCCGACCACATTTGGTGATGAAATTTGGTACTGGAGCAGGCTTGGATTTCGTAATACGTCCTACCCAAGGGGTATCCTGTCGCCCAGCAACTGGATTATGGACGTCTAAAAGCCAGTTGCTTCACGTAATACACAAAATCCAGCTAAATCCGGTTATCCTAGCTAACCGTGTTATTGGGAAAAGGCTAGGGAGATGATGATGACTTCGTAATGTGTCTGAAACAACCTACATTCTCGTAGTAATTAGAAATTTTTCATGCAAAAGTTTATAAGGTTATAAAAAATCTGAAGTGGTAAACGACTTATGTCGCTGAACTAATTTGAAGCAGACGGGTAAATTATTCGTAAAGTACGACATCAAAATGAAATAACACAATAATGGTTGACTATAAAATACTATAAACGCATGTTAGTGAAGAATAGCACTTTCGTGTCTCAAATTGTTACCGTGGATTACCAAAATTGTATTTTAATGATCACACTTTCGTTTTACATGGCAAAATCAGGCGATTACGTAGTCAATTTTGTATTTTTCTCATCTCTGGGAAATATGGTGTAGTAAATCCTAGCATTGTAAATGCGAAAGTAACTTCTTCTGTCTGTTACGCTTTCACAGATAACTATATTTTTATTTCTGTACTAGCTTTTGCCTGCGTCGATGTCCAACATCCATCCACTCTTTTACCTCTCTCTGGGCTCGGATTTATGGAAATTCTTTCATAGTAGCTACCTACTCTTCACAAAGAACACTCCCTTCCAGCTTCATAAGGGCCAGTGGTTGGGGCTGTGTGTTGACGTGACGTATCAACAATCAGTCAGCTTACTATTTTATATAGACAAATAAAAATAAATCGCTAATTGCTCAGCGCAAAACTTGAAAACTACTGAAAACTTTCAAATGTTCATTGGAGTTCGACGATCGTTCTTATAAAGAAAAAAAAATGGAAAAGTCAACCAAGTTCAGGAAAAAATTGAACGTTAATTATTTACAATAATCTTTGTGTTAAATCAAGACTTATTCATTGGGTTATATGGGTACTTACAGGGCATATGAAGACATCTCACATGACCGTAAAAGCTGCGTGTACAGCTCATAAAATTTATAAAGATACAGCAGTTATTGCTCTATCATCACTTTTGTTTTTGGTTAAAAAGTACTGTTTATGGTAGGGAACAGATAAAAAATGAAAATTGTTTAAAGCAGTTGTGTTTACGAGTATACTTAGTAGTAAGGGAGATGTGAAGAAGTTATAAACTTAGCTTATATAAAATGCTGAATATTTATTTTTCAATATCGTCGTATTAAGAAGATTATACGGCTATACTTATGTCAAAACTAATGAAGAATATTTAATGACAAAAATTAAATAATAGTTTGTGGACAATATTTTCTTAACCATTAAAATGATTAAATGTTTCAACTAAGACTTATTATGTGGCATACCC
Source organism: Athetis lepigone (assembly GCA_033675125.1). Classification (NCBI taxonomy): domain Eukaryota; kingdom Metazoa; phylum Arthropoda; class Insecta; order Lepidoptera; family Noctuidae; genus Athetis; species Athetis lepigone. The sequence continues at coordinate 6,662,423 of CM066236.1, read as the reverse complement.
ATAGTTGTTTAAATATCTTTAATTATAAGTTTTGCCTGAAATAATAAGACCATAAACCTTGAAAATCTTGACAGAACTCGTAGGTGTTAAGTTATATTAAACCTTCAAACACACGTGTTTCAAGATACAATAGAAAGCCAGTAGCAGCCCGACAGCCGGATGTCGCCTGGTCGTTAAAACGTTAATGCCGATTATGTTGCGCAGATAAACGTGCATAAAATGATGTTTATTTTATAAATTGGCTAAATACTCGTATTACTCTTTACACGTCAACATTGTTTCTGCTTATTTTAAGAACATGTAAATGTACTCTATAATTTCAGGCCAAATAAAAAAAGTTTGAAGTGTGGGAGCTATACTTAGTCTTTCTTATAATAGTGTAACAATCTTGAAGTGAATTGAAAAAATCGCCTGAAGGGGTTTGCATCGTCAGTGAGTTCCATACAAACTCGTCTGGCCATCTTTTGATCAAAAAATAAGCTGAAATTATGTAATGATATGCTTGATTGTTCAGATTTTTGTCTAAAAACTGAATTTGAAAATGATAATGATTATGAATTTCGTACAAGGTTTTAAATTATATTATGTAGAGTTATTTGGGAAGGAGATCACCATCAGAACTGCTACCAACACATATTGTCGCAATGCAGCCTTAATGTCGGGGTTGCGGAATGTTTATAATAGTTACCGTGACCCTGGAGCATAAAGGGCAATCGAAGGAACATGAATGGGTTTTAGTCAGTAAAAGTCTGACACGCCCTCCCGCCGCACCCAGGACGGGAGCAGTCATTTGATGATTTCCCACTCAAAAAAAAAATGTTTCGGTTTGAAGGGATTATGATTTCGTACTAGTGCCGATGTAATTACAGGCATATGAAACATTATCATATTTGTCTTTGGTATTTTAACGCATATGGACAGATTACAACAGTCTAAACCAATTACCACCATCAGGTGGGCCTGTCCGCTTGTATGCCATCAAAAGAAAAAAAAAGACTTATCAACTTGAAACTAACCCACTTATGGCCGATTACTCAAACGTCACTTAACTTTAAGACTCTCTTAAATCTGTTATGAGAGATAAATAGACGTTACTAAGCACTGACTTTGGCTTAGCACTATACCTGTCACTGTTACACAACTGCCAAACGTCAAGCGCACGATAGAGACGAGAACATGTCTAAGCCAAAGTCAGTGCTTAGTAACGTCTATTTATCTCGCCATTACTGTCCTTACTCTATCTCTTTAGAGTGACAAAGACAGCATCATATTTGAGAGCGTCTTAAAATTAATTGACATTAAAGTATTCGGCCATTAGTCAAATAAAAACTCTTTTGATTAAAATACAACTTTTGTACGAAACCGGCCGTGAATACTATCTCCTTTAGGGATACAAGAGCGATCTTTGCAACAATGTATCAACACGAGACCTTAGTACTAGTTTTTTAAATAAATATAGTAACTGCTCTCGTTTTTTAAACAAACATTTTAAGTTTGCCAAGTAACAATACATTATAGTCATCGCATGACTGTAATGTTGTTGATAAATACAAACTAGAAACATTGTAATGAAACCTGTCACAGGAGGTAAGGGACCAACAGGAGTTCATACTGAAAGGTCCCGTACAATTATAAAAACGCTAAATTCTATAGTGTGAACTATGTAGGGTTACAAATTAAAGGGTGATTCCATTTAATTTTTTTTGTTACCTACCTAATAGGTTAATTTTTGGTGCAACTGTATATTCATATCATTTCATTGCGTACGCGCAGAGGCAACTAAATATTAATCAAAGAGTATGCACTTAAAATTCCTTGATTGATTCAAAATAAAGTCTTCTGACTGTCTGACTGATTTGGATGATACATCGAAGCAAAGCCCAAACCGCTTGTCCTAGAATAACTTGGAAGGTTTGTACTTTGTGAAGAGTAGGCAGACACTAAGAAAGGATTTTTGGAAGTTCGACCTGTGACCCAAAAAAGCTAGTGGCAAACGTACACATTTCGTGATAATTTGATTTCAAATGTCCACCAATTCATCCGATACAGCCTTTACTTTAGTTTAGTTTTGCTGGGCTCGTCCGCACTTAGCCTCATAATTAGGCCATTGTGCGAGTGTGGCTTGTCGCCTATTCCAACCATCCCACACTTTCCCAGAATCGTAGAAGACTTTTCAGTCTGCCAAAGATTTCTGGAAGTGACCCGGGGTGTTGGAGTAGTTTTGCCCATTGTTCGGCCACACTGTAACATTCCATGAGGACGTGTTGTGGCGTTTCTTCTGCCTCTAAGCAGCCTCTGCATAGAGGGCTGTCTGTTACACCTATTGTGAATAGGTGCTTTTTTAAGGGACAGTGACCTGTTATGGTTGCTATAAGGGTATGGCCGCCAAAAATTGTACATTCAAGAAAAAAAAATGTCCTTGTAATTTTATACAACACCAGGTTTTTTTTATCAGTAAATATGGTAGTTTTTAAATAGTTTCAGGTTTACTGTGTTATATTTATTATTATATTAATAGTTTAAATTTATTTTGAGTGCTTTTAACAAGCTAAAAAATTTTTTTTTGTAAATGTTTATTTTAGTTTTCATACAAGAGTCATGTGTCCCACTTAGTCATCTCACACTTTGAAGTCACAAAATTATGCACAAATCTATTGAAATCTGTAAAATTTTGGTAATTCTAAATTATTTTGTAAACTTGTGGATATTTTTAACAAGTTCTAATAAAAATAACATTAAAAATAAATATAAAACTCACTTTAAACAATAGTCACACTTTTTTTCACGAATGATACTTCACGCAAGTTACCATAAAATAACACCCATAAAGACTAGATATCCAAGCCACAAATATATTTTTAAGTAATGGCAGCACCAATTCCATGTTGGCCAATCTTTGAAAAAAAAAACCGTTTTATTTCTGTCAAAGTTGATCGATATGGTAGTCGGCGTTTTTGTCTCGGAACATTTTAATAATTTAGAGTGAGAATTATGCAAGGTAAGAATACAAATTTACTATATTATTAAAATTATGTGTGTAGCTTTAGTGTTCTAGTAACAAATCAAAGTATGCGGCGTCTTATTACTACAACACTTTGACGAATAAAGGATTTTTAGTTTATGTCCAACCATATTTTGATTTACGAATGATACCATGTGTTACTATTGTGTTACGTAACATTCGTGATCGGCTGTTAGGGGTAGTACTCACTAGAGAATCTAAAGTTAAAAATTAACTTTTTTATATAAAGAGAACCCACTTCAAAAACTATCATGTTTCGGAAGTTGGTGCTTTGGTTGTGTTGATATTTTGTCTTGCCTTGCCACCGACTTCTGAAATTATTTAAAGTTATTTTTCACTTTGTGGTTTATGAAACAATAATTCTGTAAAAAAAATCTCCTTCATTATTAGTGTAATGTACACTAGGCTTAACAAAATCACGTATGTTACTATCATTCACGTATGTTACGGTGTGTTACGATTTCACGACTGTTATTGTACAATTTTTGGCGGCCATACCCATAACTGTTTTGATTTTGTCCCTATTCAGTTTGATAAGTTTCCGGGCAAACTTCTTGGTCATGACTGGGATGGCGTGTTTTGTTTGTCTGTAGCTGTTGCACCATTCTTCGAGATGGATTTCTTTGGTTTTCTCCTTTAGCCAGGATTTTATTTGGGTTGGCGGTATGGGTAGCATTGGTGTTGGTCCATAGACCGTACTGTTTGACCCCCTTTTGGCTAGCTCGTCCGCTGCGTCATTTCCCAGCGAGTTGCTGTGTCCTTTTATCCATTGCAGTTTTACCGTGTTACATTCTGCAATGGTTTGGAGGGCATTGTGACATTCCATTATCAGGGCTATCCGATACAGCCTATACAGTTTACAGTTGACAGTAAAGTGTGCTTTCTGGTGCCAGCATCTGAAATCTGAGTAGGAAACTTAATATTAGGAAAAATAGAAACTTAATAAAATCATAGTAGGAACGCATACGGTCGGCCCAAGTAATAGAGTCCCATTAGGTACGGAAGCACTGATGAATACTATAACAAAGGGATAATCGATAAATAAAGGCTGACATTAACACATTAAAACTGACGCGGCGCTGGAGCATAATTTGTTTTTATATAGGTAATTATAATAATTAACGGGTTACAGGGCCGAGATAAAGGCAGCAAACTACTGATAAAACTACACATTATTGACAAAAAAAACTTTTAAACGTTAACCCCCAAGGGTCTCTTTGACCTAAATAATACGTGGCATCTCTAAGGATTTATTTATTATTGGTGTAAATGCACATCCATATCACTTCATTGCGTACGCGCAAAAGCTGCTGTACATTGGCGTAGTAAATTTATTTCTTTCTATAAATATTGATAATTCTGTTTGTTAATTTAACTTACACAACGAATTATTACCGTGTCCCTAACACTTTTAACTTCCGCCTAAAACATTACAAGGCCAATGCAGTATTACACATTGTCCTTTCCTTTGATAAACCTTACATGTATATCCCCTTCAGGCTTTTAGCTAAACAGAACAATTTAATTGACGTTAAAACAATTTTCACGGCTTTTCTATAGATGCATAAATCACCGCGTCGCGAGGCCCGAGGCCCCATTGAAAGTAGGCGGGGGCCCTTGACGCCCACGCCTGGCTCCATCCCTGTAGCTATAAACTTCTATTGCTTGTTATCGATCAACGCGTCTGCACATCCGTGCTGTAAATATCCGGATAATAAATGTCCTTCTATTAAAATGTGATTTATTCATCCTGATGCTAATCGTAACGAAGTCATGTATTTTTCTCGTTTCAGCCGAGATGTTCACGTTCATGAGTATCGCTAACAACTTTAGGTGGCGCTCGATAAGCAGTTTTTCTAGGAATCTTATCAAATAAAATTTATGATTGCCTTTGATGCATTTCTTGATAGGGAAGAAATTATGGCTTCTTTGATTGCTTTAACGTTTAGTAGTTATTATAAATTTTCTTTACTATAATTACTCAGTTAATAAATAGTGTCTATTTCCGGCCTTGTCCCGACTGCCGTGGAATATTTTCCCACTGTTTAACCTCCTTAGATGTTCTACTTTTATTGATACGTATGTGTGAGCTAGTGGCCCATTATTTTTTAGGGGCCCACTTATTGAGTATGCAAATCAATCCCTGAAATTGTATCCTTGTATATAGACATTGATTAGAGAGCTGAGCCACTATAATCACCCATACTTATAACCCAATATGCCACATATTAGTCTGTCATACACCTCCCCAGAACCCAGGCCATAAACCATTTGGTCTCGTAGTTCCAAGCACAACTGCTGATTAAAATGTTCTGGGGTCGGAAACGGCGAAATGGTCTTTTCCTATTAATTTTCCCAGAAGTAGCTCGAATCTGAAAATTGGTAAGATTTTTTACTTGCCCCATTTAACACTTAAGGCTGCCCCTGATCTTTCTCCGGTTTTGTCTAAGGGAGGGATTTTGCACGTGTGCGCTTTAATATCTAATGAGCACTTGGCTAGACTCCATTGATTTCCTATGATAAAGTCCTGATAATTGTATATTAAAGATACTAAATTCTTTCAATGAAAAGGTATAAAAGGAATTATAACTCTAGTCTGTCGATATGTCAGAAGTTACAAGTCGTAAAATGTTATTGTAAATAGATGAAGTCTCAAGACCATAGTATGTTCATAATTATTATACTGTTGGCTTTAAGTCTATTAGCTGATTTCTCCTTAAGTGGAATAAAAAGGACATAGGTACAAAAAATTGTGCTATTTATTTGCTTTTTTTATACTTCATGCTCCGTTTGTGTTTGAAGTAAATCATATTTTTATTATTACAGTAGATATATTTATCTTAAATTCATATCAGTAACTTCTAAAGCTCATTTGCATAACGCAGTCGATATTAAGTTCTTACTTCATCCAAAAGACTATTTAATTTGCGCCTGTTTTTAAGTAAACGTTAAGAATGAATAGATTACTGGATGTAAGTGGAACGGAGTATTAACCGACCTTGGAACCGCCTGAGCAACATGACTTGTTTTTTTTTTATTTACACACATCCTGTTTGCTAGGAATCCTACTGACGGGCATATGTGACTGGCCGGTTGTCATAAAAAATAAGCATCCTAAGAAAGTCTATCCAATGATCATAAAGTAAATTTGATTTAATGAAGCTCCGAGATTTACGCCTGAGTTGCACATTTGCTTTCAATTAAGCGATAAGCTAGCCATATATTTAACATGTCCAGTCAATATTGCCGCCGATTTAATTGTAGGCGAATGCGCGTTCAGCTTTTAAAGTTCAGTAATTTTACGGTTAACGTTTTGCACATAATGGCTTTTAAATGGCTTAATTATTGTAACTTATTGTAACTATACAAGGTGTATTTTTGGTTTTGTACAACCCGCTAGGAGATGACTCTACCCATGAGAACAAACAACTTTTATTATGGAACAACTCTGAAATCACGAAAAAAATATCAGCTGTTTCTAACAAAAGTGCAATGCCCTCCCGGCCATAATGTATGAAACAGCTGATATTTTTTTCGTGATTTCAGAGTTGTACCGTAATAAAAGTTGTTTGTTTTCATGGGTAGAATCATCTCCTAGCGAGTTGTGCAAGACCAAAAATACACCTAGTATATATCTAAATAGTAAACTGACTGATTGTTGATATATTAAAGCACAGCCCAAACCGCTGGTTCTAGAGACATGAAACTCAAAAACAAACCACCTCGTTATTGACAATGGGGTATTTTACTTCATTAACCAATAAAAAATGTAAGACACAATTTTTATCGCGCTGCTATTGTCTTTTTATTGAGTCGCTTGGTTGTTGAAAGATAAACTAGGTACTGAACCCATTTTGATGAAAGGGACGATGTAAATAGTGAACTTTAAGGAACGAATATAGGCTACTTTTCTTCGGCGACTTCGTGTTGTGTATCAACATTAACGTCGACAAAGCCGCGGGCGAAGTCTGGTTACTTAATAATTTGTCTCAGTATTGGTGTCCCAACATAATGGTCATTTCTGTTTCTTAATGATTGCCCTGTAAACTTGATTGATGCTAAATACACATCGTAATGTGTTATTCACTCGAACCTCGGTGTAATTTTAAAATGTAAATAATTACCTTTGCGTTAAGTGTTTTCTTTACAGCGCACACGCATGGAAATTAAAGAAAGATTTATTTTTGTCACGCCTTTATTTATTAACTACAGCGTTAATTATCGTATGGTAATATTTAAAGCAACATTATATTCTATAAAAGTCAATGTTTGTCTGTTTTAAACTAATCTTCTACCAGGTATAGAACGGTCAACATACACCCAAAATTCCTTTAACTGCTTCTTGTAGAATTTAACTAGATTTTCATTTGTTTTCAGACTGACAATGGGCTACTCAAGACACATGCTGTTGACTGTGGTACTGCTTGCCTTGGTGAGCTACAGCCAGGCCGCGCCAACCAGAAGGTCGCGCGCAGCTGCCCTGCAGACGGAAGAACCCACCACGGCCCGAGAGAACAAACTACAAGACGAGTTCAAGGAGACCACCACCACTACCGAAGCTCCCATCACGAGCAGGAGGAACAAAGCCCTCAACCTATTCGGTTTCTACCCCTCCTTCCTATCCTCGGGCATAGACTACTCCGAAGACGATGACGACATCAACTTCACGGTCAACGACGCCAACTACGAGGAAGAGGACCTCTCACGAACTATCCCCAGCAGACGCCGCCAACAGAACAAGAAGAAAAATGGAAACGGACAGTACCAGAATGATAACATCAACTCGCTGCAGTACGAAAACTCTCCTATCTTCTACATCAGGCTGCCTCCCACTCCGTACATGTTTGTACCTGGTTTAGGATACGTGTCTCAGCCCCCGAGCCTTGGACCCCCAATGGCACCAATGATCCCTCAAGTGCCACCCCAGGTCGCTGATCCCTTCATCAATCTTCCTATCGACTTCGTGTCCAATGGAAAACCGACTGGGGTGTATCAGTGGAGCGGAGCGCCTGCTTACCCTCAAATGCCCCAAGTGGATCCCTTCGGATATGGAGGACAGATGATGCCGCAAAGGCCGACCTACAACCTGCCTTCATACTCGCCACCCAAACCCAAACCTCCTCCTTCAAACTCGAAGGTGACGAACCTGAAAGGCCAGTACGTATTTAATGGTAAGCCTGGAGACAATGTGTACGTGTTAAGAGACACATACAACTCTATATACTCGGATGCCCTCCAAAACTTCTACCCTTAAAGGCTGAGATACGTAGTATAGGATTGTGTGTCTGGCTCGTATCGAGCCGCTGTAATTAACGAATTTCGAGGGACCAACGTGCGGACGAAAATAAGTAAAGGGAAAGTTTACAAGTCAATGATCAATAATTATGAGAAGGAAAGTTAATTATCCCCCACATAAAACGTAACGATGTTAAATGAAATAAACAATTATATGCTTAAGGAACGTGAGGGACCAAAAATACAATCTGCCAATGGTTGCAATTACTTGCCACGAAAAGCCAAGTTGACGTTTGTTGGTTTGGCGGGTTATGAGAGAGATCTGATACTTTAATGAACTTATTAATAACACGAATTTTTAATCATCTGAAAGCTATTTGTGTATATTCATTGTAATGAGTAGGTACTTAATTAATAAACCCTTCTCACTGCTTATAGGTACTTAAGTACAATTAGTATATATTTTGTAGAATGTGATGTGTCTCTCATTTTGCCAGATTCAGACCTTTATCTTTTATGATTAGTTTACCAAATGCAAGGTAGTGTTTTAATATGTTATGAAAACTTCCTTGCTTCTCCTGGTATCCGTAAAAAAATAAACTTTCTATTTTAATTAATTTTATTTATTTGAATATCTCTGTGACATCGTCATAGTAATATTTAAACAAATATTTACGTAAGAATGTAGAATTTATTCTTAAGTTAGTAATACTTAATTTCTTCTCCGCTAAATTGTGAATTTATTGCGTGCTAAAATGTATGTTATGACTCAGGCAAGCGATCGATTTTCAATTAATTTAGGAACAAAAATGTTATGAATTGTTATTACCACTGATAAAATTAATAGAAAATATTTTCCCATTGTAACTACAAAATAATTTGACAGTGTTGTTCATTAATTTTAGGCCTTCTTATACAGAGAAAAGCACATCAAGCTACTCACAGTACAATCCGTAAAATATATGTAGGTATATGATTTTTTATTTTATATCTAAAGCATTGGGTTTAAGGTTCAGTTGAAAAAATATATGTTTTAGGTAGCTTGATTTGCTCACTTCTGTATATTGGAGATAAAATTATAGAATTTCACATAATTCATATTGAGTACTGAATCTGGTGAAATTCTTCCATACCCAAGTCTTTAAAGGGTTTCAATTATTTAGTAAAACTTAACAACATCGTCGATTGTTTGTTTGAGCCTCATTTTTGTATTATTTGCTCTGTCTTAATTATTATGAGCAATAACCATTTTCTGAGTCAGTGCTAGATTTAATTATTTACTTAATCATATAATAAATTATTGAGCTTGTATTTATTCTTTAAATTATTTACGTAGATCTAAGATTTCTTACTAGGTACAAATAATAATAATAATAAAATATAAACCGTCCATGAAATAGTGTTTAATACAATTATTTTTAATAGAAACTAACTTCGTAAACGTGAAAAGATATTTTTCAAATAAACAAAAGATTGTGTAACATTCTTAATTTTACAATAAAAAAAATAGTTTAATAAGGTGATATTGTAATCTTCGATTAGAATTTTGTTATTAATCGAGGATAGAAAATAAAAATCACCATGTAACTATGGTGTTTTATAAATATTTTTATTGCTAGTACTGTATTTAGCCCATATTACCTTCAAAGGTAATTTTAAAATAGCAACTAGTAAATAAATAACATCTCTTTGTTATTGTGTGTTATTTAATGACCCGCACCTAACACACATCACTATCACCATAATAAAAACACAATGTAATCGAACCATAGATTTTAAGTGACAAATCAAACTATGACGTCACTTTAGGTCTCAAATGACAATTTATTGATTTCTATCCAACTAGAAGTCTTACATTTAATTTAAAAGCAATGGAGATTCGAGAGCTATTATTGTCTTATTTAATTGAATAAGTACTACCTTTCTGGAATATTGGTGAAAACCAGTAGACCTATATAATACATCAAAAATATTATATTGTTGTGCGCATAAAAGAGCTGTCCATAAATACGTACATTTTTCGATGTTTGGCATAGCTAAACATTTCACTGAAAGTCAATTAAGTTTTATATTCTAAGTACTTTTTTATAATACACAAAAAATACACAATTTAGTTAATGTAAGGTAGTTTGAATATTCTATCCCGTCCGTATGATTTACAGTTATTAGGGGATTTCCCTCTTACCTGCTACTTATTAGTTGATGTAGATATACTTACAAACTTATTACCTATTTAATTTGCAATATGACTATGAATTAAGTACGAAAATAAATGAATAAAAATATTTTTGTAAAATACCTGAGTTTTCTTTTTTACCATGGTCTTATCCTAAGCATGAAAATAGTGCCGGGGTTGCGGAATGTTTATAATAGTTACCGTGACCTCGGAACATAAAGGGCAATCGAAGGAACATGAGTGGGTTTTAGTCAGTAAGAGTCTGACACGCCCTCCCGTCGCACCCAGGACGGGAGCAGTCATTGGATGATTCCCCACTCACCAAAAAAAAAAAAAAAAAAGCATGAAAATAGTTTAAAACAAAAGCAAAGGAATATAAAAAAAAATACAGGCATTTTGTATTTCCTTCTTACGTTCCTGAAATAAGTACTTCGGATATAAAAGAAACTGCTTTTTTTACTTAAAGCAGCGAAAGCCCGTGGTATCACATGTTTGATGATTTTTTTATCACTTGTTTGAAAATACCAAAAGAAGTATAGGTACATTTTCCGTTGATTACTTAATTTCTAAATATTCAAAAACAGTCAGACTTTGTTTATCAATTAAGTACAAACTTCGTTATTGATAGAAGTGACTCAATGATAATTTATTAATGGTTTATATAATATTTCATTATGTTTTCTTTAGTATTACTTATTTTATAGTTCATCAGTAAGTACCTCTAAACCTTCGATTTACCAGAGGCAAGGGCAGGAAGCCCTCTGCCGCCGCTCCCCAACCAAAAGGGCCAACGCCTGCCGGGGTTGCGGAATGTTTATATCTAATAGTTACCGTGACCCCGGAACATAAAGGGCAACCGAAGGAACATGAGTGGGGTTTAGTCAGTAAAAGTCTGCGGACACGCCCTCCCGTCGCATGGTGGGACAAGTCATTTGATGATTTCCCACTCCCCAAAAAAAATAAAAAAAACCTTCGATTTAACCACATTAAACTCACTTAGTTTAATATTGGCGCTGATTCTCTTGTTTACACACTTAACTAAATTTAAGTTATATGCATCTTTCTCAGAACAAAGAACAGAAGATACATTTTAGTATAAGCCTGTCATATTAGACAGCGCCTGAAGTAACTCGACGTATTTCTGGATTTTCTGGTCGCCATGTTTTTAATCGCATCTAAATTATCTAGGTATGGAGTGTAAAATTTGACAGGACTGAACTAATATTTTATCTTCTGTCCTTTTCTTAATGAAATGGAAAGAGAAAGTTGCACTTAACTTAAATTTAAGTTAGTTAGTTAGAACAAGAGAATCGGCACCGTTATCATTTTTGGCATGTATCGCCAAAATGGTTTCTAGACTGTAAGAAAAAGGCTAGGGAGATGATGGTGGCATATATCGCCAGTGAGATGAATACCAACTTGATTTTAGGTTGACATCGGCTGCTTAGCATGGGAGAAAATGACCTTCGACGACCATCTCACTAGATCCTTTCTTTATCCCTATTTTTACTTTGGGCATAGCTATGTTCAGATTAAAATTAACTAGATCACACCTTAGGTACGAGTAGCAACTGGTTGCGCATCGCCTAAGATCGTTTTGGTGGGCGATCTTTGTGTCACTTACATTCAGTACCTATACCGACAGGACAGCAATATGTTGATTTATAAATAAGGCTATTTCTTTCGACTAAAAACGATCAAGATCCAATTAGGTACAATCTAATCTCAGTTTTTTTTAGTCAAAAACTTGTACTCACTTATATACCTATTTGTTATATTTAAAAATAACTAGGTATGATTGCAAATAGTATTGTCACTCATAGGCTGAGGCTACAGTAGGGAGCGATTTGCGATGCGACTGGAAGAGCGAAACGAGAAAAACATGGTATGGCTACATTACAAGCGAAATTCCGGCGTATATTCGGCGATGACATGGCTACAGTACACATGCTCAACAACGAATTAGCAAGAGCGATTCATGCAGCTATCCATCGCGGTTTACTATACGCATAATGTAGCCACACGCATATTTAGCAGCACTAGTCGTGCAAGTGAGAAATTTTCTAATAAATTCGCTTCAATTTCGCTCATATGTCGATGTAGCCGATGCCGTGATCGGTGATTTCAGTAATGTTGTTCCTATCGCATAAAGAAATCAAAAATCGGTAGTAATATTTGATGTACGGTGCGGTGTAGCCATAATATACGTGAGCATTCATTTACTTGTTTTAATCGCTCATACGTGTCGCAGGTCGCGTCGCGGCCTAATGTAGCCTCAGCCATAGAGTTATAATTTATAAATTCCCAGATCCAACCTGGAGCTAGGAATTTGAAAATAAATGGGAATTTGTAAGCTATGTAAAACAATGCGAGTTAAATACCTAGGTATTCTGTTCACACGCGTATAGTAAACTCCTGTATGATCAATTTTCTATTGTTTGTGTTCGTAAACTATTAAGCTATAATTACATGGATGAGTCTATGGATGGGTCTAAGTATTCATCATAAGTAGAACATAATAAGGTACGTACATAATTAGCACGCTTGGCAAACTGATTGCTGTGTGTTTAAAATCGTTTCTGAATGAATGCTGATGGAGAATTCTCATTATGATTTTCAGATTGGAATTACGAAAATAGTTTCATAACTAGCTACTTCCTCGCGATTGAAAAAGTATTTTTCTTTATTTAAAAACTTATAGGTACACGCATTATTCATGACATAACTTTACACAGTAATTATTAGTAAGGGCAGAAATGTAAAAAACATGTTATAAATAAATGCATTTTATGATTTATGACTGAATAGTATTATTTTAGTCGATTAAAACTATAGTTTGTGATTTTTTTCATCTTAAAAAGTACATAATATGGCCACACTGAGTGAACCATACCTAACATAAACAAAGAGAATCATTTCATGACAAGTAAGACAGATTAATGGAATAGGGGTTTTCTTTTAATTTATTACCCCACTTGGCGTTGATTAAATATAAAGGTCTTGGTATCATTTGAAAGGAAAATAAGTCTAGTTTATTGTAAAATTAATAATTTTAATAGTAAGATCATCTTAATTTCCATGCTCCATGACCTACATTTATAAAAATTACAGTGTTTTTTTTTACCCCGTTTTTTATGTTTGATTCTGTTTTAAGTACTAATTTATTAACACTACCCAATTATTTTAATATACGTTTAACCTACACACTTCCACATATTTTTTCATTGCTGTGCTATTATATTTTAGCAGATATTAATGTTTTTAGTGAGTCGGGTAACGCGGAGTTCATTTTCGCGCGCTCTGATATTCTGGGCACTGTTCTGGGTAAATTAAGTACATGTTGTCTATGCTCCGCCAGATCTGTGGTTATGTAAAGTTTGCTGAGAGCAGAGATTTCATTTTTAAAGAATACCTACAGACTCTTTAGTTAGTCGTGATCACCGTCGTGATGAACCATTGGTAAAGGCCATCACTCTTGAAAAAGTCACATTCTGCCAATGGCATTGCATACCTACGCATATCTTTGACAGTCGTAGTCGTAACGGTTAATCAGAAGCCAGAAAGTGTGAAGGCTTGGGCACACCAAAAGCAGGACAAGCGCAGCACCTTAGCAGGGCAGGGCAGTTGCGCCGCGGTTGATGTCACACCAGAAACGTGAGCAGTCAGAAAGCAGTTTGAATGCGGGCCTGCTTTGTAACTGCGTTATGTGTGTCGTATCGATAGCCACACTCAGTACACTTCAAGATGTTGAACGGTTCTGACTCTGACGAAGAGGAGCTATTGTTGCTTCTAGCTTTAAGTAAAAAAAAAAAGAATAAGGGTTCACGATGTAAATAAGAGAAGAGAAGAATATGGGGAGTACCATCGTCTATGTCGGGAATTAGAATCTTTTGAAGATAGGTTCTATACTTATTTTCGGATGTCGAAGTGTTCTTTTGAAGAATTGCATGAAATGATACGATTGAAAATAATGAAAACTGATACAGGCTACAGAGCTTCCATTATATTTCCTCACCAACTCAATCAATTTTTCATTCGTTTCCATGATAAAGTTGTAAAAAATCACAACCGTTTACGACCCGCGCTGCGTCTGTCCCGCGCAACTACTTTGGTGTGACTAGTCAATATGGCGGACGTAGTAATACAACCGTACAACGTCACAGTTTAACGATCCATACAGTTGGTAAACGCCTTTGATGTCGGACGACACCGCCGCCGCCGCCCGTGTAGGTATTTACGCTACCGCGAGCAAATGTGCAAGGGTTGTCAAAAAAAAACAAACTTTATTTTTTTCATAATTGAATATTACCTACATGTGAGAATTACGCGGCTGTGGGGTTTCATAAAGGGGGGCAAATTTTTTATTATTTTTGCGATAGGACACTCCGTTTTCGAGATACAAGCTTTAGAAGAAAAAAAGACAGGTCACAGCGGCATGCGACTACGGTCATAACCTGGAAACAGACTGGTACACAGGACAGAAGGTACCTAAGTACGGTATACCGCCGTTTACCCGAATTTTATTTGCCCTAATTTCATTTGCCATAATAGTCAACAGCCATAATATCATACGACATAATACTCATTTGCCCTACTCTCATTTGCCATGTTAGTCACGTGCCAGAATCATTGTTTCCCATAAAGTCACTTACCATAACATCATTTGCCATAATCATTGTAAGCCATAATTATCACATGTCCTAATTATCACATGCCATAATTATGATATGCCATAACATAATTTGCCATCGACATCGGGTGTATAACGGTTGTTTATATCAAGAGAAATTGGATGCAATTGGGACTTTAGGGCACCCCGACTCGGACAGGTTAGGTTAGAAGGGGATGGCGGGGTCGTGTGAGCGAGCGAAGCGAGCGAATAGACCCCGCCATGGGCGTAGCCACACTGGGGCAAGCTGGGGCGCTTGCCCCACCCTGGCTCCGATCTATTAGGTGCCTGACTAAAAAAAATAAAAAAAAAATCTTATACTTACAACAATCATATATCCGTAAGAAAGTTACGAGCCGTATTACCTACCGTAGATAAATACACACATTAACGTGGTCTAGGGATATTTCAATTAAACCTAAATAACTGTAGGTAATTTTAGTAACTTTTTGTTAAGACACCTACACATTAAAATAAACCTTGTTTATTAGCCTATCTAATCTGTAAACTTTTAGATAAAGTGAAATTAAAAAAAAAACTTAGAAGGAGAGGAAAAACTCTGACAAAATTTCAATCTTTACTTTATTTTTGAAACATCAAAACCTAAACAACACAACTATTTTTTTTAATAAAAACTATTGTAAACTTAAAATTAATAATCCGTGGATCCACCTAAGACTCTCCTGACACATCTGCAGCGGTTCGCATACTCAAAACAAGGGTGTCAAAATCCTATTGTGGAATACTGCCCCAAGTCCTGCTAAGATGCAAGAAAAGCTGGTTTTCATCCACAATATATCTTCAGGGAAATTCTTAAGACTTAAGAGCTCTTCTCTAAAGCATATCCCAGGCATGCTCAATAGGATTTAGTCAGGGGATTGTGCAGGCCAGTCTAAAGCTTGGATGCTGTTGTAACTTGTAACGATAGGCGCCGTATGTAGACGGCGTTGTTGTGCATTAGCTGGAAATATTGTCCGATTTGCTGTCTATGGGGCAAGATTACGGGCTCTAGCACCTTATCTCGGTATTTTAGAGCAGTCATATTGCCTTGTATTCAAACGAGGTCCGTTCTACCGCCGAGACGAATTCCTGCCCAAACCATAATCGTGCCACTTTGATATGCATGAACTTGTTGCGGATGCTGCAGTCGATTCCAACGTCCAGGTTTACCCCCAACGCGTACTCTTCGCGAATCAGGATGAAATCCAAACCTAGATTCATCAGTGAAAAGGCACAAGTGACCATTGATAATGGTTCCAGTTTTCGTGTGCAATAGTCCATTGTAATCTTCTTCCTCGATTGCCTACCTATTGGTACCCGTAGTGGCCTACAAGCACGTACGTTGACTGTTGTATTTTGAGTAGATTTTATTGTTCTATATCTCTAGTCCAGAGCGTTCTGGCGCATCCGCTCCGCCCGTTCTCTAGCACCTCTTACACACGATTAAAAAACGATTAAAACGATATATATATATAAAATATAAATATAAACCTCTACATACTAAGAATTTGGCATAGGGGCAGAGCACAAACGGCTCAAGTTACGAAAAAAATACCGGGAGAGGGGGGGGGGACAGGTTGACTTCTGCCCCATCCTGAGCCCAAGGCTGGCTACGCCCATGGACCCCGCCATCCCCTTCGTGGTTATTTTTTTATAAACCACACAGAAGTAGGAGCCCCGCGAAGCGGGGCTCCGTCGACCTAGCCCACCATCAACCATGCACAGAAAAAAAAACCATTACGGGGCTTAAATATTCGTCTAATACTTGTTATGCCATTTAAATATTATGCCATTTAAATATTATGTCTAATAATTATTATGGCACATAAAATTATGGCAAACAATACTTATGGCATTCGTATTTTATGGTATCTAAAATTCGGGCAATTAAAAGTATGTCATATGTCTTTTAGGGCAAATGAAACATTCGGGCAAATGAAATTCGGGTAAATGAAATTCGGGAAAATGATGATTATGGCATATAATCTTCGGGCAAACAATAGACAACCACCTAAGTACCTTTGCTTATTGTTTTATCCGGGTTTTTCGTAGTCAGAGGGGGCGTACCACAAGCCCTTATAGCAGTATTACAACGTGTCTAGCGCTGTCACTTGCACACTCCTGCAACAGGACTAAAACAATCTTATTTTAAACGTCATGGTAAGGGGGCAGGTTTTAGTTTTATTAACTTTTGTATAAATAAATAAATAACCTAACATTGCGTGAACAGTGTCCAAGTGCCTGAGATAGCCCGTTCGCAAAGCGTATATACCTACAATACGAAATATAAATAATGCCGATTGAAATGTTTTTCCGATTGTAATAATATAACGTATACGAATACGTGTATAACTTAACTTTACTCGTACCTACTATAATTATTATATACGTAACTATAAACACGACGAGTTTATACAAAATAAATATTAGTAGATACCCACCTGTTTAATACGAATTTATAAGAATAAACTTACCTCGCGTCACGGGGAAATTTATTAAATCCTTATTGTGTCTCGTTGTCGAGGTACATACGTACACAAAAAAAGAAGTGTGCACCATTATAATAAGTTTATTCAATGATTCTTGAAAACTTGCTCGCGATTTACACGGATGCGTTAGCCCCAGAGTTTGGCCCCCCAACTACGCGCACTTCGTGGGCAGCGATCCGCGCCGCCCACTTCCCCTCGAGATCCCCGCCGTTGCTCTATGCAAGTACATTCGTTTTACAACTGTATGGATCGTAAAACTGTGACAACGTGTACTCACTGCGGCCGCCCCGCGCCCGCGCTGCCACCGCCCCGCGCCCGCGCTGCCACCGCCCCGCGCCTGCGCTGCTCCCGTCCAAAAGTTTTGTAGAAGAGCAGTGCGTGCGCGGTGCAGTGGCGGAGCAGGTAGGATCAGCGGGCCCGCGTTTGTTCAGTGTGTCATCCCTCATATAACTACATTATTTTCTAACGGAGACGCACTGCTACCGCACTGCAACTGCTTTTGGTGTGCCCAAGCCTTGACCATCAGATATCCGCGCTAATATCGCACAGTAGAGTAAGAGATAGAGAATAAAGAGAAGTGAGGAGTAGAATATGGAAGCTCGTATAAAATGGTCCTTACCGGCAAATAAATTCAGTCAGAACGAAATTGAAAAACTGTTAAATCAAAGATTTATAGCTATCTCTGAAAACGCTAGTTACGTTTAGATATTGCAAATATAAAGAGAAAGTATAATAGTTTTGAGCTTTAGTTATTAGTACTGACCAAAATATAAAACTCTCAACTTCTATGACAAATGTGTTGTTACATAGCAATAAAATAATCAAAACTTTTGTACAACAAAATTTCAGGTTGAACTAAACGTAACTATGACGTCTATGACGGCTGTCAGACGAACGACCAAATAACTGTCAAAATTACTTTGGCCAAGTAAATTGCATGAGTGTTCCAATAAAAATATAAAATAATTTATCATAATTGCATTTTATTCAATAAAAAACCAATCGAAGGTAATGTGTGTACCGTAATGACTAAATAAAGTGATCGGTAATCAATGTGATACATGAAATCAAAAAGAGAACATGGTGCTAATGGTTTAGTGTGACGACGTGCCTCAATGAACTAAAAAAAATGAAAAAGTGTGTTGTTTTCGTTGATCAAGTGTAGAGGATACTAGTACCATCATGTTTCGTAGCAGAAGTTGGTTCGGTGCCTCCTGGGGGCGGCCGAAAAACCCTCACTCCTTGGAAAGATTGAAGTATTTACATAATATTCTTTGTAAAAACACAACGGTGTCTGAAAGCAACAGGGGTACCTTGGTGGAGTCGCTAAGGTGTATAGCAGAGATATTGATATGGGGAGACCAGAACGACAGCTCTGTTTTTGAGTAAGTACCTATTTGTGATCACTACTTTCTTATTTGTAAACAATGCATTCTTAATTAGGTAATACATTATAGGTAGTAAGTGATAACTTGAAACTTAATGTGTGGTTGAAAAGATGGCATGCCAATGTTTAAAAGATACCTTTAAAGAAATAATAAAAATTGTGTGGCTTATTTAATAACTTTTATGGTATAAAATAATCAACTCAAGTTTGATCACTTGCTGAGTTATTACTAGGTAAATTATATATTAGAAGAATACTTTGCTTGCCAAGGTGGTTGCCAAGATTGAGTAGGGTTATTGTCTCCACCTGAAGCCAAGAGGGTCTTGTCATTTACGCCTGGGTGTCACCACTGCAGCAACGGTCGCCTGGAGGACACGGTCGAGCACACAGTTGAGGTGTGCCGCGCATGGGCGGAGCATCGACGTGTCCTCGTAGAGGCGATCGGCGGCGGTGACCTCTCGCGCTCGGCGCTGGTTCAGGCCATGCTTCGGGGCGAGACGGAATGGGATGCCGTCGCCTCCTTCTGCGAAGCAGTTATGCTGGTGAAGGAGGCGGCGGCGCGCGAGAGGCAACGACGAGCCTCTCGCCCGGACTAAGACCCAGGCGAAGACGTCGAGAGTCGCAAGACGACTACCGGCCACCGTAGGCGCGGTTCTGCGGATGGCGAGCGATGGGTAGCTCGCCGCCCGGCTAGGACCAGGACCGCGTAGACGGCGCGTTTTGTTCCACGTGCGCCTCAAAGAGAAGGAGTCAGCACAGGAAGGGGCCCAACAGGGCCAACGCCTGCCGGGGTTTCGGAATGTTTATGATAGTTACCGTGACCTCGGAACATAAAGGGCAATCGAAGGAACATGAGTGGGTTTTAGTCAGTAAGAGTCTGACACGCCCTCCCGCCGCACCCAGGACGGGAGCAGTCATTGGATGATTTCCCACTCACCAAAAAAAAAAAAAAAAGGGTCTTGTCATTTAGGTGGTGGAAACTTGATTGAGTAGCTTTACACATTGGACCTTGAATCAGTTTTATTGCAATCAACAGTAGAGTATTGGTTGAATATTCAAATGTCAATTAATTTTAAGATGCTCTTAAATCTATGGCTGTTCTTACTTTATCCCTTTTAGAGTGACAAAGACTGCAAAAGTGACAAATTAAGTGATGTTTGAATATTCGTCCATATGATTTGCAGTTTAGGTGCAAACTTTATGTACTAACTGTACTTGCAATATATTTACCCTTAACCTTCATTTATTGTTTTTGAGATGTAATTACCTCTAAGCAAATTGATTTAAATTATTATTTAGTCTAATATTACCAAAGCTAGGATATGCCACCAATAACCACATAATATTTAGCACATTCTGATTAATTCATAAAAGGCATAATGTTTAGAATACAAGTATAATCAGTTATACAGTTTTGACCTATTAGATGAACTTGAATGCCATAAAAGCAGTATAAGAATATTCATCAACTTCGTGATGTTGACTCCTTGTTAAAAACACATTTTGTATACTAAATTATAAAACTGAAGAGTTTGTTTGTTGGTTTGGTTCATTCAATGAACCAACCTTAAGATCTACTGACTGAATTCGAAAATTTTTTTTTTTTAGTTAGATAACCTTTTTGTTGAGGAAGGCTATATATAACATTACTCTAAAACGAAGGAGCCAAGTAGTAACAAAAGATGCGAGTTAAATTGTGGGAGACAGGTAGTAAGGAACATGTTAAATCAACAAATACCATTTACAACTGGTATAATATATCCTAGTAATAAAAGGAACAAGAAATGCCCTTTTAATGTCTTGATCTTGTACCTGTTTTATGACAAAACAGTCCTTTTTAAAATGTCACCATGACCTTCACACTTTTTTATGCCTGTGTGGTCCATAAGTAGAATGATGTGAATTTTTAAATTAAGGTTGTATAATTTTATTTTTAAAGTGTATCTAGGACATAGCTGTTATTGTTATTTATTAATTAACTATTTATTGGTGAAGAAAGACATTTATGAAGCAACTTCCATTTTAATAAATATAGGTGATGATGTCTGCTATTTGTATAAGTGTAGTCACATGTTATAAAGACCTTGGAACATGAGGTTTCTGAACAAGAAATAAGTCTGCTATTGCTACTCTTTTTGCTTCCTCTGTGTAAGACTAGAATACTAGGCAGTTGTTCTAATTGCCCTGCCAGTGTTGCTGAATTTGTTCAAAATAGTCTGTACCCTGAACGCAAAGAACATTAGAATGAACATTAGGGTTTTAGTCAGTAAAAGTCTGACTGTCCTTTCCACTCTGCCCAGAGAGGCAGGAGTCCTTTGATGATTTCCCATTCATAAAAAAAAAGTCTTTTTAACTGTAAGAAACATACTAAATAACCATTTAATTTTCAGCTTTTTCTTAGAGAAGAATATGCTGTCATACTTTTTGAAGATAATGAGACAGAAGTGTGGTGGCTCATCATATGTTTGTGTGCAGTTGTTGCAAACGCTGAATATACTGTTTGAGAATATAAGAAATGAAACATCATTATGTGAGTTGTTTAATAATATTATGTCTACACTAATATTATACAGAGGAAAACTTTGTTTGTTTGATTGTAATGAAAAGGCTCATTTACGACTGGACCGATTTTAAAAATTCTTTCACCATTCGAAAGCTACATTATCCACGAGTAACATAGGCTATATTTTATCCGGGTACGGGCAGGAGTTCCCCCGGGACGCGGGTGAAACCGCGGGAAAACTGCTAGTCTTGTATAAAGATCCAAATGTTTTTTTTGAAACATTGTGTCATGTTTGCCAGTAAAATGTATTTTATATTTTGACTGTTTGACTGCTCATATTTAACATTGTATTAGTTGAAAGGCTTTTTCTTTCATACAACTCACACCGAAAGAGCGGCGAAGGGTAGCGAAGTGGAACGCAGTTTCAGTGTCATATGAGTTTTAAATTTATTTTCATAACTATAATACTTATTATCGCATGAGAAACTCGTACGAGTCGCTCGGATGCCCGCGACGCCGCGGGAATTCTGGCGAATTTCATAAACGGAGCGCGGGACTCCGCGCTTTGCTGCCCTTCGCCGCTAGTTCGGTGTGAGTTGACCCTAAGGTGGTCAGAGAGCAGTAAGGCTTATTTTTCTTTATGAAAATTGTGATTGGCTTCAGATTTTGGGTTAACACAATTTTATACTTGGCTGAAAAACAGCTTCTAATAGGGAATCCTTTAATATTTGAGTGCAAGGCACTATTTCATGACTTTAGGACATCTAATAAAGTCATGAAATAATTGGACATCCTGGCCATTGACCACTAACCTAGATTTAATACTTGATGTTTACTTATTTGGAACATTGTTATTATGAGGAGAATTTCCAGTTTCTTTGAAAATATCTGAGAGTTCCTTGTTTTGGATAAACACACGCTTTAAGCTACATACTTGTTACAGATTATTTGCTGAGCAATAACCATGTCAACTCAATAATAGTGCACAAATTTGACTTTTCTGATGAAGAGGTGATGGCGTACTACATATCTTTCCTCAAGACGCTCAGTTTAAAGCTCAACAATCACACCATACATTTCTTCTACAATGAGGTAAGATTAATTCAATTTATTTTGTACATAACATACATATTCAACAGTAGTTAAGAACAATAGTAATATACCTACAAGTAGTTCAAATTCTACGTCATTGTCATTCCTATGTCACATTCTGTGCAATTAGTACAACCTACAGCCTATATTGTTTTATCAATTGGTTTCAATTGACGTCTGCTGTTTATGCGGTACTTATTTATAATGTAATTTAAGATGAATTGTAAACCAGGAAAATTCTTGCAGGGTTAACTAAGTAGTAAGTAATTTACCTACTTAAAGGCTGTGGTACTTTTTTAATGGTGAAGAGGAAGTCATTGTTATATTTTTATTATCAACTTATTTGTATTCTAGTAATTTATCAAAGGACATCAGGCTTACTGGACCAAAATGTCCGAAAAAAAAACATTGCGCGGCCCGATCTGAAATTATTTCCAACAGCTACTCTACAGTGAACTACTACTATGAATTTAATGCCGTAACTCCGTTTTCTTAGTGGTGTCGAAACGGGCGGAGCCAATCATCAGATTCTGTCTCATTCGCAAGTTATACTGCGAGAGTGAAACAGAATGACTAGATTATTTGTTTGGCCGCCATTTTCATTTGGTCGTATTTGACGGATGTCAAGGTTGCGTTTTCGCGTGGAGTCGATTTAAGTCACGAACTATAGCGTGTACCATTCGAAGTTTGAAAGCATGACCGCAATGTATCCGTTGTGTCATATTGACACGATATTTCAGGCAATGTTGGTCGAGTGAGTACCTATTTAAAATGTCTGTAAACCAAGGACATACGGACATCTATATTCATATCAAAACTTATAGGAATGAGATCACTGTTCCGCTTGTCGCGGTTCGATTCCTGCATGAGATTGGAGTTTATGTTTATAAAGACACCCACGACACAGTAATATTCCTAGTGTTTTAGTATTAAGAGTATTTATAAGGGAAAAAAAAATCTAATCCAATTAGACGGCCGACATACCACAGTAATTCATAATCTTATTTTGGCTTTCTTCGTCTTTAATTCCTCTGAACGCAGAATACGAATTAAAAAATTGATTTAGTTTTAAAAATACTCTTTGTTACCTGAAGCTGCAATAAAAAACAAATACAATCGACCTTGTAGACCCTAAACGCGATGACCGCTCATAAATACTAATATGTATTACCAAAAATATTTATATATAAGTTTTATATAATCTGATCAGTTCTTTAATGTAATATTCTCATTGGCAGCACACAAAGGATTTCCCCCTGTACACGGAGGCGATCAAATTCTTCAACCATTCCGAGTCGATGGTGCGTATTGCTGTGCGTACTTTGACGCTCAACGTGTACCGAGTGCAAGATGCCAGCATGCTGCGCTTTATTAGAGATAGGTATGTGAGAACTTTTTATTTTTTATTTTTAGGCAAGATGCAGAAAAGGGGTGTTATCTGTTTGTTTGTTTGTCTGTCTGTGGCACCGTAGGTGGCTGGGCTAGTATATTGGGATGCGGTTTTTATGCGGTTACCTAGCTTAGTTTTTAAGACATGTTTTATCATAATCGGTTCCGCCTTTTTCGAAGTTATCTACTGTTTTATTAGCAGAAGTCGCAAAATTTATAACTTCAGGGGCGTGGGCTTCTGATATTTTTAATTTACTCTTGCTAATTAAACCCCTTAGCAATAGCTAGTCGTCAACCTTTTGGGAGACAAAGGCCACATATCGTGACAAAATGAGATTTAGGCGGGCCGCACCTGTATACTAATTTGGTAATAGGTATCTACATTGTAGTTGTTAAAGTAGGTTTTATATGTGATATTTAGGTATTTTTTTATTAAGTATATAAATCCCATAGGAGGAATAATAAAAAAATTGCCTATTGCTTACCACTGCCTTAGAATTATGATGGCCATGTCTTTTGACACCCGCTTTTGATGCATCAGCGTGAGTTCCAAACTGGAAAAAACCTATGTAACTTTTTCAATAAACATGTAGGTATGTACTTTCTGAATATATTTATCATTTCTTCACTGTCATTCCGTGCCTCCTTTAGCACGTAAAGACGAAGGCCTGGTTGTCATTCGTAAATCTTTGACAGTCTTTACGGGTGGTCAGAAGCCAGAGCTCTGATAGGCATTAGACGCGCAAAACACTGGTTGAATACCAGCTGGTTGGCAAATGGCTACAAATAATATGATGACGATACCAATTCCTTAAACCAAGTCACAGGTAAAGTTTTTATTGAATACTGAGGTTAATCAGTAACATGCCTAGAAGAGGTCTACTTTAGGGCAAGCCAAAAAAGTTAAAAGAATCAGAAAAATCTACGAAGTCTCATGGATACTCCTCTAATGGCTATAAACGTTTTATTTTGTAATTTTCATATTTGTTTACAGGTTAAAGTCCAGGTTTCTTATTAGTTTAAGCCGGGATTTTCGGTTCTATGGTATGAAAGGCTCGCCATTGCGACTGCTTAACGTTTTCGATTTCAAATTCAATTTTAATTTAAATAAAATCAGTAATATTCTTACCAAGTACACACCAATTTAAATCAATTTTGATTTGATTTCGATGAATTTTGAGTATCTACCATTTAAGGTTGCTTGAATTGACTTTGTCACGGTGTCTGGTGTATGTAAAGTCTACGTTTTATCTAGCTGCGTGTCAAAGCTCTATTGACATTGAACTTTAAACGTCTGAAACCCACAAGTTACGATGTGGTCTAGCTTCGATTTCTACGTAACGTCGCGATGGCGCGCTTTGTAACTGACAATGGTTTCAGTTACCATCGAGAGTTATTAGGTGACTGTAAAGTCTAAAAACTGTAAAAAAAACTGATAAATATCGGCTATTTCTAGCACTTATCCTAATTTGATTTAAAACCTTAAATAAGTACTACATTTAAGATCGTGTGTAATGGTCCTTTCGTGTTGTTAAGTAAAGTATAGTGTATAAATAAAGTAAAGTGAATTTAGATGATTGATAAGTGCGTGAAACAATAAGCAATCAAACAAAATGAAGCTCAAGGATATGAACGATAAAGTTTTACAGACTACGTATGTGTATTAATCATTTTACTTTAGGTTTGAACAAAAGTAAATTTAGAAGTGCACAGGTCAATGTCAAAGTCGAATTAATTAGGTCAATTACACGATTAAAGGGAACTTTTGATTGAAAAGCGAATTTAATCTAGATGTCCCGTATCTAGTTAGTAGATTTCGTACGAGGAAGAATAGGGAATGTAGGCACCCAATTTTAAGAAAGAAACTTTGTTGTAAGAATGGGAAGAAAAATATTGTGTACTCCCGAACGAAACTATGTATTTGCTATTAGGTACAAACTACCGCGTACTTAAAATTGTATCTTTTTTTATAAACAAAAATAAACGATATTTTGTACACAATATGTCTCTGGACCGTAAAAACTTAACGGTTGTTTAGTAGGTACCCATCATCATATTCACATTTACCATTCTTTGACTGCCGGAAGCGCAAATATAAGTACGCGATACTTTTCAATTGTTTTATTAATTACGGCATACAAGAGGTTAAATCACTTTTTAAGTAAAACTGACTCTAAAATCTTCAAATAAAATCCATGTGCTTCATACATTTATGTTCTCATATCTCGACAAAATGTGTACATCTTCTATTTTTTCCGGAGGTTCCATTGTTCTGTGTATTTACATATTGTATACGATTGCGTCTGTGCACATTTCACGTATGCTCATCAATATGCTAACACAATTAACTGTCTCGCAGGACGGCGGCCCCGTACTTCAGTAATCTGGTCTGGTTTATCGGCAAACACATTCTAGAACTCGACGCCTGTGTTAGAAACGACGCTGAGTAAGTCAAGCTATTCCATTACTTTATGATTTTGTTTTGGTCTGTTTTGTTATGTTCGGTTTTCTTTTTAGTTTTTTTTTACTAAACGTAGTTCTGTTTTTGAATTTCCAGTTTTGTTCTTTTTTATTACAGCCGGCTACATACTAAATGTACCAAATTCAAAATCGTATTTTTCAAATATTTGAACACAGACAATATTTTATGACTCAAAATTCAGAAATTCTTTTTCCAGCCATCAGTCGCAACAGAAATTGGACGATTTAGTAGCTGAACACCTTGACCATTTACATTATATTAATGACATATTATGTCTGAACATTCCGGACCTAAATGATGTGTTGACGGAGCATCTTTTGCACAAACTGTTAGTTCCTTTATACATTTATTCACTGACATCTGAAAGTGTACGAAAACTACAATCGTCTTCACCGTACAACAGAGACCATATACAAAGCATAGAAGCAATTACAAGAAACTTAGAAGCTATATTAAAAGGAAAGAATGCAGAATCTCCAGCTCGAATGACATTCCCTAGACAAAGAATAGAATCAGAGGACGAGACCAAACCATCTGTGTCATGCGTAGTGTCCCTGTTTCTGTTATCGCAAGTGTTCCTTATAATTACGCACGGACCGATTGTACACGCGCTGGCCTGGATCATATTACAATCGGACTTATCAGTTTTCGAGGACGGCGCGACCAAGATACTAGAAATGTACATCAGCAACGCTAAGTCTAATGTCAAACTGGAGTTCTCTAAACCGCAGCTAAGTCTGGAAAAGGCTTTAGAGAACACGTCTAGTGAGAGAGACTACACTACGCCGGAATACGGCGGTCCCAAAACATTCGGATACGATACCGATCATTCGAGTTGCGATCTCGATCCCGAATTAGTGTCAAACTCCCTTCCGTCCACTTCCCACATAAGCGAATCGTCGAGCATCGGACACGATTCCACAGAAGATTTAGTTACTCAAATACATTCAGCTAAAGCTAGTTCGGGGGCGGTGAAAGAAAACATGCCCGATTCGCCGTTACCCGATTCAGGTATCGAATCGAGTTCGTCTAAAACGAATGAGTATAATAATATAACTGATGAAGAGAAACAGAAGCTACTTGGTGTAGTGCCGAGTACGTCCGCTGAAAGATCAGCTACCTTAGACAGTATCATAGATAAAGAAAGTAAGGAGATTGAGAAGAGGCCATTTTTGAAGACGATTTTGGACTCATTGGATTGCAGTGAGAATGATTACAAAGCGTTGTTCGCTCTGTGCCTGCTGTTCGCGTTGATCAACAACAAAGGTGAGTAAACATGACTGTTTTGTAGATAACGCCGTCATATGGTCCGATCCTTGATGCGCCATTCCATTACCTATAGTTTTGACATTTAGTTTAGTTTCTTTAATTGAATTGAGGTCAAATTAATAAAGAGTCAGATCTGACAGACCAACGAACGATAGTGTTTTACTATTCGAGTAGTTTTACTATCATATGGTTGAAAATTGCTTTATGATGGATTGCAATCAATTACGCAATTTTCTACTCTAGTTTGGTCGCTTTTTAGTTTATTATTAATTAATAAATTAAAACTACCCTGGAGTAGCTATGTCGGCTGATCGTAGTACTATAGTTATGTAGCGAATCGAGTAAATAGAATTAATTACAATGACTGGCACTTGCAAGGTATTTATTGGTATGTTTCTTTGATATTTCTTTAGCGCAACTTCCATAAAAGCTAAACCGTGATACGCTCGCCATTAAATCGGTCAAGTTTATTGCACACAGTAATTATAAGTTCAAATACTCTTTCGTATCATTTTTTGTTCAGAATAGGGTATTACACTCTTTTTTTAAAGTATTTCAAATAACTCCTACAGTACTAAGAAACCACTAAAAAAAATCCTCAATTTTTATTTAAACGCTAAGTACCCTAAAAACGCTTTTAAAAATTGTATTTTCTAATTTCGCGCGGAAATTTCCAAAAACGAAAGACGCCGTGGGCGCCATATTTGTTCTGGCGTTATGACGCCCTCACGTCATGTAAATAAACAAATGCTCTGACGCTTTACATCATTATTATTGTTTTTATCTCAAAAATTAGTTACTGTTCGGCTTACCGTTGGTGTGCGTTTCGGAACGCAAGAACACAAGTGTGAAAACATCGGAATAATAGTGAATTCTAGTGTTAACTGATTCAAATTTAAGAAAAACTTAGTTAAAAGTTGTGGGAAGAGTATTCCAACTATTACACCATAAAAACCCGTTTGTACTTTAGTAAATATCACTTTGATGTAAGTACCTATGTGCATTAGCCATCTAAAATATCTTTCACAATAACTTCCATGAAAAAGTATATTTTTATAATAAAGATCGTATTAGGAGGTTATAAATAAAACAAATAGTGACGTCTAGTTGACACTGTTGACAGTCGACAGCTGTCACTGTCTGTGGTCTGTATTTCGGTGTGTTCAAGAACAGATAAAAAAAACTTAAAACTTTGAATTGAATTTAAAAAAATATTTTCTAGTTTTATGAACTAAAACTAACACTGTTCGGCTGCTTTTTGCATAAGCTACCTCAATAATATATTTTTTAGATTTTTTCTCTTATACAGTGTAATACCCTATTAGTCATATTACTTGTTCGAACCTAAATGCTTGTTCTTAATACTAATTTATCCAATCTCTGTCTTGCTTTCTTCGGATTATAATATAGTGGGTAAGTTAGTTTATTTTTCTTTTCGATTTTATTCTCATATTATTGACAGAATATAATATACTATGTTCCTAACATCTTATGAATATAATAATACCAGCCTATAACTGTCCCACTGCAGGGCAAAGGCCTCTTCTCATACAGAGAAGGCACGAGCATTGATCACCACGCTTGCTCAAGACGGGTTGGCGATTTCAGACTTATATTAATTACAAGTCCAGGTTTCCTCACGATGTTTTCCTTCACCGATATCTGCGATGTCTAAGATAATCTTTAGAAAGTACATATTAATTGAAAAAGTCACATTGGTACTTGCCCGGATTCGACCCCACCACCACCACTTGCATGAGAGGCGGGTGCCTTAACCACTAGGCCATCACGACATCGACACGACATCATGAATATATCACCGTAAAATTGTGAATACCGTTAGTTGATATTTTATCTCGCGAGATTGTAAACTATCCATAAACTGTACTGCTTATAATATAACCGTATTAAAACGTATTAATTTTCGATAGTGTATAATCTATCCGTGCCAATCCGTTTCGTAACTTATTAGAGGTTACTTTTCTTTATTTATGATTTAACTTTATACATTGATTTTTAAGAGTGTTAAATGTTTTAGCCCTTACACCTGTACTTCAAAAATAGCGGACAAGACAAAATCAATTTAATTTACACGAGAATAAAAGTCTATCGTGTGTAGGGAAAAAAACTGCCCTAAGCGCTACTTTTGTGGCCTTCATCAGTCAATTCGCCTCAATTCCACACTAGCAAGCTGTCAAAATTATAAGATTTTATTCAACACTATTTTTATTCCTGTTCTAGGAGTGAACACGGAACTCTTAGACACGCTCCTATGTCCAGAGGAAGAAATAACGTCTGGTTCACACGAGTCTAGTGGGGCGTCGAGTGCGGCGCCCTCTGGCGACGCGATGTCTCCGCCGCCCAAACATCCGCTACAGAGCTTCAATGCACTGCTCATTTCTAAGCTCATGGCCATTGCCAATTTGAGCTGTAAACCTGGTTAGTATAATTTATTTGAAACTAGCTTTTGCCCGCGACTTCGTCCGCGTGGAGTAATAATTCCCGTTCCCGGGGGATTTCCGGGATGAAAACTATCCTATGTCCTTCCTCGGGTCCCAGACTATATCTGTACCAAATTTCATTCAAATCGGTTCAGTGGTTTAGGCGTGAAGAAGAGACAGACAGACAGACAGACAGAAAGACAGACAGACAGACAGAGTTACTTTCGCATTTATAATATTAGTAAGGATTGTTTTGTATGTCACTAAAGAGATCTGATGATTTAGTGATCACACTAACCGTAGCTTGGTTTGATTTTGTGATGGGGCAGTGCTTCTTATTATTTTTTTAAGTACGAGATTATATTATATGCGAATTAACCTTGTTGGGGAAAATTGACGAATTCCCAGTGTTGTGTTGAGGTGAGTTTTTCGTCAGTGCATTCCATCAGTGCATAAATGAATATATGTTTGTGTACTTTCCTGCAATATTATTTATGTTAACATACAAAAAGAAAATAACAATTGAATTAATGAAGTTATTCTCTAATCTAAAGGCATATACATTTTGTCAGAAGGATGCTGATCTATGTGTTTCTTATGTCCTGAAAGCAATCTATTAAACGACAAATGTTGGAACATCTTGTGTTTCCGACTTATATACCTACTCTATAAAATGAAAATAAAAGATTTCCTTTTTGAAGTCGGTTAAAAATCTAGCATCAATAGCCGAATACTCAAACGTCGTTTAATTTCAAGACGCTCTCAAACCTATTGCTGACTTTGTCACTCTACAGAAATAAAATAAAGACAGTAACAGATTTAAGAGTGTTTTAAAATTAAGTGACGTTTGAGTATTTTTTTTTGGGGAGTGGGAATCATCAAATGACTTCTCCCGTCCTGGGCAGAGGTGTTACTTTTACTGCCTAAATTCACTCATGCTCCTTTGGTCACCCTTTATGTTCCGGGGTAACGGTAACTATTATAACCATTCCGCAACCCCTCGGGCATTAATCATTAAAAAACATTAACCATGAATAAAAACTACATCTTTTTATTTCCTTCTAGCATCAAAAGTCCGCCTAGTAACTCTAGAGCTCAGTGTAACGTTGATGCGCGTGGCGATGTGCGGCGCGGGGGGCGGGGCCTGCGCTCGCCACGCCCCCGCCGCTGACGCACTGCGCGCCCGCGCCGCTGCCCTCGCGAGAAACTTCTATAAATGCGACGATATCTTCCTGGATATGTTTGAGGATGAGTAAGTGTTTTATATCAAGTAGCGACCCATTCCAGCTTTGAAAAATCTTTGAAAATCTCGGATTTTCTTTACTGTGCATGTATTATACACATAAACCTTCATCTTAATTACTCTATCTATTAAAAAATCACATCAAAGTCCGTTGCGCATTTTTTGTAGATCTAAAGGTGCTCCCTCACCGGGAGCATTCGCGTGTAATGTAACGTTACAGATTTGAGCATTACATCAGTAAAGGAGAAGAACCGAGCATTACAATGCGCACCTTGTAATGATACAATGTGTAATATCTTGATACAACTTTGTAACGTTACCCTGGGTTGTAGAGGCCCAGGGAAACAATCACACAGGTAGGTTCGTCTAGGAAACCAGAACCTTAGGGAACTGGAGTCCCAGACGAACAGAAGGTTAGGAAAAGAAAATAAACAGTTATGAAAAGAACAGATATATATTTAAAATTAAAACAATGAGAGTACCAGATCACCCTACACTTTGGCCCAAACTCGTAGGATTTAAAATAAATAGAAGAGGATGTTAAAAACCAGGATTCGGAGGTGCTTCACGTCGTATGCCGGAGGCAGGGTAAGCGCCTCGGCAACGGAGGCCGGAGGCCGGAGGCAGAGTAGGCGCCTCGACTACGCTGGCTGGAGGCAGAGCAGGCACCCCGACTACACAGGCCGGAGGCAGAGTAGGCGCCTCGACAGCGGAGGCTGGAGGCAGAGTAGGCGCCTCGACAGCGGAGGCTGGAGGCAGAGTAGGCGCCTCGACAGCGGAGGCTGGAGGCAGGGTAGGTGCCCCGACTACGCAGGCCGGAGGCAGAGTAGGCGCCTCGACAGCGGAGGCTGGAGGCAGAGTAGGTGCCCCGACTATGCAGGCCGGAGGCAGAGTAGGCGCCTCGACAGCAGACGCTGGAGGCGGAGTAGGCGCCTCGGCGGCGGAGGCCGGAGGCTGAGCAAGGGCCTCGGCAATTGACGCCAGAGGCTGAGCAGGTACCTCGGTAGCTCGGTAGCTGAGGCTGGAGGCTAGAAATAGACAACGCAGAAGCGCGTGCAGGAGTAAACTGGGAGGTGAACCCAAGAGAGAGGCCGGAGGCGGAGTAGGCGCCTCGACACCTCCAGCGTCTGCTGTCGAGGCGCCTACTCTGCCTCCGGCCTGCATAGTCGGGGCACCTACTCTGCCTCCAGCCTCCGCTGTCGAGACGCCTACTCTGCCTCCAGCCTCCGCTGTCGAGGCGCCTACTCTGCCTCCGGCCTGTGTAGTCGGGGTGCCTGCTCTGCCTCCAGCCAGCGTAGTCGAGGCGCCTACTCTGCCTCCGGCCTCCGGCCTCCGTTGCCGAGGCGCTTACCCTGCCTCCGGCATACGACGTGAAGCACCTCCGAATCCTGGTTTTTAACATCCTCTTCTATTTATTTTAAATCCTACGAGTTTGGGCCAAAGTGTAGGGTGATCTGGTACTCTCATTGTTTTAATTTTAAATATATATCTGTTCTTTTCATAACTGTTTATTTTCTTTTCCTAACCTTCTGTTCGTCTGGGACTCCAGTTCCCTAAGGTTCTGGTTTCCTAGACGAACCTACCTGTGTGATTGTTTCCCTGGGCCTCTACAACCCAGGGTAACGTTACATTTTGGCGCCCAACGTGGGGCGCCAGAATGTAACGTTACCCTGGGTTGTAGAGGCCCAGGGAAACAATCACACAGGTAGGTTCGTCTAACGTTGATTACAAACCTCCCTCTTTCTCTAATAACTCTCTACCTCTAATAATACTCCTCCTTATAGGTCCATAAATATCATTTATTCTTTATCTTATGATCTATTTTATTCTACAAGTATTGACTTCAGTCTTTCGGCTATATTTTGGCAATTTTGTTTTCTTTCTTCTTACTTCTTTTCTTTCCTATTATTTCTTCTATCTCTTCTCTCTTAGCACTCTGCAATAAGTATATTGTTAATGAGTGTGTCTGTTACTTAAGGTCTACCCCCTTAAGAAACCCTATAATTACTTAAGGTCCTACCCCTTAAGTAATTTTTATCTACTTGAGGCTCTACCCCTCTTGTAGGTAATCTCTTATTTACTTGAGGCTCTACCCCTCTTGTAGGTAATCTCTTATGTGCTTGAGGCTCTACCCCTCTGGTAACTACTATTGTCTTTCTTTACTTGAGGCCCTACCCCTCGAGTAATCTATTTCTATTTTTTCTTCTTTCTCTATTGGGTTTTCATATGGAGCGGTTGACTACTCTTTAAATAAGCCTTAGGTCCTACGCCCCTCCTGTTGGGCAAGAGCGGATGACAACTCTATAAATAAGCCCTACAGTCAGAGCGGATGATAACTCTTTAAATAAGCCTTATGGTCAGGAGCGGATGACAACTCTATAAATAAGCCTTATAGTCATTGTTATCTTTTGAAGCATCTTCTCTGGAGTACGAGTCATTGAATGTGAACCGTACCCCATCCTATGATTGTCTGACGTATGTTTGCTGATGAATGACTGAATATTATAAGTTTGTTTGTGTGGAGATTTTGTTTCACCTAAATTTAACAAAAATTTTCTCTGAAGTCGAAAATTTTCCGGGGTTTTTGGGGTAATGTAGTACTTACGGTTTATATTTTATCATTCTATGTGATTCTCCTTGTTTTTAGTAGTATTTCTAATTAGTTATAACATTCTGAAAAGAAATAATTTATTTGTAAACAACGTTAGACGAACCTACCTGTGTGATTGTTTCCCTGGGCCTCTACAACCCAGGGTAACGTTACAACTTGTAACATCAATGCGCTCCGCTTCGTCTTAAATTAGATGTCATCACATCAAATTATTTTTATTTCTAGAGGACATTTTTATTATGTCGTAAAGCAGCGGTCGGCAATCTTTTGGCAGGCAAGGGTCACATAGTGATAAAATGAGATGTCGGGCCGCACTTGTATAATAATTTGGTAATATATCTAGCTGTCTATCTATCTAAGTAAGCAAATAAACGATGATATTTTATTTTTTTATTTTATTTAGTAAAAGTCAGGGAAAAATTATAATAAACCAACAATCGCTGTCCGCACACTGTCGGCCGCTGTCGTAAAAGACAAAATTGAATAATTTTCCAAAGGTCAATAAAATAATTCGACCGATTAACATTTTATCTTGTCCTGCCGGAATGACCGGTAAACCAGCATAGACTCTAGAGAGTGTGACTCTGATTTAGAATACGATATGTAGTTAGGTAAGTCGATACACTGGACTTCTAAACTAGACGGCAGCAGAAAGCAACAATATCACATTCATTATGTGCTTTATTGCACTTTACAAGTGAAGAAAATATTTCAAAACTTTTTTCATCACTTAAAAAGTAATCATCAAATGACTGCTCCCGTCCTGGGTGCGGCGGGAGGGCGTGTCAGACTTTTACTGACTAAAACCCACTCATGTTCCTTCGATTGCCCTTTATGTTCCAGGGTCACGGTAACTATTATAAACATTCCGCAACCCCGGACTAATTCATGGCTTAGGCTTTTATGGAAAGTAAGTTATATATTAAGGTATTATCATGTCACATTAGGCGATAAAATATTATCTTTATCCTACACAATAATGACAAATATCCGTCGATATTATCAATTACGGGTATAAACATTGTCGTAACGTTATCATATCTCTTGATCATAGATACTAATGTTCAATGCCAATATCTCTTTGAATTGGAAATTTGACGTCAATCCTCAATTGACCTACTTTTGTGAACTGTCGAAATGCAATTTCCTTATAGAAATTGTATATGTGTCATGGCCAGATCTTAAAATTGATCATTTCAAGTAACGTTCTGTCCTTATTACATCATTATATACACAGATCACAGACAACAAAGTCTCATTCCGCTGTCTGTATCTATGCTTAGATCTTTTGAACTACGCAACCAACTTGATGCGGTTTTATTTATTGGATACAGTAATTAGTAATTCAAGAAGAAAGTGTATGTGTAAATAAACTATAAATCTCTCATTCAATTCACAGAGCATTAAACAAACGGGTTTTTGGAGCGAAATATTTGACTTCAAATACTTTTTAGTCCTTTGACTTCAAATACTTTTTAGTACTTTGACTTCAAATACTTTATTACTCTTTTGCCCTTACTAATAATCACTGTATAAAGTTATGCAATTAATAAAGCCTGTGTAACCATACATTTTTAGACGTATAAACCTGTCATAACTTTATACAGCGTTTATTAGTAAGGCGCTTTGACTTTAAATACGTTTTCTTTAATTACTAGGAATATTGCTTCTCTCTCTCTTGCAGAAAATTATTATATGTCGCGTCACCACAGTACTTAATTTAGTCATAAATACAAATTATATCGTATTTTATTCGTACAGATATTGCGAAACGAGTAAACGGCCACTGAACGTGGAATGGCTGTGTATGGACGCGGCAATACTGCTACCGCCGACGAGGACGCCAATGTCTGGTATCGCCTTCGCCAAGAGACTGCCCAGTGGAGAGGTAAATCAAGTATGATTTACACATACAATCTTTTTATATGCACATCGCACTTGGTAGGTACATTCGTTCTTTTTAAATCATTTTTTTAAAGAAGCTATAATGTTGCCATGATGTCTTTTTTTAATGTTTTATGCTGGTACCTCGTTTTAATATTTATGTTATCTATAAAATTTGATCGTATTTTGTTTGTTGTGCTATGCCTTTTGTGTGCATCAAGTAAATGTTTATATTATTACTGCTTTTTGCTGTATTAGGAGTTAAATAATACCATTGAACAATACTGTGGCATTCGGCAATAGTTTAGCTATAACATTATCTAATTTGACGTGATTGTTGGCGCAATGGTTGAGCGCTTGGCTGTTGCGTTGCATGTTGATTCGATTTTCGCACCCATGAATTCTCAGTGTGGAATCCTAAATGTTGCCCACATTAAAAAAAGGTACGAACGAGCATTGATCACCGCACTTGTTTTCTGAATACAATAATTTAAATTTTATTTCCGTTAAAATTTTACTATAGAAGTTCCTAATCATATATTAAATCAAACAGATGGAGAGAGCGCGTCGTGCAATACGCACGTTTTTTCTAATCCGGGACTTATACTTGAAGCTGACGGGGAAACCAGAGACACAGCTGCCTCTAACTAATCCAGTGCCGTTCGTTCAAGTCGGGGACGTTTTGGACCTAAGTAAGTATTTTTTTAAGCATAAAAAACTTTTACAAAAGGAAAACCGCCAGAAAAGACAATAATAACTGTGATTTCTTAACATGGTGTCTTTGGTGTTACATGTTGATTTGCAATATCACCTAGTATAGTTTTTGAGGTGTTTGATAGTCTATGTGCGATCCCATCTGGCTATTTGGTTTGTTTCTAACCCTTCATCTGGCGATTGGTATGGTTTGTCGACCAGCCCAGTTGAGTGAAGCACAACCGTAGCACAGATAAAACAATATAATGACATTGATCATAAGGTTCAATTTCGGGTGGCAGTAATGACACCTTACATTAATGACAGCTGTCAAATTGACATTTCGCCACACAAAGGCTAAGATTGTTTTAAAAACATTTTTTAAGGTCATTTACACGCACTTGATCGTCCGTCTATCACGGACAGTATAACAGTATAAATAATTTAAACAGTTCTATATTTTAAACTTTAAAAGCGCAACATCAAAAATACTATCGTTATAAAACCTTCTTCAGTCAATCAAAAAATGAAGTTCAGACTACTGGCTATGCAAACAAAAAATAAAACGTACAGTAACACATCAAAGCATTATAACGGCCGACTTACAGCATTTTTGTATCGTTTTCGCATTTTGATTTAGTTCCATAGTAGCATTAGAAACGTTTATACGGCTGCTGTAATGCTTATTTGGGCACAAATTATACGGCTTTGGATCCTTAATATGTTCACAATAGTTGTTTAATCGCATTACAGGCGCATTATATTAGCATTATTGTGGTCAAATAAAGTACCATTGGCATTATAGAAGCATTATTGTGGTCAAAGAAAGTACCAGTTGTATTAAAGAAACATTATTACGGTCGACGAAGTTGCCAATCGCATTACAGAAGCATTACACTGGCAATGACATTGATAGTGAAGATGCTAATTACATTACAAAAGCATTATACCAGCATCAGAATGTAGTAAAAGAATGATTGGAGCTACATAAGGGTTCACAGTTAGAATTTAAATACACCCTACATCATTGCAAAAACGTATCTAATGCCACAGTACTAATTGTTATAATACTCTGAACATCCCGTCGTTGCAATTTATCAACTTTGGCTCGCAATATAATATGAACGAAGACGTCAAAACTCAGTGCGTGACACCATTTTTAAAACAAAATTTAAATACTGGGTTAGGTTTTGACTCTTTTTTTATTTCATACCTTCAAATATTACTGCGCAATGTAGTTTACTGTAAATATCTATATAAGTTTCTTTGAAAATTTTCACGCGCCTTTGATATTTTGTGATTTTGATATAAAATGTATTGTGTGAAATAACCAAAATAATTTTGTATTCTTAGAATAGAACGAATTTTACATAATTAACATAACAGTATTGGTTGGGAAGTATTGGATTAAGTTAATTATTATTATGTAGGTCTATTACTTTTATAAATGGTTTAGAACGATAATATTTTTAGGTTATAAAATATTTACAAAATGGTGGCAGCCTATAGCACTTCGGTGAGCGTTTAACAAGGCTACTTAATGCCGCCAGCAGTATAAATACTCACACATGTACAATTATTAAGGCCAGAGGCCAGAGAGAAGACTTTTGATGAACCACTGTAGTGCCATTGACTATAAAGTAGTTCTATATGAGTTCACCGATATACCAGTAAAGCTGATGTAGACTGAATTGGTGCCATTACTTGAACGTAATTTTGGGGATCTTTGAGCAAAACTATAAAACCCATTTCAGAATTTTTGTACAACTTAAATCCGTGTGGATGGATATTGAAGATATTAATATATTTTTCAATATCCAAAGTTAGGAATAAAAACACACAAACATAACAGAATACAGATATAATTATTCATCCCGTAGATTTGTGACAACTCTCAATAACTTAGGCCTCATCACTTGACCGGCAATGTCATGTAGCACAAGTAAAGGAAAAACTCCGAAATCCGGTATGTCGTTTTTTTTTTTCAAATATTGTTGATGAATGTAGGTGTCCATTTTACGGAACCCTTGTTGTGCGAGTCCGACTCGCACTTGACCAGCTTCATTATAAACGTATGCTAAACACACGGTTACGAAATACACACTGATGTCGACAAATGGTTTTACGAATGCAGTAAATTGAATGTATATGCAGCTTTACACATTTCAATAACTCACTTGTATTTGTTTAAAGAGCTGTTAGCAGTACAACAGCACTCAGTTGATCTTTAAAAATACAAGCATTATATTGGTTCACGTTCATGCTGTTCAGCAGCACTAGGCTTTTACTTAGCACTTAGATGTGCTATTACACAACAAAGGGCACTAAATACAGCTCAAAGCCGTTTAACGAATTTCGGTGCATTATAGTGATACTAGTTTATGCTATTAACCAGCATTAGGCATTGTCTTACTACTTTAAAATGCTATTGTAGACCATAAGGCACTAAAAACAGCTAAAAGTTGTATAGAGGATTTTCGTGGCATTATAATGGTTCATATTTATGCTATTAAACACCATTGAGCATTTATTTACTACTTAAAAATGCTACTGTAAATCCAAATGCACTAAAAACAGCTGAAAGCTGTACAACAGCATTGTGGTTTGCTGCACTGAAACTATAAGCTTCACAAAAGCATTTTGATATACCATTATCCAACCGTTATACAGTATAAAGCATCTAAACGGTTTTGAAATGCCTCTATAAAGCGTCAAGATGCTCGGTGAACTTATATAAAAGTTTATACGGGCCTTAAGTTTTACAAAAGTTTAATTTTCGTTTGTTAAAATGCTTTCTGTGTTACTTGGGGTCGCCATTAAAGCGCCAAATAAATATAAATTAAGAATAAAATTATATGGCATGTGATTTTTTTGACGAGAAACTGCTTGCATTTATTTGCTATCTTTTGAGTTCAAACCTTTTTCCAATAATAGTTTTTGAAATATTCTATTTATTCTGTACGATTAGGATGTAAGGTTAAAAAAATTAAGAAAAAGAAGTAATAAAGAATAAGGTTTAAAAAAATGGCGGGATTCAATTTAAATTGTTTTTTCTTTACAGATGATTCTGATCTCATATCTTGTGATATTATACAAAAGGATGGCACATGGCAACATAGGTTTCTCGCAGTTGACAATATACAAATAATTTTAGTTGAACCCGACAAACAAAGGCTCGGATGGGGTGTCGCTAAACTTGTTGGAAGCCTTCAAGACCTAGAAGTAAGTTAAAATTATTTAAATAAAATATATTTTTCATCAATCAATCTCTATTTAATTGTCAAAAATCGTTTTTCAAAAAAATAATCGTTACCATTGTGTTTTTTTTGCGTTCTAGATAAATCAGGTACCTAATCAATATAATTTTAGTTTTTCTAGTACCGTATCTTTCTTTTTTTGCCATAGAAACTTTAATAAAATATCATTTTCGCCTCTTAATTTCGTATTTAGCACTAGAAAAGAAATAAATATGTTGTAATTTCAAGATGTTCGTTTTTTAATACTTTGTTTTGCTTCTCACTGACGCTTCGCCACTACTTGAAGCTTCATAGAGTGAATTTATGTGTTCATACATATGTGGTGGCCGGGGGGCTAAAGAGGCCGCTTTAGCGGATCGTAAGATCGGATGAATGTAAATGAATTACATTGCCAATCATAAAAATGGACCTGCTTAGTTTGGGATCTTTTGGATTGTCAACATAATGCCTATTTTATGATTTCCAATTTAGTTTATATTGTGGTCCTGATATGATCTGTTAAAGTGGCCTTTAAGCCCCGTGATTTTAAAATTGATCATTACATGATATGTCTATCGGTTTTCGAAAGTTGCGTTAATTTAATGAAGTGGTTAGGTTAGAACATATCACAAAAAGATTATTTTTAAAATCTGGCCACGACAGATTCATAGACCTCTATATATCTATGAATAGAATGCATTTAAAATATATTATACATATTTATGTAAAATTATATTTATATATGTTTATTGTTATTGAATTTATTATTTATTCCTACTAGATACAAGGCGATAAAGAAGATCCTCGTTGTCTCCACCTCACGATACATAAGCCTCGAGTAGGCGCGTCCGGTGCACTTCCACGAACCGTCCTGCTACGAGCCAAGTTCAAGTTCGACGACCATATACGCAGCATGGCTGCTAAACAACGACTTACCAAGGTACAGTCAATGATCTTCTTCTTCCTGCCCTTATTCCATTTTACTAGGGGTCGGCGCAACATACCTTTTTCTTCCATACCAACCTGACACCCGTCATAATATCACTTACTCGTTTCCCCTTCATATTATTCTTCACTAAGTCCATTTTTTTTTCGGTTTTCCTCTCCCTTTCCAACCCTCTACATTCATACTCATAACTGTTCTAACTATAAATGAATAAATAAATGATTTATTTTTGTAAATAGGTAATAAATTACACTTTTACACGTCATTTTTTTTCTTTTTTTTTTAATCGAACGATGGGGCTCGTGTTTCCTAGCTGGACTACTCTGAGAAGAAACATCCGAAACAAACTCAGAGGTCAAAGTCTCTTTTAAAGTCCATACAATATTGTATTGGTCAAAATATGCGAGGACCATGAAGTAAACTGAAGGGATCTCTTGATGAGAGAAGCACACAGATTTTAGTGGACCTGTCCAAACAGTGCAAGCATCCATACTAATATTATAAATGGGAAAGTGTGTCTGTCTGTCTGTCTGTTTGTCTTTCTTTCACGGCAAAACGGAGCGACGGATTGACGTGATTTTTTAAGTGGAGATAGTTGAAGGGATGGAGAGTAACATTGGCTACGTTTTGTCTCTTTCTAACGCGAGCGAAGCCGCGGGCAGAAGCTAATGCGTCACATCCCTTCTCTTCACATGCCCAGTCAATGATATTGTAAGTAAGAAGGTGTAGATGGTTTACTTATACGACATTCTATCTTCAATAACGGCTAACTAACGCACACATACAATTAAACTTCAAAGTAGGATGGCATGATTCAAGTATTGCGAGTGAAAAAGAGACGAATATAATTTGCCACAATTCTAATTTGGTCAAATAACTAAGTTTTAAAGTGCCACTTGCTGACTGCCTATAACCTGTCTACACATTTTTACATATAATATCATTGGGTAGTGTTAGTTCATCGTTAATAAGAAAGTAGATGTCATTAGCTAATTGACATAATTTAATTTTAAGAGCCGTCGAAACGTGATTGGTTTATAGATTTTGTATGTCATCATCAACCTGTGATGTGCGTTTACAATTTTTAGTACTTCAGCGGTGGTTAGTCTAATACAAGTTTTGGATCAGTATCAGAAACAGGATCATTTGTCATTAAAGAAATATTGGCAATTTTCTTGCAAACTGTATTTTTTTTAAATTGGGTGTCGATCTTTTACATAAAAATTTAACTATCCTAAAACCATTATATTTATGTAGCTACAACGGTTAAGATCGCAACAGTTACTGCCTTGCAGAAAGTTTCTACCCTATATATCAATTGTCTGTATGTACGGCCAGCAAAGTAGATGGGTATGCAGGGCCGTCATCTACAATTAATTGAGGTTTTCTTGAATACCAATGAATGTATTCAAATGAAATTTAACCTAATTGAAGAACTGATTATTTTCTACAATAGTTTAAATTTTTATAAGAAAATATCCATGGGGTTTTGAAAAAACTTAAAATGTATCTGACGGCCCTGCATACTTATCTACTTTGCTGACTGTACATCGTATTGATATAGTATTAATATAGATATCTACAGTCTGGTCACCATATTACAAGCTTTGCCAAGTTAAGACGGCGGAGTTTCAGTCCCATAATATTTATTTTACCGCTTATTAACCAGGGTCGCACGAAATCCCGTCAGAAGAAGATGCAGCAGATAGGCCGGCTACTAGAAGTGTCGGGTATGTGCGCTCCTTCGATGGCGCCTCGACACCGTCCTTTATTTGCGAGGCCAGCACTCGCTACTGTACGACGATCGACGGGTGAGTCTATACTAAATATACTAGCAGGGCTATTCTTGATAACTTTTAAATGGGTTTGCGGTGTAATGTCATTGTCAATGTGTTAGAAATACCTTTAAACATAAAATAAAGGTCCATTGATGAGAGTTTTTTGAATGATTTCGTGCAAATTCAGCAACGCTACATGAAAAATAATACTGATGCAGTGTATGTGGTTAAATACTATGTGTTTACTTAATACGTCTAGTTATGAATACTAAAACTAAAACTTTTTATGACATTAATTTGAAAAAAGAAACCCTCACTCCCCTCTCTTAAACGAAGACTTATCTATGACTTTTTTACTTCTACATCTTTAACCACCTTTATCTATTTTTGTGCAAACTCCAATCCAAACTGGTAACAAAATAATTTTCCCTTTTATACTAAAATGTACAAAAAAAACAGACTAAATTAAAATAAATACTAATGCATGTAATTATTATTAACCCTTGTATAGACTCAATATCGCACTCTATACAGTTGTGTCGGTAGGTGGAGAGGACGACACAGACCGACGCCTGCGCAGGCCGAGCGGCCATATGCTTAAAGATGGCATTGTCGTCTACCGGGAACGTACTACTAGCAGGGAAAGGTAAGCCAATAACAATATTTTGAGATGTGTCTTTTTTGATGTAATTGTCTTGATAAGTTCAAAATTATATAATATGTAATGTAACTACAGTCTGGATAAATCTGTTTCTTTTATTACATAATAATATCTAAGTAGGCACAAAATAATACAACGTATGATTTTAATCTTTATACTTTTTACTCCTTTTGAAGCGTGTATTTATGGTGAACGATACTTAACCACAGTATGGGTTTAGATGTCGTTGTGTGTGTAAATTTTGTGTCCTTTCCTGTAGCCAGCCTGGAATTATCTTGGTTTTACATACATTCTGTTTAGTGCGTATAGTACGATTTTTAATTCGAGTCAGAAAAATGACAAGCGTACAGTCTCGGTTGCAAGATGCACCACCAATATAATTACTAATGCGTATTACTTCTCCAATTATTACTTTTATACAATGATATTTTTAGTAAAAAAGTGTAGATAGGTTATATGCAGTCAAAATGTGGCACATTAAAAATTTGCCAATTGGCAAACATGATAAGGAGTATCGCGTTGACATTTGACGTTTATCTCTTTTTCACTCGCACTACTTTAATCATGTCATCCTACTTTGACGTGTAATGTATGTGTGCGTTAGTGTGCCGTTTTTGAAGATAGAATTTCGTTTAGGTAACTTATCTACGCCTTTTTTACTAAAAATTTCATTGCTTTTATAAGTTAGTTTTGGCTGTAAAAAGCTATCAAACCGTCACTCATCAGATTGCGAATCAGAGAGCAATTAAAAAAGAAAAATTCTAACCAGACCATTTCTGTACCAAAGTAGTGTATCGCGAAGCAGTAGCGCCCACGGATCGCGGGATGGATCGCCGCGGTCGCGGTCAGAAGAAATACCACTGGAAGACATCAAGAGAAATTCTGTAGTTTCCAGTTTAGCGGCCGCGGCCGTCGTACCACCGGTAAGCTTAATTACCAAGCATTAACTAAAGCATGTTTAAAACTAAAGAATTTTAGTTCAAAAATCAAAATTAATGCATTTATTTTACTTAGACAATTTTTTTGAAGATGGAAAACTACGAAATGACTTCTCCCGAGGCGGGAGTGTCAGACTTTTACTGACTAAAACCCACCCTTGTTCCTTCGGTTGCCCTTTATGTTTCGGGGCCGCGGTAACTATTAGAGCCATTCCGATATCTGCTTAGACCACTTACAAGCACTTTTAAATTGTCAAAGAGTCGGTCGGTTTGTCAGAAAGAAAGTTAAGGCTAGTTGCTTCGTTGGAGATCCTTAAATAAATAAAAGGCAAGAAAGTCATTTTTTTTAATATTAAGTTTTACATAATGTTGGTTACATTAATCGTGTTGCTTTCATATGTGAAAAAAATTAAGCTAAGAAGCAATATCATATAAATTAATTCTAAGAAATCTAGTTTAGAACATATCTGGGAAATAAAACTTTCTAATAATGGAAATATTGAAGCTCATTCCAATACCTTTTATCGGTTTATAAGAAACAAAATTAGTTTAAAGATACAGCTCCAGAACAGCGGGCCGATTTTTATTACCTATAATTGGCTGGATGTGTCTTCACTAAATAGCAAATAATAGTTAAAACACGGGAAAAAGTTACTAAAAATTAAGAGGAAAATTTTTTTTTTTTGTAAATTCGATGTCTAACATGGCTGAAACTAAACACAAACAATTTATCAGGACGTCTGTTGTGATCGGCTAGTTTTTTTTATAGAAACAATTTTTTATTATTCCAAGTAACGTGAAGTTTATATCCTATTTGTAT
The DNA here is from genome assembly GCA_033675125.1 of Athetis lepigone. Taxonomy (NCBI): domain Eukaryota; kingdom Metazoa; phylum Arthropoda; class Insecta; order Lepidoptera; family Noctuidae; genus Athetis; species Athetis lepigone. Next base: position 6,617,459 of record CM066236.1, on the reverse strand, counting down.
TAAACTAAAAGTAAACAATCTAGACATGTATTTTATCTAAAAATCCTATTAAATACATACAAAGATTATTTAGAATTAATTTTATTACCTAACATCGTTTTTATGTTGAATGTAAACGACATTCTATCTTTAAAAACGGCACACTAACGCAAACATACAATAACACGTCAAAGTAGGATGGCATTTTTTGACTTTTATATTTTGGTCCAATAGCTACATTTTAATGTGCCATATTCTGAATGCCTATAGCCTATCTACACCTTTTTACTTATAATATTATTGGTTTTAGGTAATTAACTACTCAATTGTAAACATTTTCAGATATATTTTTAAATATTTTTTTAAATAAAAGACATATAAAGATTGTTTACCTTTTACTGCACATAGGGTACAGTGTAAAAAGAACCTTTCAGTGCCCCAAAAACTATCTGCATATTCTCGAATATACCCACATTGCAACAAACCAAGTCAAACCAACCATTTTTCTCCACAGAGTCAACCAAGCACATCGTCCACTCTCCTCAAAACCAGCAACTCATCTGAAGAGACATCATTTATATCGAGCGAGCCAACACGACCGAAACGCATCAAGGGACTCGTAGAGACCATATGATATTAGCTGGTACGCGAGTTTTAGAAGAAATGCATGGTAACACTCAATTCTTTCTCGATAGCGAATACACTGTGATTGGCGAGTCGAGGGCGATTCAAGGACGCGAAAATATATGCTCACAGAACTAATGTAAATATTAATAAAGCAGTATAATTGTGAAGAAAACCGTAAATTAGTTTATAGCATATGGCTCTCAAAGTCAAAAACGACACCCTTGCGCTCGCGGTGGCATCGGGTCACTCACCTTTAATAAGAGTGAGGTAGGTATAATTCGTTGTCCTTTCGATGGGTATCTAGCGCACGTGTCAACAATTTATTTTATGAGACAATTAGGCAAAAAATCAAGTTTTTTTTTACTTTTTTGTAATGAAAATCGAATACTGAACAGTCTCCTTCAATATGTCATTCGATTCACCAGTCACTGTGTATAATCGAATCGGTTTGTGCGATGTTAAAAAATGTGATATGAAAAGTGTCATGATGATTATGACACCAAAATAGAAATTAAGGCTTAATACAAAATAGTGTCATAGGTCGTTGGCCTTCCCTACCTACTGTTTTGTAAGAAAATTGTCGTAATGAATACGAAGCAATGATGGATAAAAGGCCTTTGACACCTATTTTTGTAAGAAAAGTGTCGTAATGATTATGATGCTTTATTTGAAAGAGACCTTTGAAAGTGTTTTTGTAAGAAAAGTGTCATAATTATTATGACGCCATGATGGGCAGAGGCCTTTGAAGCTTTTTTTGTAAGAAAAGTGTCTTATAGATTACGACGCTATGATGGGCGAACGACTTTGAACCCTTTATAAAGTAAAATGTCTTAATGATTATGACACTTTTCTTACAAAAATGGAGGACACGGGCCTTTGAAAGTTTTTGTACTATAAAAATATATATTAACTAAAGTGAGAATTTAAAAGAGGTAATGGGATGATTTAGTGGCTCAATAACGGATGTTAGAGTACTACAAAATTAAATTCTGAGTCAATCGATCTCTGGTCCTTTTTCCTAAATTATCAGAGTTAAATTTTGACTTCGCCTATATTTTTTCCGTTAAACCAGTGATGTGATGTGAGATTTATTTTTATTATTTACATTTTACTGACTGTTATTATTATTATTATTTTATTTACACTGACGATACGGCTAGGATGAAGGTTATAAAATTTTAACTTAGTTTATTAAATGTTTTTTTACTGCGGTTGACAATCTTGTATTGTATTAATAGTAAATTTGTGACGTTTCATAAACATGCTCCAGTTGACAATAACTCCGGGATGTTAGGATAAGGGTTGTTCGGGGACAGGTTAAAACCTCTATGCGTGATCACTTCAAAAAGCTTGTAATAAAAAAAAAACTTCTCGCAAGTATAGTTTGTTTAATAAAGCGCAAATTACTAAAAAAATCAGCAGCTTACATGCCGAGGCAATATTATATCATATCATACTTCTCAAAATCAAAGATTTTCTAAACTTCATAGAAGTTTTTTTTAACTCTGAATGTCAAATGTATCTTTAAGTAACACATTAAGCGGATAAATATTTAGTTGTTTCCCGCGTTCGACACTCATGTAAGTATTATTTGAGTTACCAACTAAAAACAATAATATTTTTAGGTCCATCGTTAATAAATGTTACTTTAATTAAGGTATGTTAACATTAATGTCATAGAATAGTGAACGTAACACTTCATTGCTGTGTTTAATACTGTCTAAGCAGGAATACATTAGAAAAAAAAATATTTTAATCAAAAGGTGGCAAAGTACAGTATATAAACACGTAGCATTTAACTAAACTATGTAGATAATTGACAAAATTACACAAAAATATAAATTATAGGAGATTTCGTAGAAGTTATTTTTCAAAAAATTAACGAATTGGATCTCTTGTTACGTCCACGTAGAGTATGGGAAAAAAATAACGAATTAAAGTGGTTTCATACAAACAGTACTGGAATTAAATTACTGTGTGTATGTAACTATCTGTGATCGAGTTTGCGTTGCTTAAAACTAATTAATAACCATTAAAAATAAAAATAAAATAATTCATCAAAAGTCCAAACTAATTTTACTAAAGTCAAACTATGTATTTGATATAATATTGATAAAAAAACTTAGTTATAATACTATAAAAATACATGAAATATTATTGATTTAATTGACAACGCAAACTCTTGCAGTAGATAGGTAGAAAATACGGGGTGGAAACATCGACGCGTAAACTATTATAAGTTTCTATACCTATCTGATGGTAGACATTGTAGTGAGTTGTTTTACCTAATTTAACTGCAGTAATAATATTTTTAAGAGAGGTAATCGCGTGTTACCCGTGGGTATTTCTGTGAGCAATTGTGAGTTCTAATCCGGACGAGTACCAATGTGACTTTTCCATTCTTATGTACTTTATAAAGTTTATCTTAAACATCACAGACAAAATCTCAACTCGGTCTAATGTTGACAAAAAAAATGCTTTTTCTTTAAATTACGATGAAATCTTAATAGTCTGGGAATTCTAGTAGAATAGTAAACACCAAATCCATTTTAAAACTTTACCTGTCGATATTTTCTCCACTGTGTAAAATGTATTATTGAAAATTTATGTATCGTATTTTGTATTATGTATGTGAGTAAAATATTTATTCCTTATTCAATGTTATGTGTCCTGTTAGCCAGGAATTAATCTACGGTTGTATGTGTACGTAAAGTAGCTTGCTTTCCTGAATTGCTCATTTAACGTACATAATATATTTATTATTACTATTTTTCTGACTAAGAGACGGTTCTTTAAGGTGCCTGCCCACGACACAGTATCATATCTTGACCGTGACGTCAGGAAATACAATATTTCGTTTATTAAATTGTTTGTCACTATACTCATTAGGAGGTTCCGTCAATGGCCAACACCGTTCCGTGTCACATAGCATCAATATTATTATTTAAAATATTTTGACGATGCCGCTACGGTCCGTACTACAACCATTATCACAGGTGTGATACTTATGTTTCATTGCATTAAGAAGATAATAGACTACATACATGAGCCTAACTAAATAAAATATGTAATACCTATTGAAAAAGTATCTCAGCGACTTCCTAGGGTTTTTATAAATTGAAAATTCTGTTAAACCCGTACTAATTATGACCTCTGCACACCACTGATATCACGATCAAAGTATACGGTGTAGTGGAAAGACGCCTTTAACATTATCTTCATAATGTTTAATTTCGTTAAATTGAAACTGTCCATAGCTTCGAAATAAAATCATTCCTTGTATGTGTTGGTAAATAACAAAACATTGCTTTGAAAAAACCTTAAAATCTAACCGACTAAGTGTGACTCTATCTAATAAAACAGATCTAACTAAATAAAACTATTCAATTGATAAAAGTTTAAGAAATTGTATGTTGTGTTTTTTTATTTTAAGATTTGCAATAATAATTGATGTAAATAAATGTATTTTTATGTTCTAAAATGAAAATATTGTAGTGTTGAAATGAAATATATCACATGTTACATTTAAATACGTGTTTTTCATTTGAAAATCCTTTACTTAAAGAAACAATATATTATTTTATACATATACCTCACCAATCAAATTAATTGACATACTTTTATAAACTGTGAAATCGCTTTTAATATTTCACTCAGAGGCTTTTTTTTCTCGAACCCTATTGAAAAAACTGGTCAAGTGCAAGTCGGACTCGCGCAACGAGGGTTCCGTAAATAGTTTTTTTGTTTTGTGAAATACTAGGTGTATTTTAAAAAAAATAGACCTAGAAAAAAACATCAGCTGTTTCTATGAAAAGTTCAATGCCCGACCGTCCCGACCATAATGTATGAAACAGCTGATATTTTTTTCGCGATTTCAGAGTTGGTTCCATAATAAAAGTTGTTTGGTTTCATGGGTAGAATCATCTAGCGGGTTGAGCGTTAAAAATATTTATTAACAGTTACTTAATTATTTTTTAGGTTTTCAGTATTTTTAGAGAGTTTGGGATTTTCAGGAACGGTTTTATTTTAATCTTGGTTTAATGTGTTGTTTTTTCCGTCTAGTTTAACCTTTAGGTTATGGGGTTAATTAAAAATGAAACGTCATCGTCAACTATATTTTTGTTCTAATTTATTTGATTAATCATCTGCTCTATACACATGATATGCACCAATGCCTATAAATAATATAAACGATGATGAACAATACCGGTTATGACATAAAATATTTACATTAACTTAACAAAACAATATTACATACCATTGCTCTTCATATCATTATAAAATTCTATAATAAAAATTCACTTTTAGGTAACCCTTGAGCTATGCCATTAAATTTATTTCAATATCCTCTGGAACTAAACATTAACATTCATCTTTGCCCAACACGTCTTTACATTCTTCTTTTAACAATAACATTTAAATCACAGTTCTGTCCTTTATGTTTTGCACCGCAATTACATTCCTAAAATTTAGGAAGGTGTAGATTCCGCACACAGATGTAGAAAGTCAGAAAATAGTCTCATCAAGTTCGTATTCAAAGTTAGTTTAGAGAAGGTACGGACTCTGTCAGCATTCCAAGTGTCAAGCTAATCTGTATCAAGAGGGCTTTAAGTTCTAGCGTTAATTTCCGTTTTATCTTGAAGTATTTCTGGTTTCTATTTTTTCCAAATTAAGAAAGAGCAGAAAACAGGAATAGAATACATACAAAACTTAAAACTACCCTTAAAATTTAAAAGAACGATCTTCGAACGATATAATAGATAAAAGAACATTTTCTTACTATAAAAATTATTAGTATTTACTCATACAGTACGTAACTTATAGCATCACATTTTGGTCGTCGCAACATAATCACAATGTAGCAATTTATAAGCGAGAGCAAATAACACACAGACTGAGAAAATAATTCACACAGGAGATAGTTACACTGTAGTTAAATTTTCTACCTAATGTTACAGTTTTAGTAATTCACAAAACAATGGCGGGGATATTTCTCGCTTAAGTTACAATTACAACATCGTCCATGTATACAACATCTATCATGATTTGTAATAATTACAACTAAAAAACATCACATTAAGTCAATATTTGTCCACTAAACAATAAAAATAACCATTCACTATAGTAATATTTAAAAGAAGACAGTCGATTTATTATTTTTTATTAAAATAACTTTAACATAGATTTGGTAATAACCTTTAGCTGGATCCAAACACATGAAGACTTTAGAATAGGGGAACACACTCAAAAATTATTTGAACTATTTGCCCATTTCCATAAAACAGGTACACTGTATATTTACAAAAAATCTATCTATGAAAAACGTCAGGAGGTTTCACAAGCTGCGTTCTGATACCATTCTAAAAGTGATGCGAGGAATATTATACTTACGTGAAACTTATAAGATAATTTACGACATTTTGAACACGGCGCTTAGTTACAATCATTTAAAAAATGTAGATTGCCATCAAAACGCAGTTGCTATTAGGCCCTATAACTTAAATGCTTAGCTCATTAAGTAAATAAATCTAGGTTTCCACGCTATGTAGTTGCACTTATTAGGAAATACGAGAAAAGCTTCTTCAATGCAAGCGTTTATGGAAGCACGTATATACTAAAATATTAAATTATAGTAACCATGTGAAAACACTAGCTCTTCCTAACCTGGATATTCCATCTAATTTCTGAGTATGATAGTAATTTCACAAAGTTAACTAGTATGTCGAATACAGCAATTGGCGCAAATTATTAATTTACAGTTAAATCTAAAGGAACAAAATGTCTATTGGTGTATAGCATCTAGCATCGCACGTTTACAATGACGTAAACACACTAATAGTCGACCTTTTCATTGCTATTTACACAATTTCATTAGAAATTAAAATTAATGTCTTAATTTTAAACATTGGTGTTTTCAGTACGATCTGTGAAGTGAAAATTTTATATGTCAATATTACAGTTTTTCTATAAAACGATCTATATAATTTTATATACGTAAATAAGCAGACGAATTTCCCTTCGTAAAATAGAAGTGATGTAATTTCTAACAAGTAAATGAAAACTCGTCTGCTAGTAGACAAAAATAAATGAACCCTGTCACCAGTTTTATGTGCGCTTAGATCGTAATAATCAAAAGTGAAGCGAAAATAATGTTACATATCAGGTGATGTTCAAAGTAAGAGTTACATTCGACCAAACCTAGTTTACTACTAGTAAGTATGAAGAGATGCAAGTTATGACATGTAATGTAAGTAATGGATATCTATTTCGTTAATGTACACAACACTTTGTTACACAAGCCAGTTACTCTAAACGAAGCTCATATTTTTCTTAACATCTATTATGTACGTCTATTATGTTATTATGATGTTCAAAATATTTTATACGAAAATTACAGGCCGATTTTTTTTTATGTCCGTTATTGCGTATTTTTGTGGTCGCGTAATATATCGTAGTATACCGGACTAAGGTGTGTTGATTTAAGTTTTTCCTAATAAATAATGACTTCAAAAAAAATCATATAAATAATAGACTAGAAGAATTACAAATGCATTAGGTTCCAGAATTTTGCGATCAAGAAAGCATACCGACGGTAACGATGATTGTATAATTAAATGGAGTATTCTAAGCATTAGTAGTACAAGTAGTGCTCCATACAGTTAGCAAGTAAAACAAGCGAATCTTATCTCGAAAATAATCAGTAAGTAATTGACCCTCCTTAGATTTAAACAATTCAAAGTAACTACACTTTAATTTGATTACAAATATATAATTGACAAAAACTAATCAAAAACTTTTACAATATTTTTTCTGTTTCGTCTACAGAAACATAATTTTCAAAATATGTTTTTATGACACTCCATTTAGTGTCTTCCACAATATTCTAGCTAAAATCTGCAGATATACATTTTAATATTTCACTACTAAAGGTGCAAATATTTCTAAAATATATTATATATTTATAAACAGTATTCACTATATTGTGCCATATACAATGCACGCGTAACACACATGTATGTATTATTTAATTTACCGTAGTTACTTACACATAAAAACATTACTGTTAGACAGTATCACTTGCTATACACCAACCTTTATGTAATTAGCTAACTATTATATTATATCCTTTGGTGTCTTTACGTAGTTCATACGCCAAGTTTGTTAATTATATAAAATTAAACGCTTAATTAAGCTGCAAAGAAAGGGTCCTCACTGAGTGTGTCCGCTGTGACGTGTTGGCCAACGGTATCAAATGAGCCGTCGGCATGTCCCATGGTATCGAAGAAGGTGTTATCAACGCTCCTTACGATATCAAAGGAGCCTTAGGCAACGTCTCGCTCAGTACCAAAGGAGCCGTTAGCAACGAACTCTTGATATCGATGGAGTCGCCGGCAGCGTCTCCCACGGTATCGAAAGAGCCGTCAGCCTCATGACCCTCGGTATCGATGGGGTGATCAGTATCGCGTTCCACAGTATCGAAGGAGGCTGGAGCTGCACCTCCCTTGGCATTTCAAAGGAGCCGTCAGCAACGTGTTTCACAGTATCGAAAGAGGTGTCAGCAACGCGCCGCATGGTATCGAAGTAGTTTTCAACAACGCGCCCCACGGTATCGAGCCGTTAGCAACGCGTCCCGGCACTCGGCGCTTGAACTACTCACAATTTGTTGGACATAATCAAAATAAATCAACGCACATACGCCATAACATTTTATACATCAGTTAACAATCATTATTGTCAGTTATAAATCTATTTTTATGAATTTTATATTTAAGTATAAATTCGCGTCTAGTAGTAGGCAGTTTTAAAACAATTATGTTTATAATTATATTCACTATTTAGTTCCCAACTGCTACGAGGTGTGGTGTTGTATCAGTTCTAATAAAATATTCTACTGTCTACATGAACATCTTATATATCTTTGGATGGACTTTCACGTATTGTTCTCATTCCTCAATGGACGCACAGCCAAAGCTTTTACGCTCATTCTTCAGTGCTTGAACGTTTGCACATTCTTGGAACACACTTAGATAGATATAAATGTTGATAATGTTTTTTAAACACAGTTCAAAGATACTTTACTTCAAAGATGAATTTATGTAGGAATTTGGCGTCGAAGCCGTTAAAATACATTGTATGTTTTTTAAAACAAGTTTTGCTTGATTAAATGACTTTAGTATAAATATTAGCTCTTTACAATTAATTACAAAAAGTTTGGTCGACAACACCACACCACGTTTTGCAGCGGGGCGACTACTAGCCGGCTGAGATGGATGGATCTAGCACATTCAGTAATTTGCTATACAGTTAGAATTAACGCTTACAGTTACATGATACGAGTACTACGGTAAAAATAGTCCAGAATCTGCCAGACTGGTGGTCTGTGGTCAAGGAGAACCACTTAGAATACCTAGGCAAGTACGTTTGGTCTGGCAGAGCCTTATTCACTCGTTGCTCAATGAATATGGAGTCGAAGCCACAGAAACTGAACATGGAGTCGCAACGTGTAACAAAATGAATTCAAGAACTTCACAAATTAAACGCAACATTTATTTATGTGATTACTTTTTTATATTTTATACAGACATCCAACTGACTAGTACGAATGTTTCTTTATTATGTAAATTTTGGCTATAGCAAACCGATTTTAAGCTCTGAAGCTCTTATTTTGTTACACGTCACGTACACAAAAGTAGGCATTCCAAAAACAGTCACGTTAGTTCTAGCAAATCATACTTAAAATTAGTTACGAGTATCGATAGGAGTTTGCGAGAATATATCCAAACGTGCAAATAAATCAACGACCTCGTAGCTTATCGAATAGAAAATTCACTTAAAAACTTTTTAAAACTGTCAAGAGTCTCACGGTATCACATAGTAACCGATATCTGTAGCGGTTCGCGTCGATATAGTCACATCGTCCGAAGAGTTTGGTAAAAAAAGGGATATTGCGAGAACCTTTATTGCTTGTGGGTTAGGAGCGCAGTTGTGCGGGGCTAAGCACGAGTTCGCCGTCGGGTCCGCCGGCGAAGGAAACGTTGCGCGGGGGCGGCCGGCGGGCGGGGGCCCCGGCCATCGCGCTCGGCAGCGGCGGGGCCTGCGCGCCCGGCGCCGGTGACGTGGGCACGCTGTGCGGCGCCGGCGCGCCCAGCGTGCTCGCCACCGGGCTGTGCTGGGACCCGCTCCGCTGCAGCGCGCTCTGGTTGGACCCGCTCTGACGCAACGCGCTCTGATTGGACCCGCTCTGACGCAACCCATTTGGCGAACTGCCACCCTGATGCGCTGTGACCTGCAAAAAATAGTTTTTGATAACCACGAAGATTTTTTTATGAAATCACAGGAACGTTTGAATTGTACGACATATCAAGTTGACATCACCTGATGTAGTGGTGGCGGGTGCAGCGAGGCGGTGCGGTACCGGCGCAGGCGCTCGTCTTCCTCGCCGCTGGACAGCGAGGACACGTCGCACGAGGACGCGTCGAGGCGGCGCGCTGGTGAGCACTGCGCAGGGCCGGCGCGGGGGCCCGTGCCTCCGCCCCCGCCGCCCATGCTCCCTGCCAGCGGCATCTCCTCGCCCTCCCCGCACCCGGACAGTCTGGAAAATATCAACATCTTGTTCACTACACTAAACCATTCAAAATTGCTTTTCATCTGGCGGTGCTCACTACCAACAACCTTTTCCCACCACCAGTATTTTGCAAGAAAATATCTTCCCGACCCGAAGAATAACATAGGCATAGCATATGGATAGGCTAGAGTCATAAGCTACCCTAGTGCAAGAAACACATGGCCCCACAGCTCTAAAGAAGTAGTCCTGCGTGTCCTAAAGCTCGACATCTTAGCGAAGGTTTACCTTCTGTTCTCCTTGTAGATGGTTCGCCGTCGACAGCAAGGCTTCGCAAATATGCAGAAGAGAATACGCAGCAGACAGCACGCGAGACCCGCGACAATGAGCGAGGGACCCACCAGGCGCAGGGCCGGAGTCTTGAAACCCTGGAAGTGTTTTTAGACTTTTTGTAAATTGTTTAATGAGTGTAGATTTTTTATATATCGTTGATGCATGCCAAAACGCAGTTTGGTTTGACTTCTGGACTGACTCATTATAAGCTGACACCGGCACACTTAAAAGAAGGATTTGGCACAAATACCGGAAAGTCAGGTTTAACTTGCGTTAGCAAACTTGTAATCGTCAAGGGCATCTGTTTGGTTTTGATATTATAACTACCTTGAATAGTTGCGATAAAAGCCTGTTTCACAGTCACTAAATAAATATTATTTACTAGACTTATAAAAAAATGGGGCAGAATATGCAAGAAAAACAGACTGCCAAGTAGGTAAATAATTAGAACGTATACAGAAGAGGTAATAAGCTAAAAGCAATCAAAAACGTATTTATAAATATGCCAACTATATAGCAGTAATGAGATTTTGGATTGGGAAAGTTACATGACAATCCTTGGTGCGGTTTTGGCAAATGACCCACAAAGATTCAAATAAGTACTACCTTTTTACTACATTCTAGTAACTGCATTCAGCATCGAAAATATGAAACTTCGCAACGTGCACAAATGTTTATGAAAGGACGAGTCTACGAGTGCCTGACTGCGTCGTCTATTGTCACTCGCAACAAAGGACAACTTGTGCTCTTTTGAAACTTTTATGCACACTCTTGCAGAAATGGCAAAAGTTTGAAATGATAAGCATTTTGTAACGACTTTTTAGAAGCATGTTTTGTGTTATCAAGTTTTTAAAATCAAGCGACTTCTTGCCTTGGTATACCTACACTAAGTTTGGGATGAATAGACGTTATATAGCCCGTACTTTGGCTTAGGTATTCTATATCTTTATTTCGCTACTGCAGTTTCTCTGTAGTGTGAAATTGACATACAATGCTAAACCAAAGCTTGAGTCTAGTGAATTTTCTTTAGTGGGGTTCAGAGCTCTACTGTTGGTCTAATCTTAAGGCGAGTTTACACTTCAAAGCCACGCTGGGTATGCAAAGCCGCAAATACGGTGCCTTGGCGTAAAACGCCTTATTTAGAACTAGATGAGAAGGAGACTAAAATGGTCCATTATAAGTATATTAGGGCTTTGTCTTCAAAGTTGGCACTCTACAATGATTTCTACTTGAAAACTCAATGTTAGATCTGTATCCATTGTCAATTGGAGTGGATGGACTTCTGAAGAAAGATGCATCGAAAGCGTCATCATCAGTACCACTGTTCTAGCGTTTCGCGACAGATGACACGCAGCTTATTCGCCAGATGGGCGATATCTAAAGGAAATGCTGAGTATCCTCGAAATGGTCAGCTTTCTAAATGAGCAAACTACGTCTCAAAATTAAGACAAGTTCCAACTTACGCGTACCTTGTCGCCGGTGCCGACGAAGTAGACGACGAGGCCGAGCGCGAGGGTCCCGAGCCCGGCGTAGAGCAACCGCGCGACGCCCCACGTATCGCCGGCCTCCCGGTCCGCCTCGCCGTCCGATTCCGATGACGAGCCGTACGAAGCGTCCCGCACCTGGAAGTATTGATGGAGTTGGCTTAACCATTGGCCCGCTATAGTCATGTATAGATGACACACAACATGTGTTCAGCACACCACGGTCTCGCAACCATTACAAATTTCAATACGTTTTCAAATACCTTGGCGCTGAAGGCACGATTTCGCTGTTTGACGTGGCGGTCAAAAGGTTAAAAGACTGCATAGAACGATGCCAACGCTCGACACCAAAAGACTGTTTAGAAAAATCAACGGTAACCGCGCATTCGGCACTAACATCAAAGAAGAAAAAATACCAGTTGCAGCTTTCTAACATACTTATACTTAGCAAAGAAACTTTACAGTCGAGCACATAGGAGAAAACCGTGATGCAGCACCGTAAGTTTAAAATGACAAATGCGATGCAAATTGACGAACGAGCAGAAAAATAATGGCACACAATCAAAAGCGCAGAGTTTGTCAAATGTTCGTCAGAATAGAATTTGAACTCCAAATTCATCAATTCTATTATCCAGGACAACTGAAAATAAAGCACAATAAGGTTATACCCGGTTGTTTCTGTGCCATTTGCCGGTCTGGCCTTTGCGCGCGCCGGGGTGGTCGCCGAGCACGGAACAGCGCCTCGCCGCGCCACCCGCGCCCGCGCAGCCTCCGCCGACCGATAGCGCCGCCGCCTCCGCCCAGGCCGCCCGCCCAGCCGCGCACTGCACAATACAACACACAACAGTTAATAATAGGGATAACATAAAAAAGGCATTCTGTTTAGCCCGTCCCGTCTGATAGACCGGCCAAAAATACGGGGCACGTATTTTTTTGCTTGATCAAATTAATAAAAAGTACAAAGATATAGAGCAACAGAGTCTCGGAGAAGGGGTTTTTGACGTCACCATCTTGTAAAAATTGCATAAGATCGTGACGTCACGCGAAACTTCAACGCACTGTATCGTCGTCATTTTACGTTAACGAGAAAAAATAAAAATACGTATCCAAAAATTTTTGATAATCTACGTCGGACTAATTACTTTTTTTTCGTCGTCTCGCCTATACTGATGGTTGAGGAATAGTTATAATAGTTACCGTGACCCCGGAACATAAAGGGCAACCGAAGGAACAGGAGTGGGTTTTAGTCAGTAAAAGTCTGACACGAAGGACGAGAGAATTCATTTGATGATTTTCCACGCACCAAAAAGTAAATACTGATACAAATGTAACATTATACGAAGAGATTGACGCGGGCCTGTTAGTCTAGTGGTTGGTGAACCTGACTGCTAAACCGGAGGTCCTGGGTTCGATGCCCACCCAAGACAAACTTTGTGTGCTGAGCATGATTGTTTGTTCTGTGTCTGGTTGTAATGTATTTATAACTAGCTGTCACCCGCGGTTTCACCCGCGTTATATCAGATTTTTGGTTACTTTAAAAAGAAGATTAAACATAGAATACTTTTCTCCTAAGCTACCTCCCCACCAATTTTCAGCCAAATCGGTTCTGCCGTTCTTGAGTTATAAAATGTCTTTCTTCTATATATATATATATATATAGATATGTATGTATTTATACATTATAAAAGTATATTTATTAGTTGTCTGGTTACAATAGTACAAGCAATGCTTAGTTTGGGCCGTGATGTGATCAGATAGCCGTGTGTTTTCAGTTCCAAAAAAAGATAGCAGTACACACTTTGGATCTACATAAACGTTCCTTGCCTCTGTCTAAATGATTGCCCTAGAGGCAGTACCAGTCAGACAGAGAAACCGAAAGTAAAAAGGCACAATTCCGTAACAGCCTTTTTAATATTAATATCTAGCAGTTTTGTAAGCGAGATGGTGAGCTTTTAGGCACATACGAAAAATTAAAACGTGCTAAAATGAAATCGCAGCACGCTGTGAAGGCAGGCATAAAGTTGGTGCCTATGTTTCGACTGCGGATTAATGAAAGGGCTCTCAGAAAAAAACATTCATGCCATGAAGAGGCTGCTTGTGGAATCGTTTTAACTGCTCTTTTTGTAGATAAGGCAATTGAAAGTTTATTATACAGCAATTTCCATCGTGCAGAACTCATTGCGTCAAGTGCAGATGCTTTAACTTTTCCATCAGGCTCTGAAACAAGCAGGTAGCGTAGCTTTTCCCATAAAATGGAAACGTCAATTTAATTTAATTTTTATACACTTTTACATACAGAAAATATCGTGAGAAACATAAGTTCTCGTAAAACAAAAGCAACAAACTGATATGTTTACCAATTATTCCCTACTTGTTTTCTTTGAAGGTTTATACTCGTAACCTCACAAAAACATACATGTATACGAGGGTCAAATTGTCTTGTAAAACGAAAACATAATTACATCCGATCGCAAAGCCAATAAATATATTACAACTCAACCTTTCCTCGGTAAAAATTGTTGATACAACTCACGTATCGGATAAACAGAAAATGAGGACATATTACATAGGCAATAGCCAGTGGATTTGAGAGCATATTATACGGGGTATTGGGTTCCGTCGATGTAATATATCATGTCGTGCAAAAGGAAACACTGACTGCAATAAAAATCCTCTAAAAGTGGCCATAAACAAGTCTTGCAGAGCGAAACAAAAAGAATCGAAGACTGTCGATATATCAAACAAGTTATACCGATGTCCCTCGTGTCTCATTGTTCGCGGGCTCTGATTTAAGGAAATGGATTAGTTATTGACCCATATTTAGCTTAGTTCTGCATTCTTTTTGAGCTAAGTTCTGTTAAAGAGGTCTGTTTAAATAATTATGATAATAGCATATTATTGTCCCACTGCACCTTATATAGAAATGGCACTAGTATTGATCACGACGCTTACTCAAGTCGGACAGGTTCCCTTACAATGTTTTTCCAAGGTGGGATACAGCTAGTCTAACATATTATGTTCACAATAAATAAAATAATATCTAAAAATAGTTTCAATTTTTTTTTTACTTGTTTGGTTCATTTTATCCGAACTATACTCATTCTATAATCCCAGACCGTGCTTGTGTACGGGTAAATCGTAACTATGCAAATCGCCCGTTTCTGGGTCAATAGAGGACATAAATACTGAAATGATTGCGTCTAATAGTCAGATTTACCGAGCTTACTAAAATTATATAGGTACCCGCGCGGGAGGCCATGTTTCTACGAGCCGTTATTTTTCTAACACGGCAATTGTCTTTTATGGTAACAAAATAATGTTCTATCATAAACATAGCCCCTTTTTACGTTACTAACATCTTAACAACTTATTTACTTCCATTTCTATTAGAACAATGAGGTTCATATGAACAATCGTTAATTTGCAAGTGCTAAGCACTATTGGTGCGAGTTCACATAATGTATTTGGCTATATATTCGCGTTACTTGGATAAAACAAACTATTCTAAATTATTAAGGGTAACGTTCATATTGCTTCGCATCGAACACACAAATACTTAGCCAAATACGCCAAGTTATGTCGCACCATTACTGTGAGTGTTGCACAACTGACAAACAAGGATGGCAAGCCAGATATAGGGAATAGTTAATAAAACCAGCGCATAACTGTCCCACTGCAGGCCAAAGGCCTCTTCACATACAGGGGAGGCACGAGCAATGATCACCACGCTTGCTCAAGGCGAATTGGCGATTTCTGACTTATATTTACTTACTAGCTTTTGCCCGCGACTTCGTCCGCGTGGAATAATAGTTCCCGTTTCCGGCGGATTTCCGGGATGAAAACTATTCTATGTCCTTTCTCGGGTCCCAGACTATGTCTGTACCAAATTTCATTCAAAATTGGTTTAGTAGTTTAGGCGTGAAGAAGAGACAGACAGACAGACTGGCAAAGCATGGTCTGAACCAGCGCCGATCACCTCTGCAACGACACGGTGGTGGTTCGCCCAAGCGGGGCCTACCTCCACCGTATGCTACACCGTGTCACGCAGGCGTCACTTCCACCCGAATCCGACATAGGAACCACCCGAAATGTCCGTGTGCGGTGAGGAGGATCATCATCTCCCTAGCCTTTTCCCAACTATGTTGGGGTCGGCTTACAACCGAACCGGATTCAGCTGGATACCAGTGTTTTACGTGAAGCGTCTGCCTATCAGACCTCCACAACCCAGTAACTGGGCGACGATACCCTTCGGTTCGACTGGTCAGACTTTCTGGCTTCTGAATACCCCTAGCGTCAAAGTTCTACGAATGACAACCGGGGCTTAACATGCTTTCCGAGGCACGGGATGTCAGTGATGTCCAAGATAAACTTTAGAAAGTACATATGAATTGAAAAGGTCACATTGGTACTTGCCCGGATTCGAACCCGTAACCTCTTACACGCGCCTTTATGACGACCCAGTTGTGTTCTTCTGATGTATAAGCTACTAATATTTGCAAAGCCATCGGCCAATATTCTTTATTGTACACCAATAGGACAAAAACAGTAAAGGACAATACAAACAAATATGCAAGAGTACAATAGGCGGCCTTTTTTCGCTAAAAAGCAGTTTCTTTAACATACTATCATTTACATTGCTTGCTGCGGAGTAATTTTAAAACTCTGAATATCTTCAAAGGTATTTTTTGAAATTATAAATGTCTTCCGCACAATAAAAATTACGCTAGGGGCATTTTGCGTTTTAGTAATTTTATATTATCTCCGGAACTATATGACCAATTGACATACTGTAAATGGCAAATCTTATCTGTATGATGTCCTTGTGATACTGAAATAATTTATTGTCATAAGAATTAGTATTTTAATGCTCAAATAATCAACCAAACGTAAATATGCCGAAAAATCATTTTTTTAATGCAATAAAAGAAGTATAAAAGATAAAATATAAAAGATAGAGATATGGTATCGCGGACTTTTTTGTAGAAATAATTAAGACAAACCAAGTTGCCATACATTGTTTTTAATTTTAAGGAACTGTTTAGGCAGCGCACGCAAATAATTCTGTTTTATGAGGTAATTTTTTCCGACTTGCTAGACAAAAGTTGCAATAGCTCGGTTAATATACATGTTATAAAAATAATTTATAGCCTATAGCACTCAGGAATAATGTAGCTTTCTGCCAGTGAAAATTTATTTGGAATTGGTTCATTAGTTCCAGAGATTACCCCAAACATACAAACTTACAAACATACAAACTTACAAACTTACAAATTTTACCTCTTTATAATATTAGTATAGATAAGTCCAGGTTTCCTCACGATGTTTTCCTTTACCGATGTCTGTGATGTCTTAGATAATCTTTAGAAAGTTAAATATGCCAAAGTATCATAATAATATATTTATCCCGGCCTAAAGCTTTTAAGAAGCAGGGCAGGATCTTAAGGCAACTTTTGTATGGCCAGTATGTCTAATAATTTTATGCAAGCATGATTAAGCATCTGTATCATGAGTTTGTGCAAGAATCTATCCTGTGGAGAAATGTCCTAGCTTGCATAAAATGATTGATCGCGTTGGCTTGTCGTACGTCTTGTTATGCATGGTCTAAATACGTATAGAATTCCCAGGGAATCTCGTACCTACGCCAAGCTAAAGTTGCAACGATATTGCATCAAAATACGGTGTTAATGCGTCTTTGAATATTATACCGTTTTTCTATGTTTACTACTGGAACATTTTTTCGTTGCAAAATCCTCAC
This sequence comes from Athetis lepigone, assembly GCA_033675125.1. Classification (NCBI taxonomy): domain Eukaryota; kingdom Metazoa; phylum Arthropoda; class Insecta; order Lepidoptera; family Noctuidae; genus Athetis; species Athetis lepigone. The sequence goes on along the minus strand of CM066236.1, from coordinate 6,599,719 downwards.
GTATATCCACTATCTGGGAAATACGGAAGGTTAAATTAGACTCTAGCCGACTAAATCCCCACGGTTCCTCCTGCTACCATTCGTCGAAGACACGGCATTCGCTGACTGGTACTGGATCACCATCACCCTCTTCTTGACTACCATTTATCACGTCAAATAACTTCTAAGCATTAATAAATCAGTCTTGCCTACATTATAAGCTTTAAGCTAGCCCATGTTAACTGCATGGTTTGTTGCACAACAAAATAATTTGATTTTATTGTCTAGATTTCTAAAAAGACGATGATTCCTGAGTTTGATTCGCCATTCTTCTTAGAGACCAGTTAGAAAACGCGACTTCAGCAAATTTATAAAAAAATTACGTGTAAAAGTCATTTTAAGATCCCACTTGCATAATAAACAATTTCATTTCTAACAATAAACAATTTCACTTCATAATTTATAAAAACAACGAGCCACTTGAACGAGTCTACTTTCAAGACTACCCTCATTTCTCCTAATAAAAATTCAAGAAAAACATGTGCGATAATAGACTCTTATTTCCAGCGACATCGAAGCCCACATTATGTTAATTTGAGTTCTTTGTGCAAATTATTACAACTTGATTTATGTGGACAAAAATGTTATTACACGGTGGGCGCGGTACACGCTACCTCGTCATGCGAATGTGGCTTAAATGTTTTAAAATTAAACTCGGTCTAAAATATACCTAATATACGGAGCTTGCCTACGTGGAAAGTTTGCGTACGTATCTCTACGTAACATACAATTTGTATGCAATGAATATGTCATGAAATATTTAACGATTTGTGTTTTTGTGTTTTTTAAATAGTTCTTTAAAAAAAGAAGCTATAAAATGAAGCTTTAGTTATCTTTTGTGTTCTTTGTCATATTTCTACATGTCAAATAATTTATTTCTTAAATTGCACACATCAACATGGTCTAGGGTTTTTTTTTATAAACAAAATTTTATTAACTTTTTGTTAAGACACCTACACATTAAAATAAACCTTGTTTAATAGCCTATCTAATCTGATAATAAACTTTTAGATAAAGTTAAATTTAAGAAAAACTTAGAAGAAGAGGAAGAACTTAGACACAATTTCAATCTTAACTTTATTTTTGAAACATCAAAACCTAAACAAAACAACTATTTTTTTAAATTAAAAATTGTTTAAAATTAATAATCCGTGGATCCGCCTAAGACTCTCCTGGCACATCTGCTGCGGTTCTGCATACTCAAAACAAGGGTGTCAATGTCCTGTTGTGGAATATTGTCCCATAATTGCGGCTTCTGAAGCCATGAGGACCAGTCAGAGCGTTATATCCCGGCTTTGGTCACGTTATCGTGTCACGGGGGAAGTGGTGGAACGGCACCGAGGACCTCAACGCATTACAACACATGTGCAGGACCAATTCATAGTAAATTAATGCTGCACGAAGTCAACCAAATGTAACGGCGATGCAATTGGTTCAAAGGCTACAGAGAGAGTATGGTTTGGTGGTAAGCGGTCAAACTTTGACAAGACGACCGCATGAAGTCAACCTACGTGCTCGTAGGCCATTTCGGGTACCAGCGCTAGGGATAGGCAATTCTTATTCATTGGAACCATTGCTCTATCTGTGAAGGATTTCAAGAAACTAAGGAGGAGATTATATCATCTACATAGGTTCCCTTCTCTATTTTGTCATCCTACTTTGACAATGTATGACAGGGTCAATACATTGCTTAGCCAGAACACTAGCTACCCAACGCTCATTTATTTTTTATTTCAACCTAAAAACAAAAGAATGTTTACTCATAACCAAGCTACATCACATTCTCCAACGCGAAATTTTCAAAGCAATTAAGAAGGGGTAATGTTTAATATACCCAGGTATTTGGGTCACGGAGGTACCTCTATACTTTGAGGGCAAAACGTGTGTGTTTAATTGTGTAAAATTACCCCTATCCTGGGCTATTTGTAATATTCATGTTTGACAGGTGGGTATTACGCCTACCGCAGCGAGTGCCGAGTTACTTAACAAAATAGATATCTATTATCAAAGTTTGACGGAAAATCTGAGGTTTATTTAGTAAGGAAAATAATGAGGGAAACTTAAGGCGAGTTTGTAAGTGTATAGTTTTTGTTTAAAAGTAGGTTCTGTACGGATCGGCGAGGCTAGATATAGTATTCATTTTTCAAATAATTATTAATAAATCTGCATCTATATAAAAATATATGAATACCTAGATAAATATGTTGCTAAGCTCAAAACTCGAAATCGCTTGAACTAATTCAGATTATTGAAAATATTTTTTTACGTGTTCATTCAAGTCTGGAGAAGGTTCTTGTGAAGATAGAATCAAGGACATGAAGGCCAGGGAGTGAAGTCCCTGATAGTTTTCTAGTTCAAACAATGAAAATCACAAACTTTACAACATACCATACATAAATAACGTTACAACGTTATTTGCTTTTTGTGCAACTAGCTTGACTGAAATGTTTGTTCTAGATAGGAACAGGCAATTGGCTTTTGATGACTTATAAAATGTAAAGGTCAAGGTCTGATTCATTTTGTATTGGGTTTGTTAGAATTGTATATTTCCACTAGCTGTTACCAGAAACTTCGCTCGCGTGGATACGCTTTGAAAAGGACGGACATAAGCTTATTTCGGACTACGCTATAATATATCATGTAGCTTTTAATATAGTCCATAGCTCAACAATATCGCCAACCATACGTTTGTATAGAACACGTTCACAGTTTCCAATATATTATTGGTTAGCTATACGAAATGTATGGTAAGCGATATTGTTGTATGACAAAGTAGCGTTGCAATTTTTTTCGCGATTTTAGAGTTGGCTCCATAATAAAAGTTGTTTGTTTTCATGGGTAGAATCATCTTCTAGCGGGTGGAGCAAGACCAAAAATACACCTTGTATTAATGAATAATTTGCTATGTTATTTCATAACGTACGAGTACTTTAATATTCATTATTAAAAATGTACCTTGTCCATACATCTCAAAACATACATATAGTATAGATATTTTTTTCTTTCAAGTATTCAGACCATTTAATACCAACTAATTGGCGCACACTCAATCTTATTTTACAATTGATAAACGTCTCTTACCTTTATCCTACGAACCGAATGCCTCCTACTCCGGCTAACGCATGAATTCAGTCATTCACAATGACTGCATCGTGTATAATCATTATAACATCAATAGCCGGGTGAAGGTATTATAGGACATTGACCTCGTCAACGTAGGGGGGTCTAATAGGTCAGGCGGTATGATATAACCGCCACTTATCTCTGCGAAACGTAAGTAGGTAAATACGACTTCGGTAGGAAGGTTACTTATTCTAGGTATAAAATTAAGTGTATGGTTTTTTAAGACTGCGTTTTTTTAAAAGACGATTTGATCTTTATTAAGCACAGCTGTAGATCAGTCTTGTCATTTTTTTAGATCTGTATCAAACAAAATATTATTAGACTGCAATCGTAAGCCAACAGCAGCATGCTGCGAAAAATAAAGATTTATATAATAATGTTCCTTGAAAATGTTTTTACCATATATCTTTGTCTGGGATGGCAAAGCCATACCTTTGGAATTGCAAAATGTCTTAAGGCGTCGCGCGGCGGTGACCACTTAAGTTAGTTTTAAATAAATGTTACTTTAGAGCATTGCACAACTGTCAAACGTGTGTATGATAAGGAAACGTCATGTCTGTTTTAATTGTAGAAACAACTTTGACTATTAAACCTTATTATTATTCCGTTTTATGCACAAATGTACAAAGAATTAACCTTAAGCATTCTCTATTTGTACTCTACGGAACGTTTCCAGTTATTTTCAATAAAAGATATCGAAATTAAAATGCTGCACTATTTAATAAAAGCTTGTACGTGTACCGTTTTCAAAACTATTTGTAAAACAATACGGTAGCAGCATAACTGGCTGGTAAACAATACCGTTATGATTGTTTGTTTCAGTTTAAACTCGCCTACGTGTATTCTCGTTCGTTCGATATTGTTTTGCAATTGTACCCGCAAGCTTTACTCGCTCCCAGCTACAGTTTGTTTGAGAAAATAAAAATAATGTTCGGGAACCGTTTCGACTTGCTAAAACGTTACGTTTTGAACAAGGATGTTACACGTTGTTTGAATTTTATTTGAACACTAAGCGAAAAACTATAATGTCATCGAACGCATGCTCAATTTTTCGATGGCATGCGCATTCGCCCATGCAATTCAATGAAAATATGGATATTTTTTATCTGTACGTAATGGGTGACTAGATTCAACTATTTTATTCGTAAATGATGTTCCAAAGTGGTTTAATGAACATAAACAATTTGACTTTAACCACAGGGACAAACCCCGTAATTAACATATTTTAGAGTAGATACTTTTTCCTACAAATTGTATCCCACTCCTGATATTTAATAGCAATTCATTAATGAAAACATTGTCCGACCCTTATTGTGTACAACAAAGATGGCAAGTCTTGTCTATGCCCGCCAGAATTTAATTTATCACCGAGAAGCCACAGACGATTGCATCAAGTAATAAATTAATTTCCTTTGCGACGTTTGCAGCTCAAACGTTGAAAATATTCTGTTTTTCTTTCATTCCGTCACGAAACGCGAAGTTATTTCCATATTTTTTAATAAATGAACTTACAACAATGTTACGAATTCGGATTGGCAACAATATAAATTGTATTATAAAATACTGGCTTTGCCCGCGACTTAGTCCGCGTCTGATTTTCTATCGCAGGAAACGCAGCTCTTTATCAGTGTTTTTTTTTAAATTGTAATAAATCACTGGTTCCTTCCTAGAAGCAAAAAACATAAAAACTTTACCTTTTTATTAACCAGTGTAGTAGTGTATGTAGTTTTATTTAGTGTAGAAAGTGTAACTCGCGACTACTCTCTCATAAAACTAAGTAAATATTCCGGGAAACCAAAATCTAAAATCAGTGTCTGTATAATCACGTGCAAATTTTCATCTGATCCTATTCAGCGATTAAACCTTTCAAACACATTGATTTGAGATTTGAGACACAAAAGGAAGACAATAGCAGCGCGACAACCGGTTGTCGCTTGGTCGTCGAAAGGTTAAAGGGTAAAAGAGTAACGCACGTACATCCACACTCACATTTTGCATTTACAATAAGTCGCATTTATAATTCGAAAAAGAAGAAATAAAGTTATAATAAAAGTGCTTTTATGATATTGTTGTGAATTCATTGGCTCGACAAACCGCCCGATATCATAAATTCAGTGCTTTGTCGTTCAGGAGACGTAATAAACATTCTGTTTATTTTTATTTTTAAACATTAAATTCAATCCTTGCAAAAATATTTTAGTAAAAGAATTTAAGTATTAAATTTTAGTCACGAGGTTGATTTGTGGTCAAATAAATCACAATTATAATTTACAATCTAGACGGAAGAAACATTTATTTTTTAATTATTTTACCGTACTTACCGTTAAATTAATTTAATAAAAGTTTCTTTGGGAAAATGGTTTTACTCACCAAAATGTCGTGATGGCCTAGCGGTTAAGACGTGGGCCCCCTCATATAAAAGGTTGAGGGTTCGAATCCGGGCAAGCCAATGTGACTTTTTCAATTCATATGTACATTCTAAAGTTTATCGGTGAAGGAAAACACCGTGAAGAAATCTGGGCTTGTAATGAATATATAAATCCGAAATCTAAAAACCGCCTTGAGCAAGCGTGGTTAATAATGCTCGAGCCTTATATGTATGAGAAAAGGCCTTTGCTCTGCAGTGGGACAGTAATAAGCTGGTAATATTTCTCTTAACCTTTCGGCGACCAAGTGACAGCCGGCTGTCGGGCTGCTATTGTCTTTCTATTGTGTCTCGAATCGTTTTTTAACTAGACTTCATATGTATCCGCGATAACCTACATTGCATTAAAAGGATTTAAAGTATGTAATTTATCATTACAGGATATAAATTCTTATATTTCCCGAGCATGTCGACACGCCTTTTACTCTGGTTATCGCCGCTGTACTTAGTTAAGCCACGGTTCATAATTTTCATACAGATTAGCGTTCACGTAAATGAAACATGCTATGAACTTACTATTACACTTTAGGGTTCATTCAACTTATTAAAGTAAGTCATTAAAATTAGCGCTTAGTTGTTTCCTTCCGGAACAGTCCTTGTATTTTGTTATGGTAATATTTTATAAAGAACAAATCGTGAGGAAACCAAGACTAAGTACCTAGTTATTTACTATTATTGGTTTATCATTTATCAACGCTAAAGAACACCTCACGATTCGATTACGATCTTCAAAGCTTCATAGCAACGGAAACCTGAGAACATCTTCTAATTTTATACCCACTGTGCTACATGCATATTTTGGTTCAATTTTGGAGTTCACAACGCGAAAATTACCGATGACGCGTATGCAGGGAATATGGTTGAGTGAGTCTAAACATTCAAAATGCGGTGTGTTCGACGTTTTCGGTCAACGGGCTTGTTCGATCTTTGAGCACGAATAAACAATCATGTGGTCAGATGTGGGCAGGCTCGTTTATTTTCGCACTGAGTTACGTCGTAGCTTGATTCAGAAATCAGAATATTTTACATGAAACAAATAGTGTACAGAATCTTTAAATTGTCAAGGAGTCGGTAAGCTGGAATCAGGATCCTACCTGCTACTTATAACGAGAAATTGTTATAAGTAGCAGGTAGAAACCTGATCGGAACTTGCTTCCTTCACCGCTGTAATTCATATGACGTTCATGATTTATCTTTAGAATCATCTGCATCACACTTAATATCATAAAGTGAGAGTCTGTGAGTGTGTATGTTTGTAACTTCTTTACGCAATAACTACCAAACAGATTTTGATAAAACTACACAGTAACATAGCTTATACATCAGAATAACTCACAGAATACAAACGCTACAACTTACGGGAGCAAAGCAGTAATTAAGGACATAACATAACGAGGTTGAAACCGCGTAGGAAAGTAAAAAAAAAAACAAAATTTACATGTCCTAAAAAATTGTAACCCTCCCTTTAGGTATACTGTAATTGAAGACAAGAGTGGATGAAGGTGATATGTCACAAAATTCTAATTTCGAGAAAATGGAGTTCAAAGTTATGCATGAACATTTTAAGATATTTCAAAATGCTTTAAGTGTTTTCCCCCAATAAAGGAGTCTGGCGGTGCCAACCGTTTCATATTTTAAAAATAGGAAAGAAATTTAAGAATTTAAATGTATTTTAGTACTTTATTTAAAAAAAACTGAACATAACTCCTTCTTCCGCAAAGAAAATTTTAATAAGTTCGAGAAAATTAAGTCTGAAGGAGACAAGTTACATAAAGACTTGGAAAAAAAAACATTAAACGATTATTTTTCTCGAAGAATGGACTCATAATAATATAATATAGATATTCCGGTTTAACGAATAATAATTGGTTCTTAATGTTAGCTTTTTTTTTCAATCGAGACAGTACCATATTTTCCATTCACACGTCACATCTCAAAATTTGGATCAACTTGGCCCTTTTTTTAATCCATAGTCCAACATTTTTTAGTTGCCATGTATTGCTATAGTCCAACACCAACCGGGGTTGTCCTTAGGTGCACTTACATAGTGCATATAGGGATAATCGTCGGTTCGTGACGCATTTCTCAAGCCAAGAGTTTTGCTCAAGGAATTGGCTTCGGCCCCGCGTACGCCTCTCAAAAGTCCGGGACCCCTGGGTCCCGAGATATGGAAACATTTATATAAAAATAATAATATTCATCAACAACTTGCTCTGAAATACAATCTTGTGGAAGCAGAAGTACCGTACTATAGGTATGTGCCCGGCTCAGTTCTTGAAAATGACCATGTCAGAAGATTGTACTGGGATCGATCTATCATTACTGACAAGACTGTTGTTGCTAATAAGCCTGACATAGTGGTGATAAATCGATTAGAGTGTCGCACAATGATTGTTGATATTCCTGTCCCGCATGACGAGAACCTCGTGAAAGCCGAAAAAGATAAGCAATCAAAGTATCTTGACTTGGCTCGCGAGGTTGTCAACATGTGGGATATAGATTCAGCAGTCATTGTGCCGATAGTTAGCCGTGACGGCCAATGGCATAACAGTGAAGAGCCTCGACCAACTTCTGAGGAGGCTCTTGCTAGGCAGCTGGGTCAAGGGTCTTGTGCAGAAAGCGATACTCCTGGACATGGCGCGTACTGTCCCGAGGTTCCTCTCTCTGGTAGCTTGGACCCTGTTCTCGATGCCGGTAGGCTACTGTTTTTATATTTTGTTATTTTTTTGTTTGTATTTTAATCGAATAAATGGAATAATAATATAAGCCTTTATTCAGACAAAAAACAGTTTTACAAAAAATGTTTTAAAATAGTAACTCTGTTGAGTCATTGACACCGGCAGTTTCGTCTGTTTGTCCAGCTTTGGCAAAGGCCTCTTCCATCTCTTTCCATTCGGTTCTATTAAGTGCTTTTCTTGCTCATGTTTTTCCTGCTATTGCCTTTAATTCACCATCCCACCTTTTAAACTGTCTGCCTCGTTTTCTTTTCCTGTAGGATACCAGAACACTATGTTTCTGTTCCACTTTTCCGTGCCTCTTATTGTATGACCTGTCCATTGCCACTTAAGTTTTCGGATTCTGGTTGTTACGCTTTCTATTTTTGTGCGTTTTCTGATAGTTTTGTTCCGTATTTTTCCCTATATTGAGCATGCTTCTCTCTATTGCTGACTAACAAGTTTCCAGCTTTTTGTTTTGCGCTTTCGTGAGAGCCCAGGTTTGGCAACCATAGGTGAAAATCTATTTCCTTTGTCATTATTCCCGTATGAGAGATTTGTTGGCAGATAGGTGCATTCTGTCACGTACTCGATTGGTTTGTCGTTAATAATAATGGAGTCTTCAATCGCATTGGTTAGTGATTTAGTTTTGGAGGTGTTCAACGTTAGAACTACTATGCGGCTTTCTTTTTCTAGATCTCTATAAGCATGTTTTGTAGATGTTCTTTTGTTTCCCCGAATAGCATTATGTCGTCAGAGACCCGTAAGTCGGATAATTTTTCCCCATGTATATTTAAGCCGTACAGATCCCATTTTAGTTTCCTCAAAATGCCCTCTAAAGTAGCTATAAATAATTTTGGCGATAGTGGATCTCCTTGTCTTACCCCCCTATTTATTTTTATTTCTTTTCCTTCTTTTTCTAACTTTGTTCGAGCCGTGCTATTTACGTATATGTTTTTAGGGTTCCGTACCAAAAGGGTAAGATGAGACCCTATTACTAAGCCTCTGCTGTCTGTCTGTCTGTCCGTTTCCAAGCTGTATCTCATAAACCGCGATAGCTAGAACGCTGAAATTTTCACAAATGATGTATTTCCGTTGCCGCTATAACAACAAATACTAAAAATTAACAAAAATAAATAAAATATTAAGGGGTATCCCCATACAATAAACGTATTTTTTTCGTATTTTTTTTTTGCTCAATAATAAAAAAGGTAACAGTTAGACGCTTCAAATTTTCACAGAATATCTACTTGTATATAACCTTTCAAAATAAATAACTTAATAACAATAAAGTAATAACATTAAAGGTATAAATAAAGTAAATAAAATTACTTGTGAGAAGATGAGTGACGCCGTTTTATGAATGAAAGTGACATGTGCAGCACATAACACCTTCATTCACTGAAAGTGCGCTGCGATGTCAACATACCTCCTTCATCCACTGTAGAAAAGTAAACTTTTAACTTTTTTGGCATTTTTAAAAGTGTTAAGTGCACATACTACATTCATCCAATATTAATATAAAAAAAATGTGTACATGACACCTTCATCAAGTAGTGAACTTATAAAATAGCCAGAAACACGGTTGTTTTAAGGTTTAAAATTGTTTGTATGCACATAACACCATCATTCATCCATAAAACAGCGAAAATCCGAAAATGCGACATATCACCTTCATCCACTCATGTCTTCAATTGTTAAATGCAGCTATGCATTGACGCATAACAAGTCACAAGCAGTTTCAATAATCTATCATTACCCACAAGCTTACCAAAAAGGATTTACACACCAAATCATTTTACCGTAACCAAATTTAAACAAACCATAGAGCTTTTAATATTGAATTTTAAATCAAGGGCTCTCTCCCTATAAGTTATTTATTCGATGAAATAAACTTTTACTCCGGCGTTGCGCAAGTTCAAATATGCATAGTTAAGTTGGGAAACTTAATTTTCGCTTCGTGAATTTTTTAAGCAAAGCCGTAGGCGGCTCATTAGCATATTTGCCTTCCGTGTCAAACGTTTGGGTTTTTATTCGGTGTTATTGGAGGTAAGCGGTTGAAAATAAATACGTGGCTATGTGTGAAATATAAATAGGCTTTTATTTATTTATTAGTTGTTCTATTTACCTAAGTATATGAAAGAGTTACAAACAATAAATCTTCACAAACTTTCATATTTATACTATTAGTGTTTAGTTTTACTTTACAAATATATACAATAAACAAACACTAAAAAAATAATGCCAATTGCAACGTCCTCCACAAATTACATTTATGTTAACTGACATAAAACACTGTAGTGATTAAAAGGTAAACTGTACCACGAACAAAATACTAAATAAATAAGAACATTAACATTTCATACTAGTCAAAACTTTCCTTTCAAAACAACAAATATTTCTCACATTTCTTCTGTAAAATCAAAGGTACGCATTTAAACGAGAATCGAGTTTTTCTTTAATAGTTGGTAGTTACTAACCGTTTCCTCTTCCTGCCTTTGACCCGACTTTTACCTAGAGGAAGCGAGCTGTAGCGGTGACTTGCTACGACAGTAATCGTAGCGGAAGGCGTAGCAAATATTTATGTTTGAAATGCGCTACGAGCGCTACGGGCTACGAGCTGCTACGAATCAATAGTTTGTAGGATTTATTTAAGTGACTTTGATGAATGGGTAACCAAAGTATATTATTATTATGACAATAATGCCAGTCTATATTTGTCGCACTGCAGGGCAATGGTTCTTATACAAATAAATAATGCACATTGACCACTCCAAACTACGTGATGCATGCTCAAGGCATCATAAAACTATTTCTCCGGCGCGTCTCTCTGTTTGTTGGCGATCGACTCATAAACTGCTGAACCAATTGAATTATGTTTTTAGCAATAGGCAAAGTAAATAATGATGGAGGTTTAGGCATAGTTGAGAAAAATCGAGAATTTCAAATATTTGTAACACCCGTGCAAAGTTAAGGCAAGTTCCTAGTTAAGTCTTAAAAATCTTTTACAATGTTAATAATGCAAACGATAATTATTGAGTACGTTTAGATCTTTTGAAATACGAAACGGATTTTATTGGGGCTTTGTCAATAGACAAAGTTATACACGGGAAATTATTATAATAGACAAAAGGTGAGATTTTCAAAAAAAATATCACATCAATCATCATAGAACATACAACTCTCCTTTAAATATTTTTTCAAATAAAAATAAACAAAACATTAACATTGTCACTATAACAAAAGTTATTTCTGAAACCATTGAAAAACCTGATCATTATATCTCGAACGACGACACAGCTCAAACAGCAAAACTCAATGCGGGACGGTAAAATATAGCCCGATTTTTCTACTGATATTCTCGTACGCTAGACCGACTATAGACGATGTGCGTATCTATGTACAGTCAGTAAAGTAGGAAAGTATGCAGATTTAAATATAATTCAAGTTTTTCTAAAAACTTACTGTTAGTTTCTTATTTTTTTTAAGAAAAATCGGCAGAATGGTCTACAAAGCCGATAACGACCACACTTAATTATGTCATTAGAAAGCTGTTTCCATGTGTTAAATTATTTATTATGGTGGTTCATTTCAAATCGTTGAGAGGAAAAAAATATTACCACGCTAAGGCGCCTATTATACATACTAGCTGTGCCCCGCGGTGTTACTCATATTTTGGGTTACCTCTTCGCTCCCGTAGATCGTAGCGTAATGTTGTTTAGCCGTGGCTTTTCTGGATTAATTAAACTATCCAACACAAATATATTTTTTATTCAATTCAAACTAGTACTTTCTGAGATTAACACGTTCCATCAAACAAACATAGAAATAAACAAACTCTTCAACTTTTTTAGATTACTATGGATTGGCATCTGAAGTTTTGGGATAGCGAGGCAACATAATCAACAGCGGTTAGACACTACTGTATACGCTATGTTGCCTCGCTATTAAAGAAAGACAAACATAGATTTACGCTCCATTGACAGTGTATTGCATTTCTATTTCGCTGACTGTACCTTGCTAGAATACATTTTTCGAGAGAAAAGGTTATATTACGCTTTCACGTCAGTGACATTTAGCTCGTGACGTAAGCAAGCACGGCAAGCATTGCGAATTGTATCGGGGCTGGATCGATAACCGTAAACCTGCTAACTTACACACAATTTTATGAATGTATGTCTGTTCTTCTGACATTTGGATTCTATTAAAATTGCTGTTATGGAATAAAGAAAAATTTAATTATATTACTTGATAACTGTCATAGATAAGTGCGACTACGTAGGAAAAAGGGAAAATTAAACAACAACAAATGACAGTGAAATTGGCTTATCAAATAGACGAATATATTGTACGTCATTGAATTAATGAAATACGACTAACCATACGAACATCGAAAATATTGAATGAATATTGTGGAATCTCGTGAAGAACATAATTATGTAACGAGATTATAATACCAGCCTATTACTGTCCCACTGCAGGGCAAAGGCCTCTTCTCATTCAGAGAAGGCATGTAACGAGATTACAACATAATTTTGAAATTGAGTTCAAAGACCATATGCATTGATATATCACAGACCATAAATAATGAGGACACGGTAGGCTCAGCTGAACGCTTGGCTGCGCTTCGTGATGCGCGTTCAATTCTCGTACGAAACAAAATAATATTTGTTACCTACACGTTGATCCAAATCTGGCTGTGTGTATGTGAGTGTTTGTAAACATACCCACGATACAGGAACTCTTATTAGTGTAGGGCAACGTAAAAAAAAACTTATCGATTAAAACGTTTTTTTTTTTTTTTGGTGAGTGGGAAACCTAGCCGGGCGGCGAGCTACCCATCGCTCGCCATCCGCAGAACCGCGCCTACGGTGGCCGGTAGTCGTCTTGCGACTCTCGACGTCTTCGCCTGGGTCTTAGTCCGGGGCGAAAGGCTCGTCGTTGCCTCTCGCGCGCCGCCGCTTCCTTCACTAGCATAACTGCTTCGCAGAAGGAGGCGACGGCATCCCATTCCGTCTCAAACGTATTTAGACTATGCTTTGTATTATTGTTTGTAAGAATCGCTAACACGATAATTGGAAAATTACAATGGAGAGACTAAATTAAAAGGAAAACGGTACAAAGTATGGCAAAACTATCCTCCTAGTTTACCGTAGCTTGATAATCAAACCATTAAACATAGAGTATTACCTAATTCATAAACTTCAGTTCTTAGAATTCAGTCCAGAAACATGCTTTTGCCGGTTTTGCATATTTAATGAGTAAAGTAAATTTTCCTAATTGCGACATATCACCACCTTCTAGTTAAGTGCGCCAGAAAGTAATCCATGAGAGATATTATACATCCGTTCGTACTAATATTATAAATGCGAAAGTAACTCTGTCTGTCTCTCTTCTTCACGCCTAAACCACTGAACCGATTTGAATAAAATTTTGTACAGATATAGTCGAACCCGAGAAAGGACATAGGATAGTTTTCATCCCGATAATCCCCCGGGAACGGGAACCATAATTCCACGCAGACGAAGTCGCGGGCAAAATCTAGTAGTTAATATAACAAAACACTTATTATTGATTAGTTGGATAGGTTAGTATTCTTCTGGCAAGAAAGAATATAATGGTGTTAACTCTTAACAATCTTCGGTTGGTTGGTGGAGAGTGCCTGAGGCATTAAGCCTTCTTTTAAGCTATAAAGTATCAATACATTAAAATAATAAATATATAAGCTTGTTAGAGAGTATGTAGAATATAAGACGATTTAACTGGCGCAAGAACGTATGCTTAAAATTTCATTTATATTGTCTGTTCATTTGGTTTTAATAACTCAAAATAAACATAACACAGAAACGGCCCGAAAACTTGACACAATTTTCAGAATAAGTATGGCGGGTGTTTTACAAATTTTACATTCCTAATTCCAAAATTCAACCGTACAGAGTTGCTATTAATTGCTACTTTCTAATGAAGGAAGAATACACTGACGTAAAGCAATCCACACACAGTTAAAACAACTAAAGTTAGAAACATAAAACAAAGAGGGCAAAATACCTATAGAATGAAAATTTGTATGACAAAACGCGGGCAAAGCCGCCGCGCTTCACTTATACCATTCATACAATTCCCGAGTGTATGGTATTCTCGCTCCGAAATCGTGGGAAGAAGGTTCTATAAGCTTCGGTACAATAAATTCAAAAGCTCACCCACGTGTTTTCAAGCAATACAAGCTCTTGGGCTTTCGTGTTTTATTAGGTGAAAAAGATAAGAGATTACGATAACGTTTGCATAATTGTAGCCAAATGTATCAAGAGAATATGTTTTACTGAAACATTTTTCAAAGAAATTGCGATTGTTGTAAATATGCATAAGGTATCTTTTACATTCTCATTCTATTGATTAAAGCAATTTGTTACTCCATACTTATCTTATAAATAAGAATATAACTGTATCTGTTTATATGATACGCTTTGGCGGCTACAACAATCTGACTTTAATGAAATATGGTACAGAAGTTAGACTAAGGAAAGGCTCAGTACATGTTTCGGCCGCAGATTTTTAAAAACCGAACTGGGCGAACCCAGTTCGGTTTTTAAAAATCTTTTAAGAACAACAAGTTTTTTATTCTCACCGTATAAGGTTCGCTTAAAAAAGTTATCGTCCGTAACACAACTTACAAATGATTAATATAATTCATCTAATATAATAATTATAATTCAGATCAAGGTGTGATGAAATTGACGTAAGTGTATATAGAAAAAATATTAACAAAGAAAAATAAAACCAATAACCTTCAATTTCACATCCCATGTTTGCAAGCCAGTAGCGGCAGATTACTATACAATTTCGTCACCTACCTAACAACAACACCTGATAAATAAACGTATAATTTTCCGCACATATTCCAGTTATATTTCATCCATTCACAACGTTCGTGGGCAGTTGAAAGCACAGAAATCATTGAACGTGCCACGACTGCATGTAAGGCTAGTTATGGCCGCATTATGTATGCAAACGAATGCATATCGCTCCTGATCGACCTGACTCTTCAGGTCACTGGTATTTATTGTGTGCAGTGCGAGACCGCTTTGATCTGCCAACACAAACTTCTATCATTCTCTGCGTGTACAGAGATGTAACTAGAGGTAAAAACTGAATGGTGCCCCATCTCAATGTGAATCTATTTTATTTACTTGTATCATTTTATAAAAGGCTTTCAGACATCTGATTGAATCTAGTCAACTCTGAGTGTCTAAGAAGTGTCTTTAGTCTTTAAAATGTTAATAATTTGACTGGATAATTATAAATGTGAAAGCAATTCTATCTTTCCGTCTGTTTTTCTGTTACGCTTTCACAAATAAACTACTGAACTAATTTAAATGAAATTTGGCGCAGAGATAGTCCATAGTCTGAGAAAGTACATAGGATATTTTTCAACCTCCACGCGTGCGAAGCCTCGGGAAAAAACTAGTGACCAATATATGTAATCTAATGTTCATAATGGCAAACATCTTTATCAAAAGAACTTTTTTTTAATAAAGAAACTTCAAGTATCTAACGAACGTGTGTTATCTATCAGCTGTTGGGTTTTTGACCTCGTCAAAGGGCGACATTTTGGTACCTACAAATCGCAGGCATGTCAAGTAGGTTACTTAAATTAAATTAAAGTTTATTTGTAAAAGTTGTTACTTTGTTACCAGTTCAAGCTAATCCATATCTGACTATGCTACTGCCTTATATAGCTTCTTTTCACCAAGGGTCCAAAGCATTTTTCCCTTCTTACCATTCTTGTCATACCATGTTTGCCAATATAATAAAGCTAAATATTTTTTTTGTTTAAATCTGTTTGTCTAAACGCGCTAATCATGGTACTATCAGTCAGATTGAAAAAGATATTTTTAGCTAGTTTTATGACTTTATGAGTAATAGTACTTAGACTTTATAATGTCATTGTACAACTCACGAAAGCAGGAGAGAAACTAAAGAACTAACTAAAACAGGTAAAACCACGCGAGAACAATACTAGTTCGTATAAACTTTGAACTATGAAATACAATTCCTTTGAGAACTTTTAAAAACATGAAACTAGTTTCACCCACGTTAACGCTATTATAAAGGAGGTAATAAATTTATTATATTCGCGGAGTTGAAGACTCAGTTATTCTAATAAAATGAATTCTATTTTGTGAAGGCTTTTCAATTTACAAATTTTTATTCTTTAGTGTTCCATTCTCGGAGGTACCAATGCGTTCATATGCCTCGGTTATCCGGTAATAGATTTACCTAACGTTGAAAATCAATCAAACGATGCGTTTTTTCGATCTTTTTGTGAAGATTAAAAAAAAAACCGGTCAAGTGCGAGTTCTACTCGCGCAACGAGGGTTCCGTTAATTTGTTTTTTAGTGAAATAACTAAAAATTTACGGTTTTCGGAGTTTTCTCTTTACTTGTGCTACATGACCTTGCTTCTTGCCAAATTTCACGATTCTAGGTCAATGGGAAGTACCCTATAGGTTTTGAGTTTTGATTCCCTTGAAAATGTCTAAATATGCAATATAAACCGCCGTATCTTTTTATTGCGTTGATTTAGAAACTTGATTTTTTCACTGCTTTAAGAGATAGCAGACCTGAGTATGTGATATTAATTTGAGCTTGATATCTCGACGCGTTTCTGAAAAAAAAGGTCTTGACAGACGGACGAACGGGAGGACGGACGGATGTGAACTAACTACAAATTTACGGTTTTCAGAGTTTTTCCTTTACTTTTGCTACATGACGTTGCTTCTTGCCAAATTTCATGATTCTTGGTCAATGGGAAGTACCCTATAGGTTTTGAGTTTTGATTCCCTTGAAAATGTCTAAATATGCAATATAAACCGCCGTATCTTTTCATTGCGTTGATTTAGAAACTTGATTTTTTCACTGCTTTGGGAAATAGCAGACTTGAGTATGTGATATTAATTTCAGTTTGATATCTCGACGCGTTCCTGAGAAAAAGGTTCTTGACAGACAGACGGACGGACAGACGGACAACAAAGTGATCCTATAAGGGTTCCGTTTTTACCTTTTGACGTACGGAACCCTAAAAATGATTAAAATGATCTTGAAGATTTTTTTTAGTGCGAGTACGACTAGCATTAGACCAAATATTTGCATTTTCGACTGTTTCTTAAAATTTGAGTGGCATGTCATGTCATTGCAGATTGTACTTTATTGCGTTCCTAATTAGGTATATTTTACATGATATTATACGCAAATTTTGTCATCATTCAGTTCGTATTTTATCAATCTTCATTTCCACCCATATACGAATCAATACAAAAATCAATTTCTGAAGCAAAAAATGCGTACCAACGCCGACATTCAAGGCAAAATACACCTAAATGTCAAACAAAACAAAGTGAATAAATCAAAATTCTGGTGATACGGGCAGGCGTGAGCGTGATGTAACAGTGGCAGTTGTACACAATAGCCGGTTATTAGCGTCACTTCATCGAATTTACAGCGAATGCTCGAATCAGTGGGAGGTTTTGAATCGATTGTCTTGTTATACATATTTTATTAAAATTTACAGCTCAATTTTTTGTATTTTTTTGTAATGTTTGTTTTTTGGTTAGATGGGTATGTCTTATGCTTATGCAGAATTAGATAATTAAAACAAAGTGTACCCTTAAATAAGTTAAGAAGAAAAAAGAAGAAAGATCCCCTGGAGAAGGGTATAAGCTACAGAATAATATTACCAGTCTATTTTTGTTCCACTGCTGAGTAAAGGCCTCTCTTCATATTGGAAAATGCACGAACGTACGCTTTCTCAAGACAGGTTAGTGAGATCGGGCTAATAATAATTACAAGTCCAGTTTTCCTCTCGATGATCTTCTTCACCGATGATTGAGATGGTTAAGATAAACTCAGAAAGTACATATGAACTCAAAAAGTCACATGGTAATTGCCTGGTAACGACCCCGCAACCCTATTCATGAGAAAAACACTGCCCACTAATCGGTTAAGCATTCTACACAATGACTGATGAGGCAAACCTAAAACTAAAGAAAAAGTGTGAAAATATCGATAATGTATGGAAACAGTCTAGCCTGAACGTCAGCTGATATGTAAGGTTTAAGGAAAAACTGTCAGCTTATTACCTAGAAGTCCTACTTTAATGTCTATAATCTAAGTGCAGTGCCTTACTAATAATCGCTGCATAAAGTTATGACAGGTTTATACGTCAAAAAACGTATGGTTACACAGGCTTTATTCATTGCATAACTTTACACAGTGATTATTAGTAAGGGCATAATTCTTTGTAGCCTAGGTACGTACACTGAGTATATCGATTTTGTAATCAACAGGTGACTTCGGCGATAATCTGTTTGAGGTGTAAATTACGGCTTGTTTTTATTGATTTGTGAGGCGTGTTTTTCCATTGACGACGGTAAATATTGGTTGGCAATCTTGTCACTAAGATTTTGTAGACGTTGGAACTTTTTCTTTATTAAACTCGGTCGGTAATTTGGTGTTAGGTTTTTTTTCTATTTCTGCTTATTTTAAATCTATTAAGGGCTGAGATGTTTAAAAAATACTAAGAATTGCACGGTAGAAGTTACTTTCAGACGACTATACCGAAAATGTTGTCTATGAAGAGGACTCATAATCCAAACCCAAGTTATGAGGGTACAAAAAAAGTCGAAATAAATCGCCGTTTTTTGTCTTTGCTCCTTTTGTCTCGTCAAGACGAGAATAAAGCGTCTATGCACTTAGTGATCAAAGCTAAAAAATCGTAGACCAGAAAGGAGAAGCGAATCGTTACCCAGTTAAACCAGGTAAAACTCATTTTGAAGACCTGGACAGGATTAATAATCATTACCTACTGCAGTGGTCGGCAAAACGGCATATTGTGAACGAAGTTTGAGGGTAAGGATAAAGAATAAAATTCTATCGGCAGTATAGCAGGCTTTTTGACGACAAACGTCAACGAATGTCGAAAACAGACTACACGATGTAACGTTCGTCTACATATTTAAAGCTTTAGTCTCATGTGATATTTATAATGAGATATGAGACAAGTTAATTATTCGACGTCACCTCATCCTAAGGGTCTGGCTTAATTGCAATTACATTGAGTTGGGGCCCGCAAAAAAACTTGACGGGTCACATGTTTCAACCTTATTTCTTCTACGTAGAAGACATAAACATATAAGTTAGAATATGACACGGGTTGAGCTGAAGTTAAATGGTGGTTATTATTATTGAGAGAAAGAAATTCGGCACCTACCGTTAGGAGCAAGGGATAGGTCCCTTGTTTTAGCGCTTTTAAAACTACGTAAATCTAGCATAAAAACATGCAGCAATTTAATATCTTCGAAAGGAGTACTTTATTATTTTTTAAATTTAGAAAATCACTCTCTAAAACTAAATACTGTTAGACAAGGTGTAACTTATTTAAATGATGTCCTAAACATTGAACTGAAATCGCAACCATAAAAAACAGAGTTTTTATACATTTCTTTTATTCCTCGAACACACGTGATTACAATAGAAAGGCAATAGCAACCGACAGCCGGCTGTCGGTTGGTGGTTGAATGGTTAAATTACAGAATGTATGGTTATTTAGGTATTTTGTTGTTGTTCATAATCATAAGTTTAATGAACCCACAACCCTTAAATTTCTGTTGATTTTATAAATTCATTATATAGAATAACTAATCGAAACAGTATGAACCTACATACTATTAATTCCTGTTGATTCACATTACTTGACTGGCATAAATGTCAGACTTCTATAGTTCAACCTAAAGATCAATTTGCATAAGTCTACAAAACAAGCGAAGGTTCAAAGTCGGAAATCGATTTTGACCGGTTCTCTTTTTTCAAACTAAATTTTCAATATGGCGGATGTTATACGTCACGTCAACTGTTAACGGTTAAATCAGTTTTGAAAGCTTCACGTTACGATATGTTTGGATAAGTTTTTTTTTAATCTTTATTTATTTATTGCAGAAGTGTGCGTGACATAGTTTATACAATTCGTTAAAATACTTGTGGTAATAGGCAACGTAATAAAAATGACGGACTTACAAGATATTATTTTTTTAAATTTTGTCGTCATTCTTATTCATCCCACAAATGTTGTGGCTTGGCAATTCTGAATGCGCATGTATAAGGACCGTTAATTGTGGGGCGAGCTTCAGTAGTGTCAATTTAAATACTTAGATATTTGAGCTTCTGTCATGACAAGTAATCTTTTCAATATCTGCAGTATATTTTTATTGTATTTTTTTTATTATATTTCTTATTCCGAAACCCAAAATAGAAATTAATCAGCATGAAATAATCTTACTAGGAGTTTGACGTGAGTTGAATGGTTTTGGCTGAACTTGAATTTATGCAAGAGAATATGCCAGATTGTCAATAAAGTAACAGGTTTTTATGGACAACTAACGCACTGCCAATTACTGAAGGAAACACGTAATTCGCACAGTAAGTAGTTTATTAGTAGACTTGTACGAACACTATAAGTGATTTTTGAAAATGCAACCTGTGTTAAATTTTAACAAAATCGCAGATAAATGTATGTGTGATAATGTATGGGCGAAAACCTAGGACACATCTAGTAACAAATAGTTTTGACATCATAGCGTCAGTTTTAACAGTTCAACGACATTTTATGGCTCTACAAAACCACAGTTCACGTTACGTGTCAATGGACGGTTTATTTTAATGTTGGTAGTAAAAAAACGGACTTTCAGTCTTGTCGCCATTACAAAATCGGTTAACTTCAAATTCCTGTCTAGATTCCACAATAATTAAATGGTCGTTGACCCTGTCACGAAATGTTTCAATTTTATGTTCCTTCACCTTATCACTATCCAGCTAATGTCAATAGCTTAGCTTTCAATAAATATCAATGCGTAAGTTCCTAAGTGCGACTATTAAAAATACTAGGACCGAAAGACTATCCATACTTATCCATTGCAGCCATTCTGCAATGGATAAGTATGGCCAAATTCTGCTATAGTATTTCGGACAGTGGACAAAATTAATTTTCATGAAGTCGCATCAGCTTTCAGCAGTGATATTTCTGAAACTATTAGGTTAACTGAACTATTTAGGTACCTCAAATAAAAGATTCTATCAGTCTACACCTTTCTAAAAGAGTGGATACTCAACCGTGGTTCCCTTAGTGTTAAGGGTGTTAGTGGTCGGCGGTGTTCATGTTCATGAATCGCATGAACATGAACACGTTTTTTTCCTTTTATATTAAAAAAATATCACAAGTAAGTAAAAAATAATGAAGTCGTGCATTTCAAAAGGTTGTTTTTTTATGGAGAAGAGTGGACAGGAAACTTCATACCTGGAGTAGTTTTGATGTTTGGTACGGAGTAAACCTGAACCCTAAGGGCATAGACTACTTTTAATCCGCAGCTTCGTGTTATTAAATACCTATGGATGGATTTCTTTTACCCAAAGTTTTGTAGCCACTCGGGCTTCATAATTTAGATAACAAAATGTTTTTTGTTTTTTCTCTCTACTTGTAAGCAGACAACACCTGTTTTATTCACTTAAAACTTAAGTTTATAACTTTCAAAATGCCATGATTGGTTTGGAGTTAGCCCACTGGGCCAGTGGGCCAACACCAATATGACAATTTCAATTCAAATGTACTTGTGTACATCAGTGAAGGAAAACAAATTTTGGTTTATATTGAATTAAGGTGGTCAATACGCCTTTCCGCAAGCAAATGTGATCAATGTTCTCGCTTTCTATAGACGAGAAAAAGTCTTTACCCAGCGATGGAATACAAGGCCTATTTTTTTTATTATGAGTTAAAGTATCAACACTTGTCCTCCCTTTTCAACATATTTTACGTCAGTACTAAAGAATTATGATGCATAGAAAATTGTATGAAATTATATTTCCAAGAAAAATATTAAAGCATAAATGTTTTTACTGAACTGATTAAATACAGTCACCGCCTATACTAGTAACATTATTATTATTTACCATTTAACTCTTTTTTTATCCGCTGGTATTAAAAAATGCATGCGATAATCTCGTTCAACTATCATAGAAGAATTCGATTTCAATTTCATAAGGGAAATTATATTCTTTTAGCTTAACTTGTGCATACTAATCCCTCTGTTCTGTTTCATCTATTCTAGTATAATTAAATCATAATTATCATCATCTTCCATGCTTTTCCTTACTATGTTAGGGTCCGCCTCCAGTCTAACCGAGCGCATCTGAATATTCGCCTGTTACATAGTTCCACGTACTCTCATTACTTCATTAGACCTCAACGTACCCCCAAACTGGGTAACTCGATATCCCTCAGTAAGATGATTCGTCAGAGAATAAAACGTGGAGAAATCAACTTCATTTAGCAAGTGCTTTAAGTATTATTGCTATCATTGTCGCACAACAGACAAGATACAATAGTAAGATTGAGGTGGGGAATAGTAAAGCCAAAGTATGTGCTATGTTACGTATATAATATGTCTCGGTTCAAGAATTTTTGCCTTCTAACGATCAAAGATCTACGATTGACAACTGCGACTACGTGCTAACGGCATCACGTACTTTCTAAGGCATTGAGATATCACATCGCCAACTTCTAAACTTCACGCTGTTGCTAAAAAAAATTATTAGGCAGGCCGCGCACCAGTGATACACATGTGTATCTCGATAATTGGTGCGCCATATTTGTAACGCGAGACATTTAAAGCCCCCGTATGTGCGAGCACGCACCCTACGGAGGACACCTATTTAGCGACCGCACTATTTGGCTATATTATGGCGCAATGATTGTACGATGTGTGCAGCCAAAGGCGCTGGTGTGCAGCATGCCTTGTTAAAAAATGTGAGACAATTCACAAACTAAGCAGCGCTTGTAATATGGTAACTAGACAAATGATAAACATACTAATATAATCTATAAGTACATACATATTATAGACTAGCTTTCGCCCGCGGCTTCGCCTGCGTGGATGTCATACTTCTGTCCCCTATTTTAACCCTTAAGGTGTTAAATTATTAGTGGCTATTTACTTTTTGCACAAAGAATAAACCCTCCAAGTTTCATGTCTGTAGTTAGTTGAATAACAAACGCGTTTAATATTGGTCAGTGAGTTTAATATTATATATGTATATACCGCAGTTTCACCCGCGTTATGTTTTTTAAGGATGGGAATTGATCAAATGACTTCTCATGAGGGAGTGTCAGACTTTTACTGACTAAAACCCACCCTTGTTCCTTCGGTTGCCCTTTATGTTCTGGGACTGCGGTAACTATTAGAACTATTCCGCAACCCCGGCAGGCATTAGCCCTAGAGGGCCCCGTCACGTGCTGACTGCTCGCTGAGGCGCGCGTGGAACGAACGTGCCGTCGACACGGGCCTGGTCCTAGTCGGGCGGCGAGCTACCCATCGCTCGCCGTCCGCAGACCCGCGCACACGGTGGCCGGTAGTCATCTTGCGACTCTCGACTCCGGGGCGCGAGGCTTGACGCTGCATTAGCATGACTGTTTCGCAGAAGGAGGTGACGGCTTCCCGTTCAGTCTCGCCCCGGAGCATGACCTAAACCAGCAGCGGGCGCGAGAGGTCACCACTTAGGCACGATCCTCGCGTACCCGCGTTATGTTAGGTTTTTGGTTACTGATTGGCTTCCGTGGCTCATGGTGCAATGTAATGAAGAATAATATTATGTGTTATTCTGATGAACAAAGCTGGCCGGCTTTGCAAGATATTCGTAGCTTATACGAATATCTTGCAAAGCCGGCCAGCTTTGTTACTGCCCGTTCGTACCATTATTATAATTGCTGCGGAGTAATTTTAAAACTGTGATGTCTCCGAAGATTTTTTTGAAATTAAATGATGTAAACGACAATTTTGTACATAATTAAAAACTTTTATTGGATAACGTATTTACATCGATTAGAATTAATAACTATATTCATCAAAACACCCTGGCAAATCATGAACTATCTTAGAGCTAATTTCATAGCCATAAAAATGGTTATAGTGAGTGAACTATAAATATTAGGCATATGCTGCCGCGGACTTTTTTTTAGAACTTTTTAAGAGGAACAATTCTTTGGTACATAATTTTTGCGTAACTTCAACCATTTACGCAGCGCACGCAACGGAATCTCGCAAAAGGAATATTTTTCCCCCGTTTTTGTCAAACTTTTCATTACTGCTCGGCTCCTATGTGTCTTAGCGTTACGTTATATAGCCTATAACCTGCCCGGAAGTATGGATTACAATCGTACCAAGTTTGGTTTAAATCCCTTCAGTAGTTTTTAACCCATGCGTGCATATACAGACAGACAGACAGACAGACAGACAGACAGACAAAAAATTTACTAATTGCATTTTTGGGATCAGTATCGATCACCAATCATCCTCCAATAAAAATTTTGAAAATTTATTAAATGTACAGAATTGACCTCTCTACAGTTTTATTATAAGTATAGATAAATTACACCCAGTCATAGAACAAGCTATCATGCTCATCACAAAGTTTGTCCTGGGTGGGAATCAAAACCCACAACCTCCGGCTTAGCAAGTAAGGCCACTAACCACTATACCAACAGGCGTTTCAAATCATAAATCTTTTTTTTTTTGGGAGTGGGAAATCATCAAATGACTGCTCCCGTCCTAAGTGCGGCGGGAGGGCGTGTCAGACTTTTACTGAGTACAACCCACTCATGTTCCTTCGATTGCCTTTTATGTTCCAGGGTCCCGGTAACTATTATAAACATTTCGCAACCCCGGCAGGTGATAAATCATCAATATGCCACTTTTCCGGTTTATAACCCAGGGCAGTCCAATAAAAGCTATTATTAAATCGAATGCCCACTAATAATCATACAGTGGATAATGCAAGCCGCACATTATCGATTCGTATATGTATCGCATAATTGCACTTATTCGATAAGCGCCTGCATTTCTCGATAATGGAATCCACGCGTTCTAGAGTACATTAGGTGGAGGAAAACTACTTGACAATTAAAATAGCTTTTGTAGACTTTTTTGTAAGCCAAGTATTGTGAAAGCTACTTTTAGAAAAGATAGGCTGTCAGACTGTAACTTATTTCAATTTGAAGATAGATGAATTAATTGGAACGACAATAATTTATTTTTAAAACACAATAATTCACGAAGCGGTAGTTTTAAAAGGACACTTATTTTATTAAAAAAATAGAAGAAATTGTTTTATAAAAAAAGGAAAGGTTAATTTAACCTCTTTAAAACCAAGGTGACAATAAGCAATCGAAAAATGTCAAACACATTTTTAATTACACATTTTTAATAACATATTTTTAAGTTACTGCGTTAAAAGTACTGTAAGCACCGCACTGCCAACTAACCACCCCATTTCATTATTACACTTTTATTTCAATATTCTTTCCATGTCAGCTTCAACCTTCCAAAAACAACAGACCTTTATCACAAAAATAATCGATAGAACCTATCCTAACATGATTACTCAATAGCTAATCAAGTGTTCGTCATCGCGGCGCGTCACTAGTCATCGCATCGATCGTCACGTCGATATCTGCATAGGTAGTCCTTGACACGAGCCGGCCGTGTCACTTCACTAGCTGTCAGATTTCTATTTAATCTATGCTCGCTTTGATATTGGCTTCGTGAATATTTTATTATCTGTTACGTGCATAAACTACTGTGTAATTATATCACTGTTAGTTTTAATGCTTTTTGTTTTGTAGTGAATGTTGACCTAATTTTAATTGTTGTGGATTCTTGGTAATTGGTATTATTTATTTATTTTTATTATTTGTTTAGCTTTTTATGCACATTGACCTCATTAACTTTCGTTGAGAGGTAGTATGTTTAACACTACCAAACTTTACAATGAGTGATAGTCAGTAATAAATAAGCAGTCTTTTTTTATATAAAAAGTAAACCCAAATTCTTGTTGTTTTTTTTTTCTGTGAACTGGGGTAACAAAGGAAGCAATTTTTGAACCAACTTGTGCAAGGTCACTTTGAATCGAGGCCTTGAATTTTAAAACGTTTCCCCGAGCCATCAATATGGATTTAAGTTTGTTTGTTTTTGTTTTTAGCTTTGTAATTGGTGCTAATTCTCTTGTACACAAACTTAACTAAATTTAAGTTAAACAAAATAAATATATAAATATCTTAGGACAACTCACACACGGTCATCTGATCCCAAGCTAAGCAGAGCTTGTGTTATGGTAACCAGACAACTGATATACATACTTATATAATTTATAAATACATAAATTATAATATGATAGATAAAATTACATTATAATATGATGGTTAAGTGCCATCTCTTGCCATTTCTTAAGAAAAGGACAGAAGATCCATTTTAGTTTAATCCTGTCAAAATAGACAGCGCCTGAAGTAAATCGACATATTTTTAGTCGCCATGTTTTTAATCGCGCCTAAATTTAGTACTTAACTAATATTTTATCTTCTGTCCTTTTCGTAATTAAATGGAAAGAGAATAATGCATTAACTTGAATTTAGGTTAGTTTGTGAATTCATAAGAGATTTGGCACCAATATCTAATAAATTCTGTCTTTCTGTAGATATTATATTATCTTAGCTTAAAAAAGTATCAAATCATACCGTCTATTATGTTACCCACAATAATATTAAAAATGCAGAAGTGTTAAGAAGTGTTAGTGTTAGGTATATCTTTTTAGTTTTTACTGCTAAACCTATAAACCGATTTTTATGAAATTTGTTATGGAATAAGGTTGAACTTTAAGAAAGGACTTAGGCTATTTTTAATTTGACTTCGACGACACTTTATTTTCAATAACCAACATTTACAGCGTCGAAGACATTGGCTACAGCTGGTACAACGTGTCTATCTTATCTCTTGTACGACTGTACTTTAGACAAGCAACTTTAAAGTATAGATAAATATGTAGGGGGGGGGATTTACCTGACTTAACAACCACCAATCAAATAACTTGACTTAAGATTCACCACGAATAATTTGGAAAATTTGAAAGGGGGTAAACGGTCTGTTTAATACTTTAAACTTTCGCGCTGCATATTTATTCTTACTATTTATACCATGGCAGGTGTAACCCTGCCAAAACATCAAGCAAAAACAAAAAAGGTACGTGCGCGTTAAATCCCGCTTAACAATAAAGTAAAAAACCGGTCAAGTGCAAGTTCTACTCGCGCAACGAGGGTTCCGTTAATTTGTTTTTTAGTGAAATAACTACAAATTTACGGTTTTCGGAGTTTTCTGTTTACTTGTGCTACATGACCTTGCTTCTTGCCAAATTTCACGATTCTAGGTCAATGGGAAGTACCCTATAGGTTTTGAGTTTTGATTCCCTTGAAAATGTCTAAATATGCAATATAAACCGCCGTATCTTTTTATTGCGTTGATTTAGAAACTTGATTTTTTCACTGCTTTAAGAGATAGCAGACCTGAGTATGTGATATTAATTTGAGCTTGATATCTCGACGCGTTTCTGAAAAAAAATGGTCTTGACAGACGGACGAACGGGAGGACGGACGGATGTGAACTAACTACAAATTTACGGTTTTCAGAGTTTTTCCTTTACTTTTGCTACATGACGTTGCTTCTTGCCAAATTTCATGATTCTTGGTCAATGGGAAGTACCCTATAGGTTTTGATTTCCTTGCAAATGTCCAAATTTGCAATATAAACCGCCGTATCTTTTTATTGCGTTGATTTAAAAACTTGATTTTTTCACTGCTTTAAGAGATAGCAGACCCGAGTATGTGATATTAATTTCAGCTTGATATCTCGACGCGTTTCTGAGAAAAAGGGTCTTGACAGCCGGACGGACGGACAGACGGACAACAAAGTGATCCTATAAGGGTTCCGTTTTTACCTTTTGAGGTACGGAACCCTAAAAACGGTATGTTATACATAAACAGGAGGTTTTAACAAACTTGTTGTACACGTATGTTTAAAACCATTACTTAAGACAGCACTTTCCTCAATGTATGTTATCGCTGAACAAGCAGAATGTTTACCTGCGCGGTACCTCACGATAAATTGCTCAATTACACTCGATTACTTCCTCCATCGCTTTTACTATGAATACCCGCCATTTTGACCGGTCCATAGAAATGAGTCGATTTAATTTACAATGGTACCTACTTGTGTAAGAAAAGTATCAAAATAATCGCACTGCAAAACAAAAGATTAATTCAAAGTTATGAAATATTTTGATTGATATTACCAAATTAAACCTTTTTTATAAATATACATTATCATGTCCCTAGTCTGTTCCCGACTATGTTTGATGAAACCGAGCACTGGTGTTTCACAGGAGGCGATTGCTTAACACACCTCTACAATGCAGGTACCGAGATACACGACACCCTTTAGTAAGACTAATTGTCAGACTTTCTGGTTTCTGATGACCCCTTATAACTATTAAAGGTCTACTAAATACAACCTGATCCAAGGCCGTTGAGTTGGTCACGGTAGTATTTACGTAAAGTCGTTTGTGCGATTTATGCGTAAAGTTTACGTGCTTTCCGAGGTAAATGAAAAACTTAGGAAGTGTGTGCATATGAATGGTAAAAGTCACTCGTACTTAAGCACATATACAGGAGAAAATTTCAGCACTCCCCAAATTTTATAATCAGCCATTAAAAAAACTAAGTCCCTACAAAAATTAGGCCTCATCATTTCTTACAATAAGCTATAAAACCCTTCCTTATCACCAAAGATAAGGTCACTACAAAGATGACAGTTAAATAAACAAATTGAGCACAAAAAGGCGCCAACGGATGCATAAATAATAATTGTCGTCTTTAAAGTTCCCCTTCGCAACAGTTATGAAAACATTTTCATTTTCCGCCACCAATTGCATTTTCCGTAATTTAATTTAATTACCGTTGTTGCGGGCTCTCGGAAAAATTGTGTTTCACCGCTATTAGTAGGTATAATGATGCTGCAGGTTGAGAGTATTACAATCTGAATAATATGTTTAAAAACGGACTAAGTGTAAGTCGGACTTGCCCACAAGGGGTTTAAAATCACTATAATATCATATCACATATAATTATCTATGCATAATCTTAGATTTTATAGATCTTGCAAAATAATTAATAAGACGCGTTTCTTTATTTATATTATAACTTTATTTTATTTATACCATTGTAATAGCGGCCACTGTAAAAGATATTTTGTGAAAATATTAATGCCCTTACTAATAATCACTGTGTAAAGTTATGCCACAGTTATGCTATGAATAAAGCCTGTGTAACCATACATTTTTTGACGTATACACCTGTCATAACTTTATGCAGCGTTTATTAGTAAGGCGCTAAGTGTCTACCTATTTCAATTTAAAATACAACAAGAAAACGAGAAGAGCGATAAGTTTGCGCTGTATTATTTTCACCCAAGGCCTAATAAATTTATCGTATATGCTTATTTAAAAACATTCAGTAGTCTATATGAACCATTCATACATAGGGAGTTTGTAGTCGAGAAGGGAAAAAGACATTGTTAAGCAATTCTAATAATGTGTTAAATCATAAATCGGTCACTACTTTTCATTTACATTTACAATATAAATGAAACTTAGTAAGGAAGACTTTCTTCAGGAAAGTTGTTTTCATGATTACAATTGCTATAGTATGTAAGCGCTTTACGAGAATCTAAACTAAACAATGGTGCCGATTCTCTTGTGTACAAACTAACGTAAATTTAAGTTAAGTGCATCTTTCTCTTTCCGTTTAATTAAAAAAAGGACAGAAGATACATTTTAGTTTAATCCTGACACACACAGATACATTTTTGTTTAATTTACGTTAGTTTGTGCACAAAAGAAACGGCACCATTGTGGATTTAAAAGTGTCATAACCGCTAAAAATGAAAACGGTAGAAATAAAATCCATCATTTCTGATCAAAAATTAATCCTATCATATCCCCAGTAAAAACATACTCCACAGTAAATAAGTCAGCTGAGTAAAACTTGTGCCGCATCACGCGCCAAACACAAGCCGACTTTATCATCGACACCCATCAATACCGTGTACACCGAACTTTATTCCTTATTTGCAAAGCATTAAAGCCTCTTTTAAACTACAGGAGTTGACTGCTGGTGTTGGAAGGTTGGTTTGTAGGGCTGGGAGTGATAATGGCTTCCTCGTGATAGCTGAATGGGCTCTGACAGCACTCGCTTGCTTTATAAACTCGCAAACTGAATGATTTTTCATCGTACATGTATTTAAGGAGTGTCGCTTGGGAAAATGATGTAATTACGGGATAATGCGCGTGTTTAAAGGCTTTTTTATCTGGCGTTTCTTTTAAATAACATTCTCATATGGATTATACTAAGTTTTGGGAGCGTTGAGTTAGGTCTTTTATTACTGCAGAGTTCCCCTGGGGTACAGCGTGATGTTATATAGACTATGTGTTTTTGTAATCCTTCGAATACACGTGATTTGAGACACATTAGAAAGACAATAGCCGCCCGACAGCCGGCTGTCGGTTGGTCGACAAAAGGTTAATGTATTAACCATATTATTGAAATGTTTCATAAAAATCAGTTGAGTGCTTTTTGCGTGATAGAGTTACAGAGATATCTTTACAATTTTTCACATTTATATTAGGACTATAGCCACCTCTGTTTTATTCTACTATAGTATGCATAATATTATAAATCAAAAACTTCCTCATGAAATCACACTATGTAAATTGGTGAAACGGTATGAAAACCCGTTGAATAGTTTTTGACTTTACCGCGAATAGTCGCGGCGGGGATTTGTTATTTAATATGCGAATTCTTCACTTTTTTTAAATATACAATTTGCCTTTCAGCCTGAAACCACTTTTCTCGATGATATTTAAAATTATGACGTTGTATTCGATGGCACTGGCTATTGGCGATAATTATTCTATCGGATTCTAATTCCACCGATTTTTACGTTTAAGCTGTTAATTCAGGTTGTAATCTCTGCTAAGAATTTAAAACTAATTTATAAAACACCTCCACGATATTTCTCACTGCCAAAGTATGTAAGGCATATTGTAAGCGTTGCTTTTACGAAATATCTATGTAGCTAAGTGAGAGGTACCATTTGAAACCAGGTACTGACGAAACTGAAGGTCGTATGAACTGGGCCGTGCGCTGGTAGACAGATAGGCACGTTAACAAACAACGGACAATAATTTAGCAAAACTTGCCTTATTAAGTGGTGGCTTTAGAGCTCCGTACGTAAAGTGCGGCCTGTCTGAATGTCTATCTGTCCATCCGTCTACCTGTCTGGGGAGACAGACCTTTATTCGTCTTTTGAACTATGACAAGTGATCACATTTTCACAGATGTTTGTCGGGTGAAAACTATGACTCTTTAGTATTCATATTTTACAATGCAATCATCGGGATGACGTTTTATTATTTCAGAAAAAATAACCACGTAAATAAAAAAGTATTAAAAAAGAGTGTCAGATAGTGTCTCCGTTGCAAGGCTCACAACTCAGAAGTGATCTAAATTATTCTAGTTATAACAGATTCATATCGGTTTTGTTCAGAACTTTTCCAAAAAAACGTAATAGTTAGCTTTAAGAATTTTATAAAATACTGGTTAATTTGTCCAGCAGCATAATTCCGTTTCAAACTAAATATTTAAAAAAATTTTTGAGCCAAGCGGATTGATGCAGAAAAGTCGCGAAACAAACATTTTGTTAGCAATGAATAAAAAAAAATGCTTTATTTGTGCGTCCGCATTGTCAGTTTTTTATTGCTCTAAATAGGATTATAACAACGAAATATTAATAAAAACATTTCTCTGAAAAATAACTTTAAATAAACTGTTTTTTTTTTTCAGGCAATACCTAAGACAAACTATCCGGAACTAGCCTATTTTCCTAATCAATCTCTTTAACCTTTACTTTGGCTTTGAACAGTTATCTGTTCAATAAATATTAATGTAACAAATTGTAGTAGATTGCTGTGCCTGTATATGGTACCACGTTGAAAATTGAACCAATAGCTTTTTATTACAATATTAAGTAATAGCAACTAATTTTCACACGTTGTTGGTATAAAAAAAAATGTGCTGCCTGACCTGAAATTATTCCCAACAGTTACCACACGTATTTTTAACTAATTTGCTTTTTCTTATTTGTGACTAAACTGAGAAAACAGTATTAAAAAAAAAAACAATGCGTCTTCATTTTATCATTACTAAGATAAAACAATTAAAGGGTCAAGCTTGAAGTAATAGTTTACGCTATGTGTGACCTAACTATTGAAAATAATTTAAGGTATGGCCGCGCATTTTTTTTGGGATCAAAATGCCTGACGTTGTACCTAATAAAAGAGCCCATACAAATTTTTTTTTTCTCGCTTATATTGTTCTGTAATAAAAAACTCTTTGTATACACTTGACAGATTTCACGAACCGTTCAAATAATTTGCATAGCGCGTCATGCCAAAAACTAGAAACGGGAGATAATCTATGAAACTGAGAATGTACTCTCACTAATTACTTGCCCTCGTTTCGCCTGATGGAATATGCAGCGAAGTGCACGTCCTTCCTTTCATACACCTATATACTGCGCTGTATATATGTACAGTCAGCTAAGTAGATTATGAACAGGGCTGGTAGATATAATTTAAGTTTCTTTAACACAGATCGATGTATTCACGACAAACTTAAATTAGGTAACTAAAAAAATGATTTTCTTTGTTTTCCCCCGCAGTTTCACCCACGTTTTTGTTTACAGAACCGATCCCGTAGATCGCAACGTGCTGTTACATAGCATTTATCCTTCCTTGATAAATGGGCCATCCAACACAAAGTGTTCTTGACATTCAATCAAACAAACAAACACAAAAACAAATCTTCAGCTCTATATATTAGTATAGATTACATTAGAAAACTATCCATTGGCTTTTTAGAACATTTAAATTTATCTAACGTTCCTGCATACTAATCTTCTTTGCTGCCTATACATACTTAGCTATATAATTATATGCGCCCGTAGAATGGTGTCAACTTCAGAGAAAGGCATTATTTATCTCAAAAGAAAGATGGCTGCACCAAATACAGCTTCCAAGTTTATTGCAGTGTTTATTTGTTTTATTTGAAATACGATGTCGATGTGTCTTCACTGTAAATATTGGATGCTCTCGTATTTGGGGAAAGAGTTGTGATTTATTTTTGGGGATTTTTGTTTGTTTTCTCAGTGCTACTAAATCGCGATGACGGGTATTAGGTAGTTTTTTAGTAGTTTAGTTTTAAGATTATTTATTTAGTTTTGGTTATATGGATAGAAATTTTAATCTTTGAGTTTATCTATGTAGGATATTACTGATATGGGCAAAGGAAAATATTTTGGCTTATAAATTGTCAATCCGCTTTAAGGAAGCGTGGTGCTTAATGCTCGTGCTTCATTGTATGAGAAGAGGCCTTGCCTGGCAATAAGACAATAAGGCTGGAATTGTTAAAGCACAGAACGAAGTGTAGTAGAGACAATGTTGTTGTCTCTACTACACTTCGTTCTTCGTGCCTTTCT
Organism: Athetis lepigone; assembly: GCA_033675125.1. NCBI lineage: Eukaryota > Metazoa > Arthropoda > Insecta > Lepidoptera > Noctuidae > Athetis > Athetis lepigone. The sequence continues at coordinate 6,565,902 of CM066236.1, read as the reverse complement.
CCGTATTGCAAACGAAACTTGTTGTTTGTTTGTCTGTACAAAAAACTATCAACAGCAAAAAACCTGCACTCACTCGTGCTCACTTCAACGTTAGCTATTTCAGGATCACAAAACAAACTCCCATAAGTGCGAGATAAGTTCTGTAGAAGCAAGTGTGTCATACACAAAGACAGCAACGAGTACAATTATTTGTATTGTCCCAGCTGCAAGCGTTGAAACAAAGCTAGGTACAGGCTTAAAACACCCAGTGCAAAACAAAGCTGGTTGCTGGAACAAGGCGCGGACAACAGGCTTGATAAATGGCCCGAGCACTCGCCGTACATACTAAGTGGCCAACCATCCGTCATTTTTATAGTCCACCCGCTCCAAATCTATGTGTTTTATCATCGTAAGCCGAAAACTTTGAATATATCGGCTGCCAAATATAATTATATGGTGTTGGAATTGTTTTTTTATGTAGTTGTTACTGATTCTTATGGATTGGTTGGTTTTTAAAGAGTATTTTTTATTTATAGGTTTTTCGTGGTACGAATCTTTGAATTTAATATTTAAATTTTAGAAAAGTTTTTACGACTGTTTTTTCAGGAACTGATAAACTTATGCAATTGGTTGATAGCAGGTTGATACATGATATTTTTTTACAATTTCTAACGATATAATTAAAATAAACAAGAACTCTTGCACAAATATGTTTATATTGATATGAATCAAAACGTAGCATCCTACTTGTATCGTTTATATTCTTATACATAAGTCCACCTTTGTAAACAAATTACAGTTAAGTTCTCTGTTAAACAGTTATGTGCAATAAAGTATATTATATATACATTATGTAAATTCTTTTCAATTTTCTATCACTGTATCAAGATGAAACTCATCTGATTTGTTTGTTAACGAAAAAATGATACATGATAAACAAGTAAAGGCATAGCACATACGCCTTTTACTTGTTTATTGAAGATAAAAGAATATTATTATTAACACTGTTTATGTAAATACATATGCGGTGCCTATACTTATTTGAAACACAGTTACTATATTTATAAAAAGATACAACATCGCCTTAGCCAGTAAATTGAAAAAGGTTTTTGAAATTCAGGAAGCGGTCAAGGGCTGGTTGCCTTTTCTTAGGCCAAAATAAGCATTACTATACAACGTGGATATGCTGCCAGTATTTTGCACCTGATGCGGGCGAGGTCTATGAAATTATTTGAACTCTTCTCTTCCCTTTATATATCAACTAGCTTTTGCCCGCGACTTCGCTCGCGTTAAAAAGAAACAAAAAGTAGCCTATGTTACTCTCCATCCCTTCAACTATCTCCACATAAAAAATCACGTCAATTCGTCGCTCCGTTTTGCCGTGAACGAAAGACAAACATACAGACAGACAGACAGACACACTTTCCCATTTATAATATTAGTATGGATACTATTTTTAAGTCTTGTGTATGAGATAGTATTTGAGATGTATATTTTAGACTAATAAGAAAGTTCACAAATAATCTTCAGAACTAAAAAAGCAATGTTTATTACAATCTTTTTTGCATTCAAAACTAGACTACTGTGCCAGAAAATCGAATGATTGTAAAGCGCTTTGTGTTTAATCTAGAAGTTTAGAGAACGTTTGACCTACTTTTGTTACCTGCAGTTATTAACGAGCGCAGTTCGTTAAAAACAAAAGATAAACGGTGAGCTTTGAAAGATAATCTACTTACGTAGGATAAGTACCGTGAAACAGGGTGAATAGGGATGCTGGGGTGATACGGGGCGAAACTTTTAAAGGGGTATTAGATCGTAAATTATATTTCAGTAAAAACGTTAGAGCACTTTTAGATTGTTTTTTATATAAAGGTTCTGCTTTTTAGTGAAGTTAAAGTTGCTGGCAGTGAGAATGTTGAGATAGATGTAGTGACCAGAATGGATAAAGTGAGATGAGTTTATTAGAGGAAGCTTAAAAGTGATACTAGTCACGGATAAGTTAAATCGTTTTTTCTTAGTATGGGCATGTGAAGAGGAGAGATGAGACGATTACAGAAATCTTGGGTGCAATGGACACCAGTGGACCTATATATAGGTTTTGTTTTTCTTTCACCCTTAAAAACTGTTATGGCGTTCTTGTTTAGCCCTAATATAGTTTTAAATATCCGAGGTACCAGATTATGTCACTTTAGTATAGTTGAAATTTTGAGGTACATGAAAGAATATACTTATAGTAACTTATAGTAACGTGGTATATGGAGAGCCATTTTTCAGATATCAAGTACAAAGAGTAGCTTTCCACAGCATATTTTTACAACAACCAAATTGAGAAGAATTTAAAACACATAATTATTTTCACGTCTAATTCCTAGTCAAAGTTGTAGTTATACGTTATTTCACAGAAAAGTGTTAAAAAAATGTGTCAACATGCAGGTCCATTTTTCAGAGCTTAACTTGAACTAATTAATTATACCTGAGTCATTATCTCGGAACATTTACCAACACTTTATTAAGCGGTATGTAACACGTAACTTTCATGCTGCATTCCTGCTATTTACCTCGTTACACCAGTTGTTAAATAACATAACACAAGTGCATACAACTTGCTTCATTTTATCGGCGTAATTTTTCACTGTTGTAAATTTTCAGTACAAATCGACAAAAATCAAGCAAACCAGAACGCACTACGACGCCATTTATAACCGAGAATATTTATGGTTTGTATCATAACTACCATTCAGCATGCAACCACACACACCATTAAAATAAAAAAAAACATAAGACATACCCATGAGGCTGGCGGATATCTCGGGAACGGGGCGATTAACTTGGTCGCTATGTTGCTGGGTAGGTCGTGCTTGATTCCTCTCTTTAAACGCTGTTTTCTTCTCTCCCGCGATTTGCTTCTTAGCATAAGAGCTGCCTGCATACTTGCCAGGTTTGTGGCCGTTGGTGAGCGCTGGCACAAAACTCAGCCAGGGGCCCCTCAGACCTCTGAGCCTATCCACACTCGCACTTTGTCCTTATGTCAGTCTGGTCAACCCACTCACTATACAGTCAACAAAGTTACCGCGGATCGACACACTATATTTAGTTTTAGTCTTATCTCTTACAGCGAAGAACTACCTCTAGCGCGTCTACTCTACCCCTAACTAGCGATAAAGAGATACAAAGACTATTTACACATCAAAGGTCGATATCACTCTTATGTAAGTCCCATCACAGAATTAATTACTTTCAATTAATCTCACTATAGAATGCTTTAGAATTGGATTGAGATAGGCACAAGAAAGGCGCGAAACTATTTTTAATTTTATATCTAATTTAATTATACGAAGTGGTCGATCTTAGATTAACGATATGTGAGAAGAGAATACGTTATGGAAGCAAGCGCAATTTGGCGTTTATTTTTTAGTTGTTTAGTTCTGTGCTCGTGGCGCTCATGTTTCGTTCCGTACGTCGAGCCGTAGTCTCTGGTTCTTCGACACCTGCCATCGGACGCTAGTGTCCACTGGGTGTCGCAGTTTCATGGCCGGCCCACTTTGATCACTGCACTCAATAACACTTCACAGTAACACATGTTACACGGCCTCTGACACGAACTGAACACAACAACATTCACAATACATCAACGAAAGGCTAATTAAGGATGTAACCTATACATAAAAGGTGACGTGTCCTGACGTTGCATTGTCTCAGTATTACTTACATGCTTACATTTACTAGCTATAAATACATTAAACATCGAGTACGTACCTAAATAGCGGCGCAGCTACGGATATTTACCTCTAGAGCATGATGCGAGGCGCATACGACCTCTGAACATACACAACACATATATGAGATACCATGCTTACGCTATTACATGTAACACCGATAGAGGTACAGTATGTACTCGACAGAGATTGGACAACATCGGGTAAAAGACAGTTTCAAAATTAGAAATATATACCATTTTCATTTCAGGTTTTTATGAAGATGTGAATTTTAAATAGTAACGTGTATGATGAGCAGATATCGAAATAGGTACCTAGAAGAATTTTAGTTAAACTTCGAAGGAGAATGTAACATCGAGTGGTAGTCGATTATCTATATCTATACTATCTATACTAATATTATAAAGAGGTAAAATTTGTAAGTTTGTAGGTTTGTAAGTTTGTATGTAGGGGGTAATCTCTGGAACTACTGGTCCGATTTGAAAAATTATTTCAGTGTTAGATAGCCCATTTATCGAGGAATGCTATAGGCTATATACCATCATGCTACGACCCACGGGAGCGGAGCAGTAACGAAAAATGCGGGTGAAACCGCAGGGGCAAACAGCTAGTTAGTCAATAATGGATTTTAAGTGAGGTATTATCCATTCAAAGATATTATGTCTCTTGCTCAATCGAAGTTTTAGTAAATAATCTATTCCGAACTGTGATGAAGGCAAACTGTCATTTTATTCATTGTCGTACAACAACATATTTGCTTTGAAGTTTTCGTTACGACATAGAGCTTCCCTTTCATGAGAACACGGAAAATTGCTTGTTGCAATTGAATATAATTTCTACTTCATGCAATACATTGTTTCCGACCATTTCTGTCTCGTACCCGATGTTGTTCGCCCGTGAGTACTTTACTGCACAGTGCATTTTCTTACTGTGTCTAATTTGGTAAACAAAGTACGATAAACTGGAGTTTCCTTACACTTCTAATAATTTGTGAAAACCTGGATCATTGTATGGAATGAAAGGCATCAAAGACTGTTTTAAATTCGGACGCCATCTTGAAATTCGGACGCCATCTTAAACTTCGAACGCCATCTTAAATCTCGGACGCCATCTTTGTTTACCAAAAAGGACACAAAGAAAATCACTTAAGGTTTATACCTCGATGAGTTCGCATGGCGATGGTGGGTCGTCGGGGTGTGGCGGGTTGACGCGGGACGGCGGCGCAGCGAGCCGGGACTCCCAGTGCTGGCAGGAGTATGCGCGTACGCCGGAGGGCGCGGGGTGGAGGGGGCTGTGTGGCCGCGGGCTCGACGGCGCGGGCTGGCGGCCGTGCTGGCGCGCCTGCGGAACAATAAACGAAGTTTCAGTTCAAAAACATATACGTAAAAATATTTTCAGTAATAAATTCTGATGGCCTGTAATCTGTGAATCTAAGGTTAGGAAAAGATAAGGGAAAAAGGCATTATAAATAACAGTCCCCCTTTTTTCTGTACTGGCAGACCTAGACAGATGTTGATGGATCAACACACTACGCGTTATTCTTGTATAACAGGTATTTTTTGTTTCTATGATTCATATATTGCGTTTTATTGTTTTTTTCTTTTACAATGTTTTAATAGTTATTCTGTAATGCTGGGAGGAGACAAATCCAACATTTTTTAGATTATAAAAATCGTTTCCGACGTTTCAGAATTATAAATGGTTTTGAAATTCAACTCTGTTTTATGTAGGTACAAATTCAAATAACCTCTTGATTTAAATTTTCGGTATTTAAACATTTTTTACTTTAGTTTTTACCTATAGTATTTTCCTTGCTACTACTCAACGCGATGACAATCATTAGTACGAACATTGTGGGGTGAAACACACAGAAGAAGTTGTCGTCACTCAAAAAAAAAAAAACAAATGGAAGTAGTAATAAAACATCAACGTTTAAATATTTACCTTGCGGCCCGCGAGCGAGGCGCCGCCCGCCGCCGCGTACATGCACCGCCGGCGCCGGCGTTCAGCTAGCGCGCCGCATGGCTACTGGGGGCGAGGCCATGCGCGCGCGACGCCGCCGCATCCGGGCTACTCACGAACACCTAGGACATCGTACGATGGTATACTTTCAACGTTGGTGCGGGTACATTTTCGTGTAAGAATAAAGGAAAACTACAGTGGAAAGTGCTCAGTTCAGTGCTCTTAGAAAGGGTTTGTTTCATTTCTTACCAATTAAACGTTCGAACACACGTGATTTGAGACACAATAAAAAGACAATAGCAAAAGGTTAATACGATATTAATTAATATAACTCAAACGTTACTTAATTTTAACATCTTGACGACCAACCGACAGCCGGCTGTGTGGCTGCTATTGCCTTTCTATTGTGTCTCGTATCACGTGTGTTCTAAGGAATAAAACGCTCTCAAATTTGTTGCTGTCTTTGTCACTCTAAAGGAATAAAATAAGGACACCAACAGATTTGTCAGCGTCTTAAAAGTGAGTGACGTTTGAGTATTCGGCCAATAATGTCATAAAATAGTCGAGATGATTCACATTAGGTCAAGCAGACAGTTTTATCGGGACTACAAACGTGTCGGACGCATATTAGCATGTGTATTTTAATAGGTTCCCTATCCATTTGCATAAAATTTTAAGACCTAATATAACTTAGCATAATGTTGTTTGGCATAATTATATTTTCGCATAACATAATTACGCATAACAGCTCATGCATAATTTTTTTAAGCATAATGTCTCTAACCATAATAATGATTAGGCATAATATTCTAAAGCATAAACTTATTAAGCATAAACTTCTAAAGCATAACTTTTTTAAGCATAAAGTTCTAAAGCATAAATTTTAAGCATAAATTACGCATAAAAATATTAAAACATATTTTTATAAGTATATCAATGAATTAATTATTACCTAGAGTATTAGATAGCAAGCATGCAGCATGCAAGCAAGCATGCAAGCAAGCATGCAGAATGCAAGCAAGCATGCAGTATGCAAGCAAGCATGCAGCATGCAAGCAAGCATGCAAGCAAGCATGCAGCATGCAAGCAAGCATGCAGCATGCAAGCAAGTATGCAGCATGCAAGCAAGCATGCAGCATTCAAACAAGCATGCAACATGCAGCAGGCAGGGTTTCTGTGACGGCTCCGGCGCTGCGGGCCTCCGGCGGCCCCACGCGTGCTAATCGTCGCAGACGGCTTTCGCTCACCACCGCAGCTTCGGCTTATTGGCCGGCTTCGCCGGCCAGCCTCAGCCGCGGCGGCTCGCTCACAGCCGCCTGCTCCCCAGCCCGCGGGCCGCCTCACCCCTACGCGCCTACGCGATTTTAAATAACACTCTAGGGGTAGGACAAACAAGACTACGTGGAGTCGGTTTTACAGCAATTCGGTTCTGTCACTAACTCTTGTTGCACAGCATATTAATTTTTTAACCAACAATATTATTTGATTGTCACAGAAACTATAGCAAATTGGTATGCTTTTTTTCATTATGTCATGTAAGTATATTTATGATAAATCAATTGCATGAAAATTGTTTTTGTTATTTAAATTAATTGTATGCCTAAATATCATTATGCTAATAGTCATTAGGCCTACTAACGTTATGCTAATAGTCTTTAGGCCTACTAACGTTATGCTAATAGTCATTAGGCCTACTAAAGTTATGCGAATCAAATTTATGCCAAAACAAATTAGTCTTTAACATGATTATGCCAACATAAAATGTATGCCTAAAAAAATTATGCCGAAGTATTATTATGCCAAAACAAATTGTGCCAAAATCGTTATGCCGAAGTATATTAGGACAAAGAACATTATGCGAAAAGAAGGGATCCCATTTTAATAGCGTCATTCTCACCCAATAAAACTAGGTAAGTTTAGCAAAGATTTCAGTCCAATCGGAAATAATATTAGCATAGTGATGCAGCAGGCATCACTCGACAATCGGACAATAGTCAAACAGTCGATCTGATCTAATGTGAACCGGCTTAAAAGCATTGTTTACACCAAGCTTATTTTCGGCCGCTGACTTTGAGCGGAAAGTTTTAAAGTATAGACAGCCGCCACAGCCAGCAGTAAGTAGGTGACTGTGTTCGTTTAGGCATTACGAATCTTTTTGCTCACAGTAAGCGGCCGACAATACGCTTTAAGATACACTTTTTTTTAAAGATGCAAATATAATATTTATTAAGATATTAGCAGTAAAAAGTGAAACAAAGTATAAGAATAGTTTATTTAATATACGTGCCGTCGTGCACTGTGATATGAAATTTATGCTTCATCTTGCAGTTTGAATACAAATCACTAATACTAAAATGTTACAAGGTTGCAAACGTGCGACAGTTTCCTGGAGCCACCTGTTTAATTTATTAAAATGTAAAGTTTTTGGGTAAATTTGTTGTAGGGGTTGTCTTTCAGTGATATCTTTAAAGTTATTTGTCAGGATTTTTCGTTCTTTGATAATTATAAGAAGTAGTTGCAATCCAATTGGTCACCTGTTTGTAGGTACCTATAATTTTTTTTATCAATTCCTTATGTTTTTATTATTTAAGAGTAAGTGTCGAATGTATGTAGTTACTAAACAATTTATATTTTAGTTGCAAAATAAAATGTTAATATAATCCTGTTTTTAACTAACACTATTACTACTATTTCCTTACTAATATAATAATATTATAATATATATATATATAATAATATTATAAATGCGAAAGTAACTCTGTCTGTCTGTCTTTCTGTCTGTCTGTCTGTCTCTTCTTCACGCCTAAACCACTGAACCGATTTGAATCAAATTTGATACAGATATAGTCTGGGACCCGACAAAGGACATAGGATAGTTTTCATCCCGGAAATCCCCCGGGAACGGGAACTATTATTCCACGCGGACGAAGTCGCGGGCAAAAGCTAGTTATATTATAATAATGTAACACTAAAGATTTTGTCCACAACGTCTGCATATACAAAAAAAGTTTAATGATGTCTGTATTTATCTGCCAAGTAATTACAGCAATTGATTCAGATATTCAAAGCCGTTGTACCCTTAAAGTAATAAAGTCAACAAAACATAAATTCAAAATATAAATTCAAAACAACACACACACACAACTTGAAGTTACACGCTCAAAAACATGCTTCACAAAATAATTTGCTGGGTCCTAATGTATAATTAATTATAAACTAGTCGCATGTAATTACAGCGAGCGTCCATTTCAGTAATTAATTTCACCAGAGCAACCAATAACTGGTTCGAAACGTTTTCAACTAACGTGAGGATGCAATTTAAATAAATTAAATCTTTAATTGAAAGCAATTTTCAATTACTGTTGAATTTAGACTAGCATGTTGGGCCGTAGACCGTGGATAGGTACGATTCCTACTCTGGACAATTAATATAATATTTGTGTTTTTTTTATTGGGACAATCCCACCACGCTATTCCCAACCACTGCAACTCCTGAAAGCCAGAATCAACAGTAGAGTCCGCCAGAAAAGCGCCGAGCAATGAAGCTCGACGAGTCCCGGAGAAACGATACAACTGTCTTCAATCCCGCAACGAAATTAATCAGAAAAGAACAGCGGAGGAGTAAGAAAAATATATTTTTCCACTTCCCTCCATAACAAGCAGGAGACAGAACAGAACTAGGCCGATAGGCACAAAGGGGCAATTACAACTGGGATAATATTTGTGTGATGAGAATAATTGCTTGTTCTGTGTATGGTTGTTATTGATTTATAAAAGGTGTCCGGGGTTGTGGAATAGTTCTATTAACTACCCCGGCCCCGGAACATAAAGGGCAACCGGTGGAACATGGGTGGGTTTTAGTCAGTAAAAGTCTGCAATTCCCTCCCGCCCCGTCCAGGGCGGGAGAAGTCATTTGATGATTTCCCATTCATAAAAAGGTGTGCATTAAATAAGTATGTATATCGGTTACCTGGTTACCATAGTAAAGTAGTAAATATTGTTTATTTGGATTGAATTTTTCAATTAAAAATTCAAGACATATATTTCACTTAGACCATTTACAGACATTTAAAAATAGACAAAAAATTGGTTGGTTATTTAGAATGGCACTAGTCACTTCGTCCAAAACATAGGTTAACTAATTTTCCTGATTGTTTTTGTTATTCACACGGTATAATTGACCACACCAATACATACAGATTTGGGCGCTTCGCCACTGTCCATAAAACCAGTAACAAGTCAAACACAAAAAAGTGCAACACAACCCATTAAAAGTGTAAAAAAAAAACAATCGAACCACAGCATGAAACCATTTTCTCATTACAGTTACTACCAAACAACCATAAAACCAATCACGTAAGTTTTACGTCCATTTAAAACACCTATAGGTACCTATTAACTGCACATAAAATGGCCGCCGTATAACGATGCCAGTTACAACATGTATTTAAAGTATGGCAAGCCGCATCGAAGCATACGATCAGCGAGCTCAGTGCCAATGCATCACCTGCAGTACTCTGAGTCCATGACCCCATTCTCACCGACTTTTACAATCTACGGATAATTAGACAGCTGTTTAGTTCGTGAAGATAATGTGTACTTGTTTTTACTATTTTATGTAGGTCACTTATTATATAACTTTTTTTATTTAATCTTTGTTGTATAGTAGAGATTAGATTAGTCAAAAAGTCCGCCTTTGTATCTTTGTGCATTAAATTAATATACATAAAAAATGAATCGCGACTACTTTGTTTGTTTGTCAGTTATCAGACATTGTATAACCACATCCAAATAGTTACTTCTACATGAACAGGAGGTCCATGAAAAAAAGGTGCTAGCGAGATTAATGGGAGCGTGGGCCTCTAGAAAACTCCAGTTTCTTAAACTAAGTTCGTTTTGGTATACCCCATATGCTTAAATACGGAAAGTAGTTACTTGATCCTGTAGTATAAAATACCGAGCGAAACGTGATCTGATAACTAATAATTAAAACTGAAGATACGGTTAAATGACCGTAATTCTATTTTACAGTAATTCTAATAGTCTACAAACACCATAGTAAACTACATTCCAAAGCTTTGGTCGATATCCTTCTAGAATCATCTAGTATAACCTATTCGAAAACAAACACCGATTAGCCTAATCGGTATTCAAAAGATCGGTGTAAAGTGAGTTAATACACTGTGTCCGTCGCTCGCGCAACGCGAACAATATAGTAGCGTAAACCGCGCGGGTTTTCCAACAACAATATAAGTTTAATGGAATAAACAATCGAAGTGTGCGCCGACAATCTAAATTAATGACGCGCTGAAGGCGTTCGGTGAATCTTGTAGGACGAGATGTTCCACATCGGCGTGCTGTGATGTACAGACAACTGTGTATGTAAATATGTTATGTTATGTTTTATGGGCGTTTTCGTAAGATTACTTTGGAAGTGGGTCCCATAGCATAGCGATATGCGGAATGTCTGCTCGGCGTAGCCTGTTCCGCATAGTGACTTGAAAACGTGTTGTACTAACAATTTTTTGTCACATAGCTGCTTTATGTTTTTGTAAATATTTTGCAGCTACTAAGAATTTTTTACTCTAACCTCACATAAGTTGTCTTGTAATGCGCTTGTATTTTGGTGACAATCAACAGTTTATCTTTTTTTGTTATTAATTAATTAAACTAATCATGTCAAACTCAAAAGTTCGTGTGCAAATGCGATTTTTAAGGTATTTTTTTTATACGTGCTAACCATTATTGTATAGTGTTAGATAATAGGGATGTTGACTACATCAAAAGAATGACATTCTGTTTAGTCCGTCTGTTAGACAGTCCAAAAATACTGGACACATATTTTTTGCTTGATCAAATTAATAACAAAAGATAAAGAGCATCAAATCTCAAATATTTTTGCTATTTTATATGTATTGTTTTTCTTGTGCAATAAAGAATAAAGAATAAAGAATAAAGAATACAAAGTTCCGGAGAGGGGGCTTGTGACGTCACTTCTGAGTAAAAATTATACAAAGGCGTGACGTTTCACGAAACTTTAACGCACTGTATTGTCGTCATTTTCTGTTTACGAGAAAAAAGAAAAAATACGTGTCCCAAATTTTTTGATTATCTGACAGACTAATTACTTTTTTTTTGTCATCTCGCCTATTCCATAACAAACTATTCTCAATAAAAAAAAGTACAAGCTTTAAAACGATCAATTGTATTTTATAATTATCTGTTAAGAATGCTGTAAAATCTGTTAATACTATTTTTTACTAAGTCATACAAGTAAAAAATATAGCTCAAAATATATTATTCTTCATGCAACAAGTGACATACTTACATTTGTTTCAATGAATTTTTCATCGAATTTGGCAAGAGTATATTAGGTATTTTTTTTCCTATAGTGCCTACCAACTTACCAAAATAAGTAACGTTTACCATTTACCATTTAAACCTCCGAACTCACGTTATTCGAGACGCAAAAGAAAGACAATAGCAGCTCGACAGCTGGCTCGAAAGGTTAAATTTAATATTATAATCACAAACAAGGTGTAATCCGACAAAGTTTAATAGTGTAATTGTCAGGAGTTGTAATTACCAGGGCACTATAATGTAACAAGCGTTAGCTGAATCTTGTACAGGGCACAGCTCCCGGGGGATGTCCCGACCTATGTTACATCATGTATTTGAGCATGATGAATCGCCTATTATATGTACATTGTTCTCACATGTAGACGCAAAAATATTGTAACCATAGATTTTTGTAAGAATTTAATTAAAACTATGTTGTCTATGGAGTTCGTTTTTTTTTTGTTTGTTCCTTTCTAAAGGGACCTACGTTTTAGAACAAGCTACTATCTTTAACTTTTTAGCAAACCGACTGACAATTTATAAACACCTGTAAAAGGTAAAAAACTATATGTAGGTACGAGCAGAATAAACTCGTGAAAAAATTAACTCTGTATTTAAGTCCATAAAATTGACATTTCCTTGACAAATTATATTTAATTTATTAATTGTCCCGTTAAAATTAACGAGACTATTATTTCTCGTGGTATATTAAAGGTTAAAGCCTTTGCAATTTACCGCACGCCGTTGTAGGGTTACTTGTTAACAAATCGTACTCTGTAATTTAAAACGACTTAAATTTTTAATGGTTTTTGCTAAAGTAACTAAACTGTGTTTAATATCTCAAATTAATTAATTAAATTTTATATGACTGACATTATTTCCTTGTGTCCTTTTCTTTAGTTTTAATGTCATAGAACTTATATTAATTTTATAAAGTAAAAGTTGTACATAACTTTTTTTTGTTTCAAATAAAATCCATATAAAAAACTTGATTTATAAACAGGTGATTGACTTGATTTATAGACATATATCAATTATACTAATATCAAAAGAATCTTGTCATATTGTCTCAAAATAATCTCCAACCGCCTAAGCTCCAAATTATTCTCAGTTTAGCTTAACAAAACCTTTACGATGTTACGCAACCAGCCCAATAACCGAAGTAATTTTAATATTTTCGTTATGTTTAGGAACTGAATTGGAATTCAGAATTGCTTTATAGCTACATTCTGAGGTCGGTAAAAGTTCAAAGAACGCTTAGATCGCCCGATAACACAGAAATATCGTGACGCCGCTACGAAACTGAAACGAAATGAGATTAAACCGCTATTATTGTAAATTTAAAACCGCCTGAAAATGCTCTACTAGTTACTATTAATATAAGGTAAGATAATGGGAGCAAATTTTATTGGGCACTTTAACTAGACTCGCTACGCGGCGTCGTAGCATTCGTAGCAGTGTGCTACGCAGGTGCTACGAAAACGCGTAGGCGCACTAAGTTCCACCAATTTTTATTTTATTGGTATTTTTTATGCTACAAATTCATAGAAAAATAGCTCGAAAAAAATAGATATTATATTTAATGACTTGCGTATTAGAATGCCATCGTTATTTATTATACTTTGCCTTTATAATAAGGGGATAAAAAGCAATCTTATTTTACGTGTTGCATATTAGTAACGTATAACGTAGTTTGCTATATTTCCTTGGTTCGTGTTAAAATATGCGATAGCCATAAATCCACTAATGTCCTCAAATTATAACTGGTAATGTTTAGTTTGGTATTATTTAAAAGACCGCGATCAACTTTATTGCTGTTAGGCATAAATAATAATGCTTAAAGACCGTATAGAATAAATTCTTTGGCGAAAGTTTTGATAGTATAAATATTGGACTAAGTTTATTTGATTTCATTATTATAATAATGCGAATTATTATTATTCCAGAATATTCAAAAAAGTGGTTACAATTTTTTTATATTTCTATAAAGATTTTTCGGTCCTCCAACATCTAATAGGTCAGTTGTCTAATCAGTAATAAAATTCACAAAACGATAACTCAAAAAATCATATATTCCATTACAAGTTTTTTCTATCCTTTAGCCTAGACATCAGCCTCGATTCGACTACACAATATAGGTTTATCATTAAACAACCAAAAATTAACTACACTGCTCTTGTATGCATAATCTGAACTGCAATAAACAATTGACTATCGTGTTTTACTCACATAACCCCGCCCACCCTTTCTATCGGCTATCCCTCTTCATCATATATTTCTATCTCCCTCTACCTTAGCTAGTTCTGCCGACCACTGCTCTCTAATTGCAGTAAAGGCTTTCGTATCGGCGTATCGAGTAACTCGGGTACTCGAGTACTATTTTAATCGATTCTATTCGTGCTTATCCTAGGAACCATCGGTTGTGAACTAAGTTGACATAACTTAGCCACTCAGGCTAACTGTTGCATTTCTGTAATTGTCGTGTTTCTGTATTGAATTGGGGTATATGGTTTTGAAATTAGCAAAATAATTGATGTATGTTAATGACTTTTAATTAATTTGGGTTATTTTAAAGCGTGAATTAAGTCTGCAATGTGAAGAAGTTTTTATGGGACCAACTTTGAAGTATGACAAATATAAAGCAATAAAACGTCCATTAATTTTGTTTGTCTATTTTTAACTATTTCTAGTAAACTTTGCAAACACGCAGAGTTTGAAAATAACACAACATTGCGTTTTCAACCAAATTAAACGATGAAGTTAGTAAAAAGACAGTAGAAATGATTTTTTTGATGTATTTAACTGTTTACTATAATAAATATTTCTTTTACCAAATTTTCTTTTACCTTATTTAGATATTATGTTCGTTATATACGAAAACCTGTCAAATGTGTTATTTTACTAAACATTATTCTTTAACTAAACGTCTATTTATTTTATACAAGCAACCCGCCCGAGATTCGCTCAGGTATTACAAATCTTTGAACATCCGTTTAGACTCCTATAATATGCCTGTTTTATATGAATAAAACTTCCTTTTGGATCACCCATAACGATAGCTGGAAACTGCATTAAAATCCTTACGTTACAATTAAACGGTCTACGATGACAGTTATCACATTATAAATACAATCAAGAAACGTTCCGAAATACAATAGTTACCCATTCTGAAATAATATAACAATCTAAGCTTTCAACTTCTTAACAAGATCGCGCGTGTAAAAAGTGTATTCACAACATAAAAGTTGTACAATAACCTTTACAATGCAAAGATCATATCTATAATTAAATACGGTTCATTCCACGCTAAATTAATTAGTGTATTTGTTTTCATATTAAAGACAAACAAAGGCTAATGAACTCAATGTAATCTGTGTATAATTAAACTCTGGTTTCAATTACAATAATATGATACGGAACAGTATTATGACTAATTCCAAATTAATCACTGACATTCTGACAGGTCCAAATTACCCTGAATTATGACAAATGTATTATGTAGGCACGTGATGGAACATACAAACTGACAGTCGTACACAAATTGCCAATACAGAAGATAAAGTAAGATTTTCTTCAGCGATACACAGAGTCTATATTTTGAATATGAATATTGAATTTTTAGTACGAGGGTTTAAAGCTGATACGCATTTTTTTCCTTTGACGTTCTTATAATTGGAAAAGAGCCAGCCCATGATAAAGTACGTAAACCCATGATAACTTTTCTAATATTTTACGATTTTAATTTATAATTAACTTATTAAATTAAAATCTGTTCGGAGATTGATTGAATTGTTAAGTACTGGATAGCAATGTAACAAATTATAAGACGGTCGTCTTATTTAGGCAAAACTAAACCAAATTCCGCGACTCCAAGCAGTGGTTTATATACGAAGCAACACTAAAGCCAAGATTCGCCGACATTTCGGACAATAGGCCGAGTTAATTATTTTTTTAGGACTTGCTAAACAGTCAACATTAGCGCGACAAAGAATTAGGGTATTAAAGATTAAAATGGTTCCCCCTTGTGTAGGCAACCTTCTGATTCGTTCCCCGCTGTCTGTCGGGTAGGGCGGGTATATTAGGTTGTGACGTCATCGAGCCACTGCCCTTTGAGACACGTCAAACATCTGACAGACTGGATCAATTGTTTTAACCGGCACTTTGTTTTTGTAGGCTAGTTGTTTGTACGGTTTTATAGGTCACGGTCGGTCTTGGAGATTTTGGGCGGTTTATAAAGAAGGATTTTGATGTTCGGTGTTCTAATTTGACGTGGTTGTTAGGGTAAATATGTATGAAGAGTTATTCGGATTAATTGAACTATACATATTCTAATGAGTTGTTGCGTGCGTGGTTAAAATTCGTTGTGTTCTTTTTAAGCTTGACCCTTTTATTTGATATACATCACATGATGGTATTTTTTGCATCCCGGTAAGGTAAATAACTCAATTTTGAATATGGTGTCATCCATATTCAAAATTGAGTTATTTACCTTAACAATAAAATTAGTTTAGCTCATTGAGAGGCATATGTGTATCTAATTTCTAATTTATCAGTTTAGTAGATCCGGTGGAAATTGGCTGACAGACGGACACAAGTTCTAAAAAACCCGAAAAAACAAAACGTGGAGTACCTAATAATACGTAAATCGAAGCAACGGACGTCTACTATTGTTTAATTGATATTCACAATTAATAAAAGATAGATTACGATGACTTTTATTCACTGCCCATATCACAAGAACTGAAAATTCTCATGAATACAAACAATATTAACAATGAAGACAAAGAGTTTTATATTATAACTCTACCTATAAATGCCGTGCACTGATAAAAGTTTACAAACTATCTTTTACTGCTACAAAGTAAACCTGAATATTCAATGCAATTGTTATAGGCTCACATTACCTTTACGAAACGAATTTATTCAACATAACTACCTTGAGTTACAACCCACAACTGATCATAAATACTAAAACTAGTTTGCGCGAACATTTTCTGGTACAAAAGGCAACATTTGTAATCCCAACGTTCATTAGAAGAGAGTATGATATAAAATGTGCACAATATTCGATGTGAACGCTGCAATAAGCGGCTTGTAGCGAAGCTGTAGGCCTGTTTACATTCAGAAGCAGGTTAGTGGGTGAGTGAAATATTACGTAGAAAATTATTTCCTTTCTTGGTCAAAATTGTCACTATTAAAAATTATGTGATACAATATTTCTCATTTTGTAAAAAAATACAATGGTAGCTAGGAAAGCTTCTTAAGAGTCGGACTATGACTTAGATAGAAGTGAGGATCAAGTAGAGCTTTACGAAAGTCTCAATTTGATTGGGACATTTCTCCGGGGGAGAAAAGTGGAATTAGTCGCTATGAATAGTTTTGTGAATCTAAACGTGAATCTAAAAGTTAAAAAAAAATAGTCAGAAGTCGTAAATAGTATACAACTTCTGCCTATTTTTTTTTAACTTTCAAAGTACATCATAGTAAAATATTTGTATTTAATTTTAAAGCAAATAAAGTCATCATTGGCACAATAACACAAATATCAATACCGTGGTCGTTTTAAGCAGTCGACGAACTGTCATGTCATCACAAAAGCGAAGGATATACGGAAGACCTGGAGTGAAATGAAACGCGAAGCTCAAGACCGAACGTAATGACGTCGCATTGTGGAGTCCCTCTGCCCCATCTAGAGGACACAGGAACTTTCGTCAAGTGAGTCAAGTTCCACGTACTATACCAAAACTAAACGCACCCTCTTTCCCGCGATATTAATATGGGATTGCGATTGGCCGACCCAAACTGTGAGTACCTACTGCACAGACCCGCACAGTTCCACACAATCTCGCACATTGGGGCCTATTTTTGTCTACAAACTAAACTTAATTTAAGCTCAGTACATCATTTACTTTTCATTTCATTAACAGTAGGACAGAAAACTAAAATATAAGTTTATAGCTGTCAAAGATAATTTAGACGCAAATAAAAATACGTCGATTTACTCCAGGCACTGTCTAATTTGACACGACTAAACTAAGTTGTATCTTCTGTCCTTTTCTTAATGATGCACTCAATTTAAAATTTGGTTTAGTTTTTGAACAAGAGAATCAGCAGCAATCTCGCACCGACTCGCATTATTGAATTTTAAAAATACGCACAGTCCACCGTGATTCAGCATTTACGTGCTGCTTTACAAAATAAACTAATAATGGAGTTTCTACCTCGTATGTGGTTTGAATGGAAGTGAAGGTAATGGCTCCGGCTCCGGCCTTTATTTTTGATAAACAATATTGTGTTCAATATCGGAGAGGGTTAGTTTAGAAAAGATTTTCTATTCTAGTATCTTTGTTTGCTTAAACTTTATTATAGTGAATTTCTTGAGAAAATCATTTTGATACTTATTTATATTAAATGTTATGAGAATATGTGGTTTGATATTTGGCTTTAACAATTTTGAAATAATGGGTTTGATACTTTTGGCATTAAATATTTTTAGATAATAGAACATAGAATATATTTTAGAATATTGATACTTAAGCATAAAACATTTTTTGAATGTAGATTTCAATCTTTTGGCATGAAATATGTTACAAAATTACAAATAAGTACTCTAACTTCAGAAAATTCTTATCAATCATACGAAAAGTTACGTGTGCCAAATAATGAATATGTTCTACAAAATTAGGCCAATTGTATTCGACCTAGTGAAATTAGAACAACATACTATTACTACACCCCTTCCCCACTGCCTGAAATTTTCATTGACGTAAAAAAAACATAAAATGAAGTTATTTTATACCTGGACTTCAGCAGTCGCATTAAAATTCTTTCTCTTTTGACGTGTAAAATTGTGACTGAAATAATATTTTTAGTTCACAAAGGCCGCAGAACTAACGACAAAAACAACGGGAGTTTCCACAGATTCAATAGCTTACATCGACGCGGTGTAATCTAGTTTTAATCACACTATGTATTTATACAAAAAAACATTGTTGATGACTATGCATAGTTTTGTTTCTAGTATATTATTATATGGCTCTTATGGTCAGGCATTTTTGTTAATGACGAAACGTGTGGTTTTTTGTGTGTTTCGTGGTATTTCTACTTTAAAATATTGTCTGTGTGGATTTCGACTAATTATAATTAGTTGTTTAGCACATTAGTATTTCAGAACAAAGTAATGTTTTATTGATGTTTGATATCAGGTATGAATGGATTGTTTTAGTAAGAAATACCAAAATGTCAAAAAATTACTTACTATTCGTTTGACGTTCATATGCCATACAAAAAGTACTCGTAGTAAATTTATAGAACAGTAACTGAATAATTATGACATGCCGACATCCGAACACAATTATCGCAATGAAATAAATGCGATGTTTTATTTATTAATGCGTGTAGAAAAATATATTATGTTTTATACTAAGTTAAATATGACCGTAAATACAGACTCAAAAAATTATGTTAATTTGCGAATTTCAATAAATTTTGGAGAAAAAGTGAAGAAACTACAAACTAAGTTATTGCTATATTAGCATAACTCTAGACAGTTCACGCTAAGAGAAGTTTAAGCCAATTAAGAAAATAAAAAATTAAGAAATTTACTGATCCTCAAACATCTACAAACTTTGATATTAAACATTAGACATTGTTGTCATAAAAAACAATTTGATTTAATTGCACTGAAGGAATATTTGCAGTTGAAAAAAACTCTAATTTCTAAGCATAGAATAAAACGGTTACCTTGTACGCAGTTATAAAATCCCATAAGTCCGTTTCACAGCACTGTTGGCACAACACAACACGAAGAGGCATTACGTGGACAGTATGAGTAAGCATGGAAACTGCCGAAATAAATCTGACTTTAAATGTCCATTTTACTAAAAATATTAAAGTATCAAAACTATTCGTACGAGTACAGTCGCAGAAAAACAGTTGACAAAACTACTCCTACACAGTACTCGGAAAACGTAATATGTATTTAATTTGGTAACTTATCTAAGCATTTAATCTGTCGGTAAAAAGTAAACAACCTGTAGATGTGGAATAATGGACGTCGGTAAATGTAGTCGAGTGACAATTCGATATAACGAGGAAATAAAAAAACGAGTGTCGATAGTTCGATACTTCCAATGTCGATAGGAATTTCGTTTCGAACGATAAATTGAAGTAAAAGAAAAAAAATGGTAAATGTTTTCAGTTGTTAATGAACGAAACATTTCGTCGAAAGTTTGTTAACTATTATAAACGTTTTTATTTCCGTTAATATTCATTAAAGGTTTCTAGTTCCTCGTAAAAACAACAAACATTAGTGTAAAGCTTGTGAATGGCGTCACCCTGTCTGCTAATAACTTAAGTAGGTGCCAAAAACGTGATTTTCCTTCGACCGTTCACTGTGGCGGCAATTGGGTAACTTATGTATGACGAATAAAGAAAACTTAGAAGCTAATCTTAGGCAATCAAACAAGAATTATGCGGCATTATTTACTTGTCAATTTTAGCTTTAGAAACAATGCATTATTATTGTTACAGAATTTAGAAGAAAAAAAAAAGAATTTAGAAGTGTTTGAAGTAGATTGTGAGTAAGATTTTCTGGCACTAGCTTAAAGTTAGCCGTGATTTTCGCCGATTTTTTTTTCTCGAATATTCACCGAAGAGAGACAACACGTGGATTATATTATTAAGTGTCATTAATACCTGTTGGGGGCGTGGTTCATGCGTCAAGTACACCGGGCTTCCGACTCATGTTTTTCTAGGAATTGCGGGACATTATACGGTTGGAGTCAGAAATAACCTTCGTTCTGACCAGACCTAAAGTATTAATGCTAAATACTTTAGAAAACAAGACTTAATCATCAACGGTAGGCAAAAAAATCGTTCGCCAGATAGCTAAGCACTTTAAAAGTACCTGTAGGCAACAAAATAAACCAGCCAACAAGAATGTAGGCTAATGGCACAGGCCCAAAAAATCAAATTAATCGAGTTTGAAGCCGGTACGCGGCACTTTTGTCCATCCGTCACTACAAAGTGGACAACTGAATCTGGTTTATAGAAATGGACAGTGACAGACTGCATTTTTAGAGCAGTTCAGATTTTTACAGTACGGATATAGGGTAGGGTTTTTTTTGGTGTGTTACTTTCATATTTTTTTTTTAAGTTGAGTTGTAGAGAATGGGTGTAAGAAATTTTTAACTTAATAGATTTTGCTAAGTTTTCATATTTTCTTGGTTAATTGTTTTTTCTCTACTTTTTTCGTTGCAATGAACTCAATATCGTGAGTTTAGAGTGGATTGGGGTTTGCATGAATATAGTAAAATTTTAAAACGTTTTTACACTCCCACAAAATGGCCCTAATTATGAAATTAATGACGAAAAACCTTCATGGTCGGTTCTAAAAGAATCAAGTAAAGCCAAAGCAGTTATAGCTAAACTTTTGGAATGCAAACTAGTTAAAATTATTGCTGCGTAATTCTCATGGTTCCATAAATAAAAAACTTGTGAATGACGAAATTTCGTCCATGACCGTTATGTTGGCAGTTTGACCTTTTAGTTCAATTAGGCGAACTCACAACCTTTAATAATCCGAAAATCTATACATTACTTAGAACTGGAATTGACATAGTTATTGATTGCCAAAATAATAACAAAAAAACATGGAACAATAAAAATGTTATTTAACCGAATACGTATCGTTCAACCGATCCTTATTTTTAAATAGTACACCTTACGTGCCTATTACCTATAATAATATTCTTCTTACACTATGCCTTTCAATTCGTTTTCGTAGAAAATTAATTTTACTAGACGAGACTTTTAATCCATAACGCATCATTCATAGTCTGAACGTACTCTTGAACACAAATAACATTTTACCCCCAAAATAAATGTGTTCTCTCTTTGATCATGTTATAGTTGTCTTTTGTAGGAAACAGCTGGTTTTTCAAAGGGTTTTTTTAGCATTGCCGCGTGTATCACTAACTAGATTCTTATGAAACTTTGCACACGCATTGAGTATCCATTACCATACGTATTTATGGTAATTGTAATTTCAACTAGATCTGATGATGAAGTCAAGTGGACTGTGGTGCTCTGTAACTGTTGCCGGTACCCATTATTTTAAGTTTATTTGGTTGGCCTATAAGAATCCTTTTTATAAAAACTTAGGTAAACTTGAAAGTTTTGTTACCTAATTAATATTTTGTCATTTGTCCCAAAGTAAAAGTTGTTAATATTCTTGAGTATTTTGAGCGCCTAAAATATTATGTGCCAAGTAAAACCTTATTGTCAGTTATTTATTAAGGAATGAAATATATTATACATGGAGAAAAATACCGCGAAAATTCGTACAGCAAATAGAGGATAGCGATATTATTCATGTTATCTTAACGAATACTCAGAAATATTACTGCTGTCAGTAATATATTGTCTTATGATACCAATACAATATGTTGTTAGTTGGTGCGTTGCTAATACTATGACAAAGAGATTCTTTAGAATTTCGTAAAAGAACTTTTATGATAAATCAATTTAAATATGTTACTGTTATTTTTTTGAGGAGTTAGTTTAATTAAGTACACACCTTTCTAAGTTTAATTTCGTGATTTATAAGTCCAGTATATTAATTAACTCTAAAGATCCAGCTAAATACCACTTTATTGTTAATTAAAACAAGATAAACTACCATGAAAGCTGTCAGAAACATTAAACAAACTTTTATTTGTAAAAGTTCCTCTTAATGGGAGTTGAAATAAAAGTTTTCAAATTAGTACAATTGCTCTCCATACGCGTCCATAAACTTCAATGGCGAAAAAAATAATGAATCATAATGCAGACATGTCGGCTATATGTTTGTTTAAATACAACGTTTAGTATACAATATTGTTTAATAATCAATAAATAGTGAAGGCCGTAGTCCTGCGGAAAACAGCCGCACCAACAACACCACTTAAACATGAGACAATGCAACAATTAACCAATCAACAAACTTTTATCATCCACTAACACAATCGCGAATTTATCGCGATTACACAAAAATCGACCGCGTGAGTGACGTCACCTTTTAATGAAGAAAGAAACGAGCACGAATTTATGTGGCCGGGCGACAAACTGACCCGCGACCGGGACGGCCGTTGCCTGACCCATTATCCCTTAATTAGCCCACCGTGTAGGATTTAATCAGGATTTGAAAGTGCAGTTCGCGGGCGGCGCCGGGAGCGCGGCGCGTGTTGTGACGCGGGCGCGTGCTCGGCGTGTGTGGGGCGCGCGCGGGCGCTCTGACGCGGTGCTCGCGCCACGCCGCCTCAGCCTCGACTGCCGGCATGGAAATTCGATTTTTCTGACGTTTCCTCCGCGCCTTGCTTCGCCACGATCGAACTGCACGCCACATGAATAGTCAGCTAGTACCCACCGTTGATTTTGCACGTTCATTTTACTGTAACTGTAATAATTCCAAATGTTTTATGACACTTTTGGTCGAAGTAGACAGTATGAATGTGGTTAGGGCTTCGATCACGCAAAATTTCGATCTTGACGATACGACCTCCTCGTTCTGGCCTTGATGTTTTTCGCATCCGCTCATATTTGCTTATCAAAAGACTGTAAAATACCTAAATGCTCGAGGCAGTTCATAATGATACCTCAAAAAAAGTTTAAAAACTTAGTGTGAAGTTAAGTTTTGTAAGAAAAGTTTTTTCAAATTACTTCCAACTAGGTAGAGGGCGCTGAATTCAGGTTTGGCAGTTCCAAAATGATGATTGTTGTCAGTAACCAATATTTTACCGTGATATCACTTGACCTCTACATTTTTAACTTTTCCCGAGAACCTTTAGTTAATGGGAGCAAGCCACCATTAGGCCAACGCTACGGAAGCGGGAATTTGCCTCACGCCATCAACGCATGAGGCATGTACTTAGACATGAAAATATTTCAAAAGTTGCTTATTAGAGATTTTTCGATAACACCATACTTGTGTTAAGTTAGAGGTTACAGACTATATTATTGAAAAAAAATCAAAATAGTTTGATAGTTTAGCACATAATTAAGAAAATATTTAGGAAACTAACACGTTACATAGCGTTTTAAATCTTATGACTTACGATCAAGGTGCCGAATCAAAGAATGCATTTATATAATAATATTTTTGTTTTCTCGGCATGTCATTTTCGGTTGTTTAGTTCAGTGGGTAATTAGTTCCAGCGCTAGATAAGAAGTTCGAAGCGCATAGAAAGGATAGTCTCTTTAAAAACCGCTAACTACGTATTTATATTGTTGGGTAACGACTTTTTTTGTCTGTCATTAATTACTGTTTAATGTCGTGATAGCTCAGTGGTTAGGGTGATCGCTCTAACTTTTCCATTCATTTGTATGTTTACAGTTACTTATATCTATTTTTGTAGATAACGCATCCCTGAGGCCTAATCGAGGTCGCGGTGGCCTAGTGATTAAGGCCCGACACCAGAGGATGGTGTAAGACGTTGTGGGTTTGAGTTCGGTTAAGTACCAACATGGCTTTTTCAATTCGTATGTACTTTCTACAGTTTATCTTAGACATCACAGACATCCCAAGCCTCCGAAGCACGTAAAGCCGTTAGTCCTGATTGTGATTCGTAGAACTTTGACTGTCGTTACGGGTAGTCAGAGATCAAAAAGTCTGACCAGTCTAACTAGATATCATTTTACCTACTATCTGGGTTGTGGGGGTTCGTCAGGCAGTCACTTCACGTAAAACAAAAGATATCCAGCTGAATCCAGTTAGGCTGGAAGCCGACCTCTATATCGAGACCTCTGGTATTGTAGTATATTTACCAACCATACTTACTAATATTATAAATGGGAAAGTGTGTCTGTCTGTATGTTTGTCTTTCTTTCACGGCAAAACGGAGCGACGAATTGACGTGATTTGTGAAGTGGAGATAGTTGAAGGGATAGAGAGTAACATAGGCTACTTTTTGTCGCCGCGGGCAAAAGCTAGTAAAATTAAAAAAAATATATTTCTAGCCAATTTTTTATATACTCTTTTATTTAGTGTACATGTACATTTGTACATGTTAATAACATGTTTATTATCACATTAAACAACAATGAACTCCATAGTCACAAGCAATATAACATTGGCTTGTTTCTGCACGCAAATAGCGAAATTTTCTTGTAAATGTCTATGCAAATTAAATTAGTCTATCTTTACCGTGAAATAGTAAGTTGTCGTGAATGCATTCCTGGTTTTATGAAGGTTTATTCAAATTATTTAGGTTTTTCTTTCTGCAGAATTTATATGTATGTTGACTAACCTGGTTTCGTTTTAATCGATTCTCAGTGCTTGCTAAGAAACCTCTTCAAATAGTGCTTTTTATAATGATGAAGGGCACTCCACTGACATAAAGATGCAGTTGAGGACTTGTACCACGGGACTCTCAAAAGGTGCGTTAGTCCAACTATTAATAAAGCTGGACACCTGCCCCTAGTACCTGTGGTTCAAGTAGTTGGACAGAGAAGATGGACCACCGTCATTCAAGTTGAGAGCATGAATTATACGATATGCTGGTTTCCGTATATCAATACTACTATTATAAAGAGATACATTTTGTGAGTTTGTGAGGTTGTAATGATTTCTGTGGTTCTACTAAAGCCATTTTGAAATCAACGTTATTTGTGAGTGTCACACATGAGTGTAAATATACTCGTATATATGTATAACATTACGCTGTGGCCTACAGAAGCGGAGCAGTAACCAATGACCGACATATCGCAACTGAGTGGAACAGCTAGTTATTTTATAAAGTCAAGTAAACACATACGCAGTTTACTGGAAACCAACAGTGCAATCTGGAATCCACATGAAAAAACATATACTTTGGTCGTTGAACAAGTACAAAATCTTTTGTCCGCTACCTTTACTCTAAGTTATATGGCTACTACCCTTACATGTATCCAACACCGTTTGTACTAGGCATGGTATCATACCAAAGCTTGGAAGTTAGGAGACATCTTGCCCTATTTAAGTATGTCATCCGTATAATTCGTGGTTCTCACTTCAATTCCTCGTTACTGCAATACATTTCCTTCAAAATTCCACTACCTATCAGACACACGCTGCGACCTCGCCAACGTTCTCTATTTGCGATACCTGAAACTGGTACCGTAACCCTCAAGACCAGTCCTCTGTTCCTAGCACTTACCCTTATTAATAATATTTTACTAAATAACGAATCCTTAGATCTCTTTGTGAGTACTGAACTGAGACTCCTGAGTAGCGCTACTCGGTACCTGGAGTCAACTGCTAACCCCAGCACCATCTCTTACAATTAATTACCATTTATTTTACTGTTTACTGCTTTTTCTTTTTTTTTTTAACGTGTATTTAGTAATTAATAAAACTTTATATAATTATGTCTTATTGTAAGTAAACTGTTTTCTGTTTAGTTTGTGTTGCTCTTTATATGTATTTTAATATTAGCCTATAACTTATATGTGTGGTGTAAGGCATAAATGTAAGTTGGTATATAAATAAATAAATAAATAAATAAATTATGTTATACTTAACCCTAAAAAGCATTTAAAACCATTGGGCTTGAGTCTGGTACCTTCCCATACATATGTATATAGGGCATACCCAATTACTAATGGCTATTTTTTATCATTTTTTTATTATCTTGGCACGAGCAACAGATACGCAAGCCTACGTGTAATATTTGCCAATAGCACCTTATAATAAGCTCAAACACCGCAACTCTAGTGCTCACGCCGTGTCATAACAGTGTTGCCAGCTGCCAAGTCTTTCGCAGAGTGTTAATAGTCGGAGGTTGGCAACACTCGCGGCAACTTCCATGGTTACGGCTAGTTTAATCTGTGTTTAGTTTTATTACTTGCACGCTCTCGATATGCAATTGAGTGCAATGACGGGGCATTCTTTTTTAAGACGGGAAACTAGGTAGGTATCCGCTCACGTTTTTAGCATATGGTGTCTACTAGTATGACTTTTGGTAGATAAGGGACACATAGATAAATGACAAGGTGATATTTTTAATTAAACTTTACTAATAGGTTTGTCAACGCCAAAGGAACAATAATATGAAAATTTGTGACAAAATAACAAACTTTAACGAGGATATCTATTTATAAAACGTTTCGGGCCGAAAGTAGAAGTAGGTAGGTGAAATAAAAGTAATACTTACTACTAGTGTTTTAGGAGACCGACATAGACATACGACACGGTTGACGCCTGGCTCTTGTGACAAAATCTGTACAACCTACAGGTGACTGCTCTGAGTCTGTTGGTTTGTGTATAAGTTTCTAAATGCACCCGTTATATAGAAGAGATTCTTGGTGTGGAATGACGCCAAGCATTAACGTCGAAAAGAGAAAGTGACAAAAATATTGGATGGAACCGCGAGAAACAGCAAATATTTTTTTAAACGAGTGCTTCTATTACAATAATCTTTAAAACTCAAAGTCAAACAGTTAATTAAATAAATAACCTCTGAAAATACATTCACGAGAACGCAACTGTAAACTAAAATTCTTTACAATGTCGATAACTGCGTTCTTAGAAAATGTAAGTTCAAAGCGTTGCATATTAAGGAGCTAATTAGTAGAAATATGCAACGGTAGGTTCTTGGAAACCTCGGCTGTACCCCGCCATCTAATTGGCAACATTCTACCGAGTTGCAATTTGATATAACCTACACAAACTTGACTGATTCTTGGTTGCTGCTCTATGCTGGAAATTTCTCTGAGGTAATAAAGCTGTTTTATTTAGATTAGAATTTCTTGTTAGTAAGTACCATTGTGGCTTTTTCAATTTATAGGTACTTTTTAAAGTTAATATTGTACATCAAGAATCGATCCCACAGCCTCTTGCATGAGAGGCGGGCGCCTTATCCACTGAGCAATCACAATATCATAATAAACATCATTGTAAATACATACACGACGTGGTTAAAAAACATCATAACACAAGATTTGTTCGGATGGGTAACGTACCCACGACTAGTTACTGCTAAGCTAGAGCTTACACTAATCAGATTAACAGGCCAGTCCAGTACTTACCCGAATTCGAACCTATAACCGCTTGCTTGAGAGGCGGGCGCCTAAACCACTAAACCATCACGACGCTATTTATACATTTTTATTTTGTTAGAAAATGTACTTAGTATGTTTTGAAGTTTCCATATAGGTAAAACAGAAACACAGACGAAAATTGTCTGCAACGGTCATATTTCAAAATATAGTAGCTGCTGTACTATCGTATGCATTAGAACCATTTTAATGTTTCAGTATAAAATGATTTAAAACGATAATAACACATCGTACATACCTTGTATGCAGTATGAATATGTATGTAAAAAATAAAATCTTGTTCAAGTCTACATTTATTCATAACAGAAAACCATTAAAAACCCAACTCACCTCGACGAAAAAGGCTTTATTACAAAATAGAAATTCCGCATTTCCTTTCAGTGCATTTTACAAAGTCGTCGGCAAAAGAAACCATAATTTCGCCTGATAAAGTCGACGAATTAAAGAGTAATGAAAGGCTTCATACATTACCAGCGAAATTACAGACGTTTAAATCTACATTACACTGGTATCATGAAAGTCTAGCACTGGTACTTGAACACCGAACGCTAGAATGCTGGCAAGATTCCAACTTACAATGTTCTACAAGCCATTACGATAGAATTCCATTTTTTTATTAACTTATACATTTTATACACATAATGTTTTAAAGCTTTGACGTGATGCCGGAAAATTTAATTGCCGGAAAAGTTTTTTGACGATAAAATATAAAGTTTTGAAGAAAATTTGGAACGATTTTTTGGAGAGCCATTTGTTCTGTCAATGGTATGATAAAAAATCGCGTGTTCGATATAGGAGAACTAGCTTCTGCCCGCGGCTTCGCTCGCGTTAGAAAGAGACAAAAAGTAGCCTATATTACTCTCCATCCCTTCAACTATCTCCACTTAAAAAATCACGTCAATCCGTCGCTCCGTTTTGCCGTGAAAGAAAGACAGACAGACAGACACACTTTCCCATTTATAATATTAGTATGGATGGATTCTTTTGACTACGTGTTGTTTAAAATTGGAGTTTAAAATACGATAGTTGCGTTCTACTGGACTTTATTTTTATAGTTATTGCTACTTTAAACACATATAAAAAAAGACTGGTAAATATGTAGTTGCCCTCAAAATCCAAACCAGTTAGAAAACATGATTTTTGTACTAATAAAATACCAAAAACTTTAATTTGCCACCAACCGAAGCTTAGTTAGTTTTGGTTACATTGCAGGTTTTATGAATAAGTAAATGGATTCTCTTTAAATTTTATTTACTTAATTTTTCATTAATTGGGTTAGATCAAAATAATGATTTTAATATGATGTAACAATTTAAGTTACGTGATTATGAATTTTCTTTATTTTAATGTATCTGCCACTACATTACATGTTTAATGATTAAAATATTTATAAATGTTGTAAAAATATGAATATAACAGCGACCAAAAATAACACGAATAAAAAAAAAGTGTAAAGTATTTCTATTTTTGTCGAAAAGAGATTCGATCTTTCGAAGAGAGACTTTTTGAGGTCAAGACGTTGTTGACTCTTTGAGACTTCTTATAAAATAATTGCTAGTCGGTTAAAATTTGCGTCATTGTGATACAATATTCAACCGTTGTCAATTTCACGTGAAATTTTAAACAAAGTCAATGTAAATATGTAAAACAATGCATTTTCCGGAAACAATGAAGCAAATTGACACTTTTAATTATCACCTGGCAATATAACGATAAAAATAAAAACACAGCATATTCACTGTCAGTCAAAACCCATTTGTTTACATGTTATCTCAAAACTTTGTTCACAAAATGTCACAAAACGTTGGGCGCCAATAGCAGCACAGGCAATTTTTATTTGTTTTCCCTTTAAAAAAATATTTGTTCCAACGTTCGATTTTTATTGAAAAAACAACGTGTTACAAGTCGTAGTTTTATTTTTATTTTGTGATAGATTCAGCGGTAACCGCAGCGGTGGAATATGAAGTTACGGTTTTTGTTGCGAAATTGTACACATTGTTTTGGTAAATAGTGATGTTACTGCTGTATATAAATGTGTGGAATTTCAACAATGTTTGTACGTTTTTTTGTTGTGGTTGTATATCCGTTGGCGCTCTTCATACTAACGTAGTTTAGCCATGTTATATAAAATTCGTTACAAAATGACAGTGGTGCTGATTCTCTTGTCCACAAACTTAACTAAATTTAAGTTAACTGCATCTTTCTCTTTCCATTTAAAATTAGACAGCGCCTGAAGTAAATTGACGTATTTTTAGTCGCCATGTTTTTAATCGCGTCTAAATTATCTATGG
This sequence comes from Athetis lepigone, assembly GCA_033675125.1. Taxonomy (NCBI): domain Eukaryota; kingdom Metazoa; phylum Arthropoda; class Insecta; order Lepidoptera; family Noctuidae; genus Athetis; species Athetis lepigone. Next base: position 6,535,541 of record CM066236.1, on the reverse strand, counting down.
AGTGTCTAAATTTGACAGGACTTAACAATATTTTATCTTCGGTCCTTTTCTTTAAGAAATGGAAAGAGAAAGATGCATTTAAATTAAATTTAGTTAAGTTTATAAATAAGAGAATCGGCGCCATTATCATTTTTGAAATCTTTTAAAAATTTAAATTTCTTTGATGTGACAATAGACTACCTCCTATAAGCAAAAAAAACAAATCCGTCTCTTTATTACATGAGTAAATAAATAAATCACCGTACCAGCCTGTTATTGTCTCCCAGCAGATTCAAGACCTCACTTCATACATAGAACATTCTATGTAGTATTACATAAAAAAACTTTTTCCAAAAACAAAAGAACCGCCTTCAAAAACTAAAAACCCAAAAATAACTAAAATTTCGGAAGTCGGTGGCAACACAAATTAACTGTTAAAAGAGAAGCCACCGACTTCCGAAATTTTAGTTATTTTTGGGTTTATAGTTTTTGAAGGCGGTTCTTTTTTTTTGTATTTTTTTTTATTTTTTACTATTTAGTGTCGACTCCCAATGTCTGACTGTGTATTACAGTATATCAGTATAAAACGAAAATAGAATCGAAGAAACGCACACTTCGTCTATGTAATATACATTGACGATGTGTGCGTATCTCAAGTTTTTTGGTTCTAGGTGAATTTTTCGAAAAGCACTGAACCGATCGCCACAAAATTTATATGGAACCACTCCTGAATCATGACCTATCAAACAAAAAAAACCATCAAAATCCGTTTACAATTGACGGAGATATCGCGAAACAAACATACAAAAAAAAAAAAAAAGACGAATTGAGAACCTCCTCCTTTTTTGAAGTCGGTTAAAAATATGAAATAAATCATCAGACTTACACCTCAATACAGTCCATCTAATAAATTTTCTGAACTACAGAGCAAAGATTCTGCTACTATATTAGATTACAGACAGAAGACGTCGGTTCACTACTCTTGGGAAATCGGGCTTTCGCCTTACGATCATATAAATATGTATGCCTCATACACAGGCCTTAAATCCTACAGCTATCAACCACCTGATACAATTTCCAAATGTTCTCTGGCGGTTACTAATGGCGGCACAAATATCACCCCAAAACTTTGTATAAAGCTTATAAGTTAAAGTGCTAACTATTTGATACGCGACTAAGCAAATAGGTGAATACATAGAGGTACATTTGTTTATCTAGTCAAACGGCTTATGCCACTGCGAAACAATAGCCGGCCTATTCAAACAAAAGAGTATCGAGAAATCGTAAACTAAAACAATTGATAAACGGAATTTGATATTTAGTGTAAGGCCGAAGTAATTTTAGGTGATGTCTACTTCGATGTGTCTTATTTTAATACGGATTAAAATGTCATCTAATTCCTTTTAGGCCTGTTTGAGGGGGAAAAACAATCTCATATGAAAAATACTTTTGACATTCAACACTTTTTGACTTTACTAAGACCGATATTAACTGGTGTTTTTTTTTTTGGGGGAATGGGGACTCATCATATGACTGCTCCCGTCTTGGGTGCGGCGGGAGGGCGTGTCAGAGTTTTACTGACTAAAACTCACTCATGTTCCTTTTTTTTTTTTTTTGGTGAGTGGGAAATCATCCAATGACTGCTCCCGTCCTGGGTGCGACGGGAGGGCGTGTCAGACTCTTACTGACTAAAACCCACTCATGTTCCTTCGATTGCCTTTTATGTTCCAGGGTCACGGTAACTGTTATAAACATAACATTCCGCAACCCCGGCAGGCGTTGGCCCTGTTGGGTCCCTTCCTGTGCTGACTCCTTCTCTTTGAGGTGCGCGTGGAACAAAACGCGCCGTCTACGCGGTCCTGGTCCTAGCCGGGCGGCGAGCTACCCATCGCTCGCCTTCCGCAGAACCGCGCCTACGGTGGCCGGTAGTCGTCTTGCGATTCTCGACGTCTTCGCCTGGGTCTTAGTCCGGGGCGAGAGGCTCGTCGTTGCCTCTCGCGCGCCGCCGCTTCCTTCACTAGCATAACTGCTTCGCAGAAGGAGGCGACGGCATCCCATTCCGTCTCGCCCCGCAGCATGGCCTGAACCAGCGCTGGGCGCGAGAGGTCACCGCCGCCGATCGCCTCTACGAGGACACGTCTATGGTCCGCCCATGCGCGGCACACCTCCACCGTGAGCTCGACCGTGTCCTCCAGGCGACCGTTGCTGCAGTGGTGACACCCAGGCGTCGCTTCCGCCTGAATCCGACACAGGAACCTCCCGAACTGACCATGTCCGGTGAGGACCTGTGTCAGGCGAAACGTGAGAGCGCCGTGGCGCCTCTCCAGCCACTCCTCAAAGAGGGGTCTTACCGCTGCTATCACGGCGTGCCCAGCACTAGGTTGCGACAGTCGCTGTCTCCACTCCGCCCTGAGATCTCGCCGGAGCTCCGTGAGCCGTGCCGCGATAACCCGCGGCAGCGGGACTTCGCCCCGGCGTTGCACTTCCACGCGCCACTCATACGTGTGTGCAAGGACTGTTGCCTCCAGATCCCACGGCATCACTCATGTTCCTTCGGTTACCCTTTATGTTCCGGGGTCACGGTAACTATTATAAACATTCCGCAACATGTTAACTGGTGTTCGGCTGCTAATTAATACAATATTCCTATATTATTTAAATCCTAAATCAACAAGTATAATGTATTCTCTTCTTTACCTCGCACGGGGTATTTGACAATTGCATAACAATGACATGGTCAACTTTTCAATAAAATAATATAAATGTCATATGAATTGCAAAAGTTAAATAGTTATTTTGGCTGGGTTTATTCCCATACGGCACTCGAGAATATCATATTAATTTAAGTTCGAGAAACGGGGAACGTAATCACTTAGAATCCACTAGTGTCAATAGCACAAAGCAATACCTTACGCCCCGTTTGCGTTCCTTCCAGTACTTGAAACGTTTGAACGGTCATTATACCGGCCAAACAGCCGGATCCCTTACCAGCTGTTACTTGCACTGAGTAATTCCATTAGGTCCGTTTGTGCAACCAAATTGCACATATATAGGTAGACTAAACGAGTCCAACCGCAACCGCTAGTCAATCTACTGTCGAGTTTACATTGCAGCCCCTGGGATAGCAAGTGGCTGCAACGTACCGCGTATCGTGTAACGTTGCACGTTGTGGTAACCGAGCTCGTTTTTAAAGATACGGTATATTATTAGACTTTAGGTTTATATTATTATAGAATCTAATGTTAAAGAACGCGAAAATAATTGTTGATAGGTTGTTAACGAAAAAATTAGTTGAATTTTGTTTTGTTTCTTTGTGAGTTTATTTTTTCTGTGGTTGGCAATAATATTTTTTCCAAGTATTTATTGTGTGGTGTCACAGCGCTAATATTAAGAAATGTCAGACCAGAACACATGTTTTTTTTATGAAGAGGAATAGTGTACAGTATACTCTACAATATACAAGAACTATAAAGATTCGACACCATTATGATAATCTGACCGTTGCGCTTGTCCATAGTCGGCAACGAGAGGCTTAATGCCAATGACAATAAAGCCTCTCTTTGCTTAATGCGGACGAAACCTCGGGGCACAACTAACATTTTGCGACAAGGCAATAGTCACTAATACACCGCTGAAAAAGTTTGGGCGTTTCACTTTCGTGACGTAATAGCGACATTGTACTCAAGTCGGACACGGCATACAACAATTCACCTTGGATAATATAACATTAACATTCTATACTAAATGATAATTTGTGATTACATTTTCATATTAAGCTTTTTATGTGTTCGGATCATTATGCACTTCGTTCAAGGAAAAATGTTGGAAAATTGAGAACTAGGTTGGACGGGGCACTGTGACAAGGTTTTTATGTATTGACCTGGCACTTATGTTTTTGTAGGGTCTAGAGGGTTCCTACTTTGACGATAATTCATATTCATATTCTTTATTGCACATAAAAAAGAAAATACATACAACCAAAAATGAGTTTGAGTAATGCCATAATATTGAAATACTTTCAATCTTATTTTAAACTAGCTTCTGCCCGCGGCTTCGCTCGCGTTAGAAAGAGACAAAAAGTAGCCTATGTTACTCGCCATCCCTTCAAATATCTCCACTTAAAAAATCACGTCAATCCGTCGCTCCGTTTTGCCATGAAAGAAAGACAAACAGACAGACAGACAGACAGACACACTTTCCCATTTATAATATTAGTATGGATTGTACTACTGCTGATGTGTGGTCAATCCTTCATTCAAAAATCATAGTTTTATCTCATGGCCATTACTTCATCTGTCAAAATAAGGTTTTGTTATGCGAAAATCAACCAGTCTCTACAATCATATCCCTAACCATTTATTAACTATGTTAAACTCCACTTCGGGTCTAACCAGATCAAATTGAAGTGGACCAGTGTCTTACATAAAGCAACTGCATAACAAACTTCCACAACTCAGTTACTAAGTGACACGATACCCATTGGTTAGACTGATTGTCAGAACCATTGTTATAAATGACTACCGTAACCAAAGGATTTACATACTTTCCAATCTCTACTATATTTAATGTAAAAAAAATACACACATTTTTAAATCACACAATCTATCAATACCAAATTGAACAACAGTGAACTAATCATTACGCCAATAGAAAATTTGACACCACCAACTAATTCTAAGACAAAACTTCTCGAATAATATCAAGTTCTTAGCCCTGAAACCCCGTTTATTTTGAGTTAACTGTAAAAATTCACTTTTGTAGGCTTTGATATCAATATAGTCAACTGAGTTGTCTAAAAAATGTTGTCACAGTGTAATCTAGGGGGAAATGGTGTTTTGACAGCTCATAAATAGTACGTCAAATGATGTCGTTTATGCTAAATGTAACCCAATTTATGTTACCTTAAATTATTAAGTAAAAGCAAAAAAGTTAAAATATAACACTTAATTTACTTAACAATTAATAATAATAATAATATAATAATAATTTTTATTGAAAGAAACTTAGACATTAGTTACAAAAATTTTCAGCAGGCTAATTGATTCAGATTAAGTGGTGTAGTCATCTGTATCCGAACTACAATGTTTCAAATATAAGAAGTGCAATTTGACGTTTCATACTTTTCATTACGACACAACTTTGTACATGCGTAACTCAAAAATTGACATTTATTTCTTTCGTAAAACCACGTAATTTTAAAGTTATTTTTATTTTATCACAAATTGCACAATTCTTAATCACTTAATAAACATTAAAAAAATTCAAACAAAGCAATATAACCATTGTTGACAATAATTAATAATTTTTTTCGACGTCGTGTCAAAGTCACGTAGTAAGGTACGATACCGTAGTGTAGTGACTCTTCAAATTCACTTGTATACCAATAATCGTTAAAAATTACCGAATAATCGAACTTACTAATAACGATTGTTCTCAATGAAAGCGACATTTATTATTTAAATATATTTTTGATAATTTCTAAATGTCAACGAAAAAGGATATTTAAAATTAAACATATAGTTATTATAATTTTAATAAGTTTTTGTAAGCAAAATCGCTCGTGCTCAAGTCTTGACAAAAAATTTTTTTTTCTTTTAATTTGGCAACACTGTCAAGTGAGAATTTGAGAATTTCTTTCATCTAAAATTCAGAAATTGACAGTCATAAAATAAATAAATCTGTAACTTAAATCGATTATAAATTATAAAGAAATGAAATCAATATCTCGTATAAATCGGATATGGTAGTAATCGATTTTTTTAACCCAATCCCTATTCTTCAGTAGGTTAGAAGTGTCAAATTGCACTTCTTATATATATTTTTTTTTTTTTTTTTTTTACTGGGACATCTTACACACGGCCATCTGATCCCAAGCTAAGCAGAGCTTGTGTTATGGTAATCAGACAACTGATATACATACTTATATAATTTTTAAATACATACATATTATAGATAAATAACACCCAGACACAGAACAAACATTTATGCTCATCACACAAAGTTTGTCCTGGGTGGGAATCGAACCCACGACCTTTGGCTTAGCAGTCAGGGTCACTGACCACTAGACCAACAGGCCCGTCAAATTTGAAACACAGTAGGCGGAACTACTCGTAATTGTAATGGGATTTCGCAAAGTAGCGCTTAATTTTAAAACTTTTGTTAACAGTTGAACCAACCTTTTTAACTTACAGTTAATACAAACGGTCATTTTCAAAAGTATTATACAGTATATATTTTTGTCATAACTTTTGCAGGGGGTATTTCCAAGACCAATACGGTATTTTAGACCATCATCAATTGACGTACTTTTTATGATGTCAAAACGCGATACTCCCATAGATTTTGAATGAAAATTTGACATTACGACGTCACTAAGTAAACAACTCAATTGACAAATTATTTATGGCATTTAACAACTAAAAATTAAATTTTAAAGTAAATTGAAAATGAACCAGATTTTTTAGGCTAAAATTTGAAGAGGATTTATAGATATTGTGTCTGACATTTATTTATTTATGATATAAAATACCCAATTAATTAAAAAAAAACATTTTAGAAAAAAGCTTGTATGAATGCAATTGCTTTAGGAATACAATTGCGAGTGAAGTCGCCACCAAAGGCCAGTGTAAATATAAAATAGCTATCTCAACTAAAAGTGTCTAGGTAATTTAATTTATCTGCTTCGAAACAAGTAAAGAATTTACAAGAAGAGAAGAATCTGTAAGAGCTAGACAACAAACGGGCGATCCCCAAAGTAATTTGTTTGCACGCTGAAATTACATTCCATTTGATAAAAATTTAAAGAATTAAGCAACATCAACCGTAATTTGAAATGTGATTTAAATATGTGGGGTAAGCCCTGATACCCCTATACTATTTGTATTCATTACTCAATGAGCAATTATTTTTTTGTGGATTATACTGCTCCATCCCCGCGGGTCTCAGCGTGGTGTCATGTAGCCTATGTATTAATCAAATGTTATAGTAGATGCTATAGTACTAAGAAATTTTATCAGAATACTATTTAATCAAAGTGTAACAAACATCCATACAGACACATTCAAACTTTCACATTTCTAATATTAGTAAAATAATGTGTCAATAAACGAAGAACTTTATAAGAAACATTTGCAATATATTGTCTTGTTTCGATTGTACCAAGTCTAAAATACTATGGAACAACTGTTGGTCGAACCATCGTATTGTCGAGTTGGGCTATTGTCGCATTTTTTGTCGGACTAGAATGATGTCAAAGTATGGTGTGCCGAAAAGCGTTCATTCGAAAAACGTGAGACGAAGTATAGCTCTGTGAACAATCGTGAATCAACCTTTCATTTGTAGATTTTCATCTCACTCTGTTTTAAGTATAGATAATCTCAAATCAATTAAAATAAAAATAAAATCATATTTTATATATTAATTTATACCATTATGAATCTTATCGTTCAATATACAAATAACAGAATTAATGCCGCTAAACTAGACGCGATTAACCTTTTGACGACCAAGCGACAGCTGGCTGTCGCGCTGCTATTGCTGTTTATGTGCTGCTTATATTGTGTCTCGAATCACGTGTATTCTAAGGTTAAAAAGAGTAAAAATCGCTATAAATTAAAGTGTTGCCATCTTGTATCTTACAAGATAGCCACACTGACTTTCAAAAATTGTTAGCCAACAAACGAAAAACAAAGTTACTTCCTTACGGGTATAATAAAATCTTAATGAAATATTCACCCTCTTAATAGCCGTTAAGGATAATTATACAATGTAGCTTATTAATTGATAAAGACACTGACGGCACCGAATATTCATCACGTCGAATTTAACATCCTATCACATTCAAATTATCTGCTAAACGATTTTGACGCAAAAAAGCGCTATTTTATGCCCACTCAAAGTCGGTAAACATGAAATTAAGTTATAAAAGTATAGGTATAAGTCCGTCCCTAGGGAGTTACTACGAGAACTCGACTCACTTTAATTTTGAGTTGTGCAGTGGCTTTTTATAACTGTTATAAACTGGACTGCCTTATGCAGAGAGAGGGGGAAAGAAAGTGGGCCTCCCCACTCTCTTTCCACCTCTCTCTTTTCCCTGCAGTGGGAAAGTATGGGCTTATAATAATAATATAAACTGGAAAGCTTTTTAACGATTGATATACTGACATTTGTTGCTTTTTTACGCAAAAACTATAAAACGGATTTTAATGAAATCTTCTTTATTATATCTGTGATTGAAACTTTAATGTAACAATTAAACTACTCACAGCATCACCTACTGGGTTTTGTTGTGTTATCAAACAATCCAGGAACATTGAAATTTACTCATGAAATCTCGCCCGAATCGGTGCAGCCGTTTACGGAGGAGTGATGTGAACGACAATGTAACATTAATCACTTATGTCATAAGAATTATATAAATTAATGCCCTTACTAATAATCACTGTGTAAAGTTATGCAATGAATAAAGCCTGTGTAACCATACATTTTTTGACGTAAAAACCTGTCATAACTTTATGCAGCGTTTATTAGTAAGGCGCTAAGATTACATATTTTGGTCAAATCGGAAAATAATTTTTAAACATAATTGTCCACGTGAACGCTTAGGAATTAATCATTCTACGCCGGCAAAGAATCTAGCCGATTGCAGCTGTTGTTAATTAAAATATTTGTTTGTATTTTCTGTTGGTTTGGTTGCCACGTTATTAGCCCCAAACATCTGAACCAAACGTATATAAGCTATGAGCTTGAAAAACATCATATTCTAACTTTTATGCTCGTGTATAACCAAAATTCGCAGACGAAATCACGAGCAAAACCTAGTTACCAAAACCTAACTAACACAGAACAAACTTTTTAATAATCATTAATAAATTAACAGGGAGGAACAACCAAAAACAAGTCGTATATGCAAGTCATTAAAACACACTATCATAATTTACAAAACAAAGTGAGTTACCATTAGTACGCCCCGAAAGTAATTAGTGGTGAATATTTGAAGGTTCTACCAGGCCCTGTTTGCTGAGGGGAGGGGCCCCCCTCTCACCTACTCGCATAACTATGATTCTACCAAAGCATTTTAAACATTCGAACACACGTGATTAGAGACACAATAGAAAGACAATAGCTGCCCGACAGCCGGCTGTCGCTTGGACGTTTGAAGGTTACACCTAGTATTAACGCAAACTTTGACATTACAGACATTATTGTGTTAAATGAGGTTCTATGATTGATGTGAGGAAAATGGAATCTTTAGTGAGTGGAATAAGTCTGATTTTAATTTGTACTTGTTATATAAATGATATTTATGTTTCATATGGTTTTCGTAGTATAGGTTTATCGTCATAATATGGTTGAGTGTATGGAAGAATGTGGATCTTGGCTTTTAGTAACAAATGCAGAAGCAATTTTGAAAAGTAAATTAATAAACGGAAAATTTATCATGACATTTTTCTGTCACTATGAAACCTTAGTGATTACCTTAACGTATGGTGTAAGTAAAATAATATAATAACAATTCACTTAACCAATCACAGTAAGTCACACTCTCGACAATTTGTGACAATTTTTTTATTCGAAAAGCACATGGTAACAGTATTTTAATTTAAAACACAGAAACATAATCCATACTAATATTATAAATGGGAAAGTGTGTCTGTCTATCTGTATGTTTGTCTTTCTTTCACGGCAAAAGGGAGCGACGAATTGACGTGATTTTATTAAGTGAAGATAGTTGAAGGGATGGAGAGTAACATAGGCTACATTTTGTCTCTTTCTAACGCGAGCGAAGTCGCGGGCAGAAGCTAATATCTATATAAAAACAAAGTGTGTGTTACAATTTACAATACACAGGAAATGTTGATACGATACAGTAGTTCCTTAATCTGTTTAAATCTGGCTTCTGTCCAGGAACTGTTTATCTCATACTTACTTCAATTTCAGCCTAAACTTTCGAGAACTGAACTGAACAAGTTGAACTTTATTTAACTAATATAAAGCACATTATAGAACAAATGTGCTAAGTGTCATTATGGTTGAGGCTGGCGGAACAAGTTGTAAGCGAACGCGTGTTGCTAAGAGCATGATATGACGAAATAATTATTATGTGCTTCATACGACGTTTTTTAACACATCTGTGAGGAAATTTACATGTATGACCAGCTCTCCTCCGTGGTTTCAGCCGCGTAGTTCCTGTTGCTGTTTTTTTTTAGGATTAAAAACTATACTTACTATATCCTGTCTGGCAGACAGGCCTGCTGGTCTAGTGGTTAGTGACCCTGACTACTAAGCCGCAGGTCGTGGGTTCGATTCCCACCCAGGACAAACTTTGTGTGATGAGCATGATTGTTTGTTCTGTGTCTGGGTGTAAGTATTTATAAATTATATAAGTATGTTTATCAGTTGTCTGGTTACCATAATGCAATCTCTGCTTAGTTTGGGACCAGACGACTGTGTGTGAGTTGTCCCAGGATATTTATTTATTTCTCTTTATCTCTTAGGCTAAGGATTATCATTGTGCATAATTTCAAACGGGTTAGAAGTTTTGCTCACAATGAAGAATCGTAGTTTTTCTCTTCATTTTGTAAAGTATTTAATAATAATAATAATTTATTTACTTAATACAGACTACAACAGGGTCCACTGTGTTAGTAACAAATTAACTTAACCTATGTTAGTACTTAATATCTAAAACAGATCGGGTGCGGTTAATGAGCGCCCACACTAGTGGGCTATCTGCCCGTGCGGCTATCGCTTGCAGGATAGTGTTGGGACTGCCGCGCAGTCTGTGGAGTAGCGAGGCAGATTTCTTACGCCACAGCGCATCAAAACTATCAGTGCGTGCGTCGGCAAACATTGCCGACGCACTACAGAAACGTGGCAGACGCAACAATACCCTGAACGCGTTGTTATATTGTATACGCAGAGCATTATAAGCCTTTTGAGTATATGTGAACCACAGGGCTCCCGAGTACAGCGATGTGCAGTATGCCTTAAAAAGAACTAGTTTGATGGCGGTAGTACATCGAGAGAACCTGCGGGCCAGCATATTCGCTCTAACTGATAATGCTCTGCGCTCCCTCTCCAGGTCCAGATCATCCTTTAAGTCGTCTGTTACGATGTGCCCCAGATATTTAAACTTATATACCCTTTTTACCGGGTGGCCATTTATTAAAAGAGGAGGAACTGTGGTAGGGCCCTTCGTACCAGACCTAAAGACCATGAACTCTGTCTTCTTAGTGTTATAAATTAGTCCATGAGCAACAGCATACGACTCACAAATATCCAATAGCTTTCGGAGCGCACCAATTGATGGAGCCAGCAGCACCATGTCGTCTGCAATTTAAACTACCCGGTAGTTCAAATACTTTTATAAAAAATCGGGCTACTTCCAGCTATTACAGATTTTAATTGGGCAGTTCTTATTTTACTTATTCAAAAGTTATGGAGCCAAAGTAGTTTGTACCGACTAATTTGAGAACACTTTAAAAATTCGACCTACTTACTTATAGAGCCGGTCAAGTGCGAGTTGGGCCACGCGCAGTTTCGTTGTCGATAATTGCACAAAGTAAGTACATTTTATAAGTTGGTTGAACTTTGTAACTTGTAAAGCTTACTTGGTCGAGGTAGTTTACATTTTTCTTTATATTACAAACAGTATTATATTTTTCACAAAAATAAAAACAGTTTTAGTAACAAAAAATTGTGCCTCCACTAATTTTTCTCTTTCCTTTTTTTTTCTCTTTCCTTTCTATTATGTTTTTGTTTATTGCCTGTATGTATTGTGTCTTGTATTGCGCCAAATAAAGGCCTTATCTATCTATCTATCTATCTAATTGTACTTATTTTTGTAGTAGCCAATGAACTCTTAAACAAACTTCCTACGCAGCAAAATTTGGCGGTCTTAAGCTCAATATTTCAAAAACAGACCAACTCACACCAATTAAAAACAGTAAAGATTCCAGAACCCAATTAACTTTTTGCTATACAGAAACTAGACAAGATTCAATTACGAATGGGACGCAAAGGAGATTATGCAATCTAATTACCAAAGAGGATTATACTAAGATCCGATACACGTGTTCGAATCGTTTGTTCTGCAAACGATTACTTTTTTCCTCACGTGAGAGACAAAATGATATTCCGTTCAACGGAATGATATTCCGACGCGCATCGGTTCGGCTTCCGTGCAAATCGAGTCCGTTGGATAACTCGATTGCATTTTAAATGCGACGGTGTATCGGACGCCGCGCGCCGCCGCGCCGCGTCGGTGGGTGGTCGCGGTGACGATATTGGACAGGTATTGTTGCAGAAATACTACTTGGAGAGTCCATGGGAACAAGGTAAGACAAGCCAATGACAGCCAATCACAAGTCTTCAGAAATAACCTTTAAACAATAATAATAAAATTGCTGAAGAAAATGAAGAACAGCTAAAATTACTCATTAACCTTTCAACGATCAAGCGACAGCCGGCTGTCGGGTTTCTATATTGTGTCTCGAATCACGTGTGTTCGAAGGTTTAAAAAGCTATATAAATAGCTCATGCATTGAAATTGTAAAAGCAGAAACAAATCACCTCAACAAAAGTCAAATGAGTGTCTCTGCAACGAAATGATGCTTAGAGCTTTTTTTCGCAACAAGCGTCAAAAACAAATTTTCTGAATGAAATGGCGAAGTTTATTACCCTAAAACACATTGCATATTGTTTTTTTTTTCGGAAATCACTGGTGAAGAATTCTTAGCGATGGAGTATAAATATCATTCCTATTTCTGCTCCAGTTCCAGCACATAAGACATATGATTATTTTTTCATTTTGATGGCAACAAATCCGCAAGTCCCCTAGTATTGCAGCTAGTGAGTAGGCCAAAGAAATAAAAATAAACTTTAGACTAGAATAATAAATATTTTTAGCCAGCTTGTATAGCCTTTTCTAAAGGTTTTATTTTACCGCTAGAACAAAACACTTTCAGCCAGGTTATACATTCTTCTAAAGTTTTTATGGTTCATTCATATGATTTCTATTCAGACAAATACAAATTCAACAGAATAGAGCAATACAAATTCACAGAAACTCATTTATTGGGTAAGCTCGTCTATGTACATTTTTTCTAGCTACTTTTCTGTAAGCATCATTTTTCTTGTTTATGTTCAAAAAAAAAGTTAGATGAAATGAACAGAGAGACAACATAGTTCTAATAGTTACCGCGGTCCCGGAACATAAAAGGCAACCGAAGGAACATGGGTGGGTTTTAGACAAGTGCAGGAGAAGTCATTTGACGATTTTCCCGTATACAAAAATGGGATATTCATAAAAAAAAACCACCCTGAGATTGAAGTGCCAACATCGAATAGTACTTCTGCATCCGTCGTTGTGGTGACGCGCGGCCGGGAGGCACAGAGGGGAGGTATGGGGGTGATGTTAAAAAATCAACGCCCATTCACAGTCCGGCGTAGTAAAATGCAATATGATTACATTCATAAAAGAACGTTTTATTAAATTGAATGTAATCAGTCGTTATTGCTTTTTTTTTCTAAAAAATATTTTTAATTTTGGATACTTTAACATTGTTGACCTAATACTAAGTTTAATGCAATAATATTTTTAGTTTTGATTCCTGTAATTGATCAGTCAGAGATCTTTGTATGATTAAAAAATATGTTTTGTTGTATTTTTGCATCTTTAATCCTTCGAACACACGTGATTTGAGGCACAATAGAAAGACAATAGCAGCCCGGCAGCCGGCGGTCGGTTAGTCGTTGAAAGGAGAAAGAAACCTTCATTATTAGCGATAATTGGTTCCCTAAAAAATATTTCATGATAATAGTCGCATTAGAAATGTCGATACTTACCGATTAAAGTATCCACAGGTTACCTTAAAAAAACGATTGAGTTCTTTACTCACACTATTAAGATATTTTCTCAACCGCAAATGGCTTAAACATTTTATAAGTTTTGTTTTTCCACCTCAAAGAGTAAGGACGTAAACGACGTTAATATTTAATGTTATGAGAATGTCCCCACTACTGACATCTGTCGGCTGGCGCTTGTACTATTATTATAAGTAGAGTCAGCAACAAAGCGAAACGTTTCGATAGATTATTTTAAACGAAGTGTTTTGCCCTTTTTTCTTTATTTTTTAATCCTACCTCTGTATTATATTTTTCCTTATTATTCTCCAACAGCAACTAGATTCAATTCTGTTTAAAAATGTCGAACATTAGAAGGAAAACCAAAGACTATCAAGCCTGATGAAACAAGATGCAACTCCACTCTCCAAACATAAATACGCACATTTACCTATACCTAGTTCATTCGTGAATCTGCCAACCAAACCTCATCCTACTAATATTATAAATGGGTAGTTTGTTTATATGAATCTATGTATGGATGCTTTTTACTCTTTCACGAAAAAACTACTAAAGGGATTTTAATGAAGCTTTGCAATAACATGGCTTGTATACCAGACTAACATGTAAACTTCATAACTTCACGATACGACTTATGTAAATGAAACCACGGAAGAATCTAGTACTCCATATGTGTGTCACCCGTATACAGAGTGCCTTCAGAAGATGTTATCTCGCTGGCTTCTCGAACACGAATAACGCTACCATCTTTATTTTGGTACGGCTTTATGCAGGTCAATCTATAAAGTTGGCATCTGCTTAACCATGCAATTCTGTGGGCGGCCTAAAGTACATTTACTGCAACTGCGTTGCACGGAAGTTTTTTAAATATCACCAAATGACAATTGTGTCGACCTACACACACATTTAAAAAACACGAAATACACCATAAACAATGATATTTTATGTAAAAGGTGTAGATAGGTTATAGGCAGTCAGCCAGTGGCACTTTAAGATGTGGCCCATTTTACCCCATTTATCTCAGTCAACTCAAAATATATTTGTCACTTTTTCACTTGCAGTACTTGAATCATGCCATCCTACTTTGACATCTAATTGTATGTGTGGTTAGTGTGCCGTTTTTGAAGATATAATGTCGAATAAGTTATCCATATACACCTTTTTAATTATAATATTTTAATAGCACAAGAACCTCAACCATTTTAAACCTCTGTTTCCCAAAGCTTCAAAATTAATTCCCCATTTTAATTAATAACACGTCAATACCACGTCCCGCACAAAGCACCTCACACATCAAACCATCAACCGTAAACAGCCGGTTCATTCTCACCCGGACGGTTACCGGACAGACCCGGACACAGCCGGACAACAGGTGGTAATTACCATGTTAATATTTAATACTTAAGGGTTACGTGAACTGACTTGGCTTCTCTGAATTATTTATTATCAAAACTGTTGCCTAGACATTTGTGTGAAGCTTTGATTTTCAATTTGTGTGAGCTATTTGGATTGATTGTGGCTTGTAGGGAGATTATATTTATGTTCGTATGTAAATATTGTTTAGAGATTTGAGAATACTTTAGCCTTTTAACGACCAAGCGCTTCTATTTTTTTTTTATTGTGTCTGAATGTGTGTCGAACATACGTAATTCCAGACACAAAGGTTTAATGCACGATGTGATGTAGATATTTATGTAACTAATTTATTGTTACATTTTATTCTTGTAACTTTTCTGTATTCTTGCACTTTATTATGTTTTCAAGTTACTTTTCTATGTTGTTTCTTTATCACCTACTTATAATCTGACTTACAAAAAACATCTATAATTTTGAAATCACCAATCCGCCTTGAAATGCTCAATATGCTCAAGTCTTATTTATGTTTGATTTACAATGCCATAAATAGTCTAGTATTAAATATTTAAATAATAAATATTTGAAATTGTAAATCTTAAATCATTTTAGATTAGTGAAAGGGGATTCTATGTAGGTACCTAATCTGTATAAAAAAAGAAATTAATTAAGATGCAAGTTGCGATCCGTACTGTGCTTTTAATATCAAACCTGGTTAATACTCATAAAATATCTAGTATATAGCTTTAACGTAGATCAAAGCTTGGGTTTATTAAAGTACGTACGTATTGAAACGACAACAAAGAAAATGCGATGACTGCGGCGCGTGCGGTGCGGCCAAGTCTGCGTTCACCTTAACTGACACAAAGAAATTTTTTTTATTTGTATAGAAATTAAAAGTCATTAATGAATTAATATAATACCTACATTTAAATGCAGCAACACTTTGCTTAAACAAAACATATCAACCCTTATAAACAAGTGGCACTGACAAGTTGAATATATGGTAAAATATGACATGTAATAATATGTTCGATACGATATGTCAAATTACTTAAGGTTACATTAAACAATCCATTCTATTCTACAATTTTAATTTACAGTGGCACTTGTCCAAAAGTGCAACAATGACTTAAACTAGTTCCATTTTAACAATACAACGCCATCTATCGCATCAAGCTCGAACTACCGACAGACCGTAGACACTACTGGAGTGAGTTTGAGGGGCATGTGTTCATCGTGATGATTGGCACTCGATTACCTATGCAAACAATACAATTGGCAGCGTGACATGACCCCCTATTTGTGTAATATCAATAGACACATCAATGTGGTGTCATGAATGTAGATTTGCGGATTAAAAACAAAGTTACAGAGGTATTCCGATGAGGTTTTTTTAGCTTTCAATGTAGCTTTTACTTCAAGTTGCCAAATAATATATTTTGACTCTGTGGATTGCATCAAGAGTGTCGTAATGACCCAGCGGTTTGGAAAGTAGGTAAAGTCGTTGATTCCTTTACGGTTGCCATTCGTCAATGCCAATCTTGGACAATCGGGCAATGAAAGTCTGACGACCAGCCTAACGGAAGGGTTGTCGTAGTACCCAGTAACTAGGCTGAAGTCTGATAGGCACATAAGCACTCGTTGCATGTAAAACTCTGTTCAACTTTTACCGCTTAGATTGAAAGCTGACTGTAACACAGTCATCATGTGAGAAGAACAGACAATGGTGCCGATTCTCTTGTTCACAAACTAAAATTAAGTTAATTGCATCTTTCACTTTCCAGTTCTTAAAGAAAAGGACAGAAGATACATTTTAGTTTAATCCGGTCAAATTAGACAGCGCCTGAAGAAAATTGGCGTAGGTATACCTAGGTATTTAATCGCCATGTTTTTAATCGTGTCTAAATTATCTATGGAGTGTCTAAATTTTACAGGACTAATTTTATCTTCTGTCGTTTTCTTAATGAAATGGAAAGAGAAAGATGCACTTAGCTTAAATTTAGGTTAGTTTGTGAATAAGAGAATCGGCACCAATTTACAATGGAATCACATACATGCATAATGTAAGTAAACTTTAACCTTAGGCAAATTTCGGACACATGACGCACTTTTATCCATTTGTAAGTAGGTACGTAATTATTATTTTAATGTAACGTGTAAACATTAACGACACGCAAACATTCTGGGACATGCATGAGGCATAAATATGTGAACTACCAGACTTTTTTCACCATAGACTGTATTAAAAACTACGTAACCCGTCAAAGTTTTTCCTGTCCAAATTCTTATAGAAGAATTTGGTTTAACACATTACTTTTCGTATTTGATAAATTATAGACACCTTTTCTATTTTCATAAAAACCTTTGTCGGGTTTACACGTTGGGTGTTATAAACTTTCAAAAACCCGGCTTCCTCTCCTATGTAATGCATGTATTATACAAATAAACGTTAATGTTAAGTTTCTCTATCGTTTAAAAAAACCGCATCAAAATCCGTGGCATAAATTTTAAGATTTAAGCATATACATATAATAGGTAGATAATTAATTTGCATGAATGTATCTGCCAAAAATATAATTAATTATGTGACTGTATGTATATGTTTTTTTTTTTTTTTGATATGACATATATGGGCTTGCTCTTGGTCCCAGACTAGCCCGAGGGCATAGACGGGGCCTACGATGGAGCGAGCTCACCCAAAAGATGCCTATGCACTCGTCTCTTGAATACATCCGGGTTATATGCATTTGGGAACACAGACGCCGGCAGGGAATTCCATTCTTTTGCGGTGCGCATAATGAAGGAATTCGAGAAACGCTGCGTGCGGATACGAGGAATATCGACCAAGAAAGGGTGGTATCCCGCCGTACGTCTAGATGTCCGGTGGAAAAACGGAGACGGGGGAATGAGCTCGTGTAGCTCATTAACATTGTAGTAGAATGACATTATTATTTTTAATTTAATCTAATTTTAGTGTAATTTATTGACATGCCTTGATAATTGAAATTTCTTATTTGTGATGATTTTGTACGCCAAACATTGGCAAAACATAGTGCACATATTTCTGACATTTCCATCTGTAATTCTGTATCCTACCTATGTTTTACAAAATAAATGATTGATTGATTGATTGATGGGTACCTATATTCACAGACAGTGGGGAACGACTTTGTTTTCTACTATGTATTGAAGATAGATATCATTTGCGTTGATCATAATAAATTATTTCAATAACTCCTAACCCCGAATACGAAGGTAACAACTCTAATTTATTTGTTTATGTTTCTTCAACCAAAACCAATGAATCCTTTCCTAGAACGAACAAAAATGTCAACAAACAGACTTGCTACAGCCGAAAACGGAACACACTCTCACCACCATTAGCTGTCTTCGTAAACAGTCATGAAACATCAATCAGGGTTGCTGGTGTTAACAGCAGTATACGCTCTCGTTGACAAACAAAAATTATAACCCAATAACAACACAAGTAAGCGATTTTCGACCTTGTTGAAACGACATAAGGGCTGTGAAAACTGGGATATGGTTTTATGATACGTAATTCATGGAAAGTAATCGAACGACGTATTGTTTGTAAGGCAAGCTATGGCCTACCGGATTCATGATGATTTATGAATATGAAGCTAGTTGATTGTATATTATGTGTGGCAGGAAAATATTGGTTTTCATATTTTTTTTATTTTAATTGACGGAGGAGTAAAGCTTTTTTATGACAAATGACCGGTTATTGACGTGTGTCACCATGCTTTTAGCATTCTCTTTCAATATGTTTTCAATAAGTAATATTGATGAAAAAATTCAATAAGTAACAATTTATCCCTCTGGAAAATACATAGAAACAATCTTTAAAATTTCCCTATTACATCAATAACGGTGAAAAGACCCATCATAAATTCATTCATCACAATAACAGGACAGAATATCAAAGGAACTTGCCGCTCCTTTCGCTTTAAACAACGTTAAAAGTTCACAACACCAAAACGCCATTCCATTAAAAAGACATTTTGACATCCCTCCCATTCTTTCCCACACAATGGCCCCACCAGAATACATTGACCCCTGTTGATTGAAAAATCTCTTGTTCTTAAAGTTCAAGTGATATTTGGCAGGTGCAGGGGTAATCAACAGCTTGGGTCAATCAATCAAGGTGGGGCAACGACGGCGACGATCGATGGTTGACGACGCGGGTCTGATCGTCTTTTGTTTGGACATCATATTGTGTGGCTATGTTAGACAAGACGATCAATTTTGGGGCGGGACACTTTAAAATCCGACTTTATTGAAAAGTTTACTTGTTGAGCATAAACCTTCGAACGCACGTGATTCGGGACACAATAGAAAGACAGTAGTCGCTTGGTAGTCGAAAGGTTAAAAGCGTAAGTGATTTTACAAGGTGTTGAATGCTGCTTCTTTCGCCAATTCGCCTCAGAATCAGGTAGCAATGTTTTATGTATCTATACCTTTATATGTAAACAACGAACAGCAACAGCGTTAAGAAATGTTTTTTTTAAGAAATTCGACCCATTGCCAAGGTTTAAAAAAGTTAATAAAAATTTTGGATGAATATGTGCACCTTTGTAAAAAAACTTAGGTTTTAATAAAATTGATATTGATTATATTGCCACTGCCAGCTAATATCCTAATAACAACTTAACAAAAAAACAAACCAAAGTAACCGTAAAAAACGTCCCTAAAAATAAATCAGCGTTTTAAACTAAAAGCACCAACTCTCGCCCAAACAAGGCAAAACTGTGGGCACAAGTTTAATTGCTACGGCACTCTGAAGCCACATGCAGTCTGCGTTGCAGCATTCTTCAGTCCAGATAACAAAAGCAACTATTAAGGGAACTATGTTTAAAAACAAGGAACAAAACATCAAAGTTTAGCATTCAAGTTGCTTTAAAAGTACTGCGTTCATGTAAGATAGGGTTTTAAAACTGTAACTGGTTTGCATAATATATGGATATATTTAACTTAAAACTGATATATTATTTCCTAATAAAACGTTTAGGTCACGTGGATAAGTAATAGCTTTTCAATTCATTTAAATTGAATTTTAACACATCTATCAGTGCTGAAGAAAACTTAAATTCTTCTAACCGGCCTGGTTGCTGTTGTTAGCCGTAGCCGTGTTCCGTTGGCGGTAGAAGACTTAGACAAAGTTTTATCCTTAGAATAGGTTTAACTAATATCATCTCTCTAGCCTTTTCAAAACAATGTTAGGATTAACATAGAGCCACTGACAGTCATTAAGTAAAACGACATCCCCAGATGAAACTGATTACACAATGTTTTACTTTCTTACTTACCTATCGTTCGTAATTTTTTATTACGAATGACAAACAGGTCCAATGGATTTACGTACTTTCGAGGCACATTTATTTTTCCAAATAACTGAGTTCATCAAGCGTGACAATGAAATTTCAGGCATAAATATTACATTACGTACCTTATATGAAACTTTTCATACTAGTGCAACAGTTCAAACTCATAAATTATGACAACAGAACAATATGAAGCCCCAAGTATCATGTTTTGTGCGCCTATTGGCTTGGCACGGAGCAATGCACTCTCTCCTAATAGCCGCGTCTGGCGAGAGGCCAGTAGCTACCATGTGAGACTTTAAGACCACATGGCAACTTCATATTGTGTTACGTGCCATACGCGTGAAACAGTGGAATTAGTAAAAGTTTCAACAGGCAATGAGGCAAACTAGTTAACGTTTGATTATTTGGTTAATTGACAATGAGCTTACTTTTAACACTAATAGAGTTTAGATTTGGCTTTAGGAATTGACGATAGCGAAGACATTTGTATATTTGTATTTTTTTATTTGACAACACTGACTACTCATCTATTTTGTTAACAGTAAATACAGAAAGCAAATACTAGTGAAAATATTAAAATGAAAAAGAGGCTTAAAACCATATATTTATTTTAAATTCTTTACCATGATCTTGCTGAATTCAAAAGGATATTTCGTGCGAATACACATAAAAATTAAAAAAATTGGATCTATGTATCTTTGGATACATAATGTTGATAGAATTATTTATAAATAATTAAACTTTTAATAAACAACAAATAGTTATTGATTATTATATAGCTATTGAAAAAAATTACTAATTAACATTATTATAGTTATTGAAAAAAAAAGTTAAACTCCTCGGTTGTTATATTTTACTCGGGAGAATGAATGACTACTTAGGTGATACAATACACAAACAAAAAAAATGCATACTCTAAAATACATGTCAATTTACTCCAGATTAAAAGTTATTCTCGATTAATAAGACCTGTCTTAATCCTTCGAACACACGTGATTTGAGACACAATAGCAGTCCGACAGCCGGCTGTCGGTTGGTCGTTGAAAGGTACCTAGTCAATTTTGAGCTGTAACAATTAACCAGGCGTTAACACCACGTAGTTTGTACTACGTTTCTCGGTTAGCGTGCCGACTTGAACTTGCAAATTACCTCCTTCCGTTTACTTTTAATTAGTACAAGTTAACGTTCAATTGTTTGTCGGCGGTATTTCACATGAGATCTAAAGTATAAGGTAAAAAGGGTTAGTTGATTATGAAAGAAGTGGGCGCTTTGTTCTGAATGAGGGAGGAAAGGCATTTTATTTTTTTGGTCTTTGAAGTCTTTTTATGTTTAACTAGCTTTTGCCCGCGACTTCGTCACCGTGAAATAATAGTTCCCGTTCCGGAGGATTTTCGGGATCAAAACTATCCTATGTTCTTTCTCGGATCCCAGACTATGTCTGTACCAAATTTCATTTAAATCGGTTCAGTGGTTTAGACGTGAAGAAGAGGCAGACAGACAAAAAGACAGACAGAGTTACTTTCGCATTTATAATATTAGTACGGATACTCTGCTACATTTTTATATCTGTTTCGAGATCAAAAAATAAACCACAAAAGGACGTCTTATTTAATTGCGATCACTTAGAATTTGGTCCTTTTTTTATCTGTCGCACTTCTGCTTATCTGTCTGTCTAAAGGTCCCTTTTATCTTCTTGATACGAGACCCATAAACCGTTTGTTACAAGTAATTTCTCCCGTATCGTGGGCGCGTTTACAAACAAACTAGCATGCACAAACAACCGGACCCTAACAACTTCTTGTTGACAATGTAAACATTTACTTCAGCCCAAATGCAACACAATAGCCGATACGCAGTTTCTGTGCTTACTATCAAATATTTTGTAACTAGTTGTCCTCTGCAGTGTCGTGATGGCGCAGTGGATAAGGCGCCCGCCTCTCGTGTAAGAAGTTGCGGGTTCGAATCCGGGCAAGTACCAATGGGACTTTTTCAATTCATATGTACTTTCTAAAGTTTATCTTAGACATCACTGACATCCCGTGCCTCGGAAAGCACGTAAAGCCGTTGATCCCGGTTGTCAGTCGTAGAACTTTGACTGTCGTTACGGGGATTCCGAAGCCAGAAAGTCTGACCAGACTAACCAAAGGGTATCGTGTCGCCCAGTTACTGGGTTGTGAGAGTCTGATAGGCAGTCGCTTCACGTAAAACACTGGTACCCAGCTAAATCCGGTTAGGCTGCAAGCCGACCCCAACATAGTTGGGAAAAGGCTAGGGAGATGATAATGATGTCCTTTGCAGTTACACCCATGTTAAGACATACTGCGAGACTACTGCTCCGCCCCCAGGGGTTGTATCTACAACCTTCCAACACACGTGATTCGAGGCACAATAGAAAATCCGGCTGTCGCTTGGTCGTTGATTTGTTTTGCATCTGTATGTAAACAAATGAACTCATCAGTTTTATTATCTATGTACAGTTACAAGCATAAACATGTATACACTGCGCAAGGATTTGTATCAATTTTCTTTTAAATGTGCCATAACTTTTAGTTAAAACCTATTTTAAAGTAATTATATCATAGACTACTATAAAATGTGCCTTAAAACTAAATATTTTTATAGTTATTCTGAGAGATAATTGATTTTAATGTTAGCGTGGTGTATACATGTTGTACATACATAAAATGAAACTGAATACTGACTAGTTAATTGTTGATATATCAACGCACAGCTCAAACCAATGGTCCTAGAGACAAAACTTGGAGGGTGTGTTCTTTGTGAAGAACTACTAAGAATGGATTTTTGGAAATGTTTCCTCTGAAAACCACCTTCACCACCTTAAATACCACTTTTAATACCCCATTAACACGTATGGCAAGGCAATATAATGAAAGGTCCAATTCGTCCGAGCACCCGATTGACATTTTCTCCATGAGTTTTGCTTCATACAGACGCTCCCTACTTAAACAGCATGAATGATGCGCCATGTCTATCTTACTGTTTTAATTGTTTAGTCTTTAGTGTTCTAGGTTTAGGTTGCTAGACACTCTTTTTAATTTCCTTGGTCTCCAATTTTTACATATCTCTATGTCATGCATACCTGTTATTTGCATGTTTACTAAAATGTTAATTTTAAATGTAACTTAATTGAATTGTAAGTGAATGTGCTGTAGGTGTGCTTATTTTAATAATAATACCAGCCTATAACTGTCCCACTGCTGGGCAAAGGCCTCTTCTCATACAGAGAAGGCACGAGCATTGATCACCACGCTTGCTCAAGGTGGGTTGGCGATTTCGGACTTATATTAACTACAAGTCCAGGTTTCCTCACGATGTTTTCCTTCACCGATGTCTGTGATGTCTAAGATAAACTTTAGAAAGTACATATGAATTGAAAAAGTCACATTGGTACTTGCCCGGATTCGAACCCGCAACCTCTTGCATGAGAGGCGGGCGCCTTAACCACTAGGCCATCACAACATATTTTAAATAAATAAAAGATCGCGGGCAAGCCGCGGGTGAAAATTACTATTTCTATAGATACACCGCACAATATGTAATTCAGTAGGTATGTACTTACATGCATTTCATTAACTGAAGAACACAATGGATAATATTAAAAACGTCAACGAAACCGCAGGGTACAGCTAGTTAGGTAATAATATTACAAAGTTTCATTTTATCAATGTCTATTTATATTGCACATACCTTCGTGCAAGAATGTCAATATCTATATTATTATTGTGTTTATTATATTAAAAGCAAGTTGACATTGCTCGTAACTATCGTATAATTTCTACGTAATACTTATTGATAAAAAACATGTTTTTTTGAGTAGAATTACTACATAATACAAATATTTTTGGCGCAAACATGAGTACATTTATTTTTATTCAACATAATTATTACGAATTATTATGTTTGATTGCCTTTTTTATTGTTTGTGGAAGGTAATGTTTAGAAGCAATCGCCAGAATTTAACAACTGGTAGTCTAAATCTAAATCAGGGCTAGACTTATTATTTAGCATAATAACTGCCCACTATAAAACCTGTAACTATCAAACAAAGTCCCCAAGGCATGTACTTCAAAATCATTTACCACGAAAACTTAAAACACAGCCATACTTTCTAAATACAACTCAAGTCCCGCCTCACAAATCGCAATCGTCAACCATCAAACACAAATTAACAAAGGGTTTCCGCCAATTAATTTAATCAGAACAAAATAAACATATCAGGAATTGCCGCAAACGGGTTCAATTCACTTTTGATGCGCTAAACGGCCGGTCCGGGCGGCCCGCTTGCCGGATCGGCGTGTAATAAACCCGACGGCCGTTTATTATTGCCAATTACACGGGCCGCGTGGTTGCCACCCCTGCTTGAAGCTGTGGGCTTGGGAATAAACTGAAGCGGGGAGTGTAGCGTATTGTGGAAGATTTCTGTTTTATTTCGTTCTTTTGTTTTGTTCCCGTTCCCGGTAGATATCCGGGATAAAAACTATCCTGTGTCCTTTCTCGGGTCCCAGACTATCATCTTATCCGACCGATTTCGGCCATGGCGACCGCTTCAGCTCCTATTCATTATTCTGGCGCTCATGCGCCCGAATAATGGTCCCAGACTATATCTGTACCAAAACAACTGATATACATATATATTATGGTGTACAAATACATACAAATTATTAAAAAAATACACCCAAACATAGCATAAACAATCACGCTCATCACACAAAAATTTATCCAGGGTGGTAATCAAATCGACTTAGCAGTCCAGGGAATTGACCACTAGAACTTTCATCCTCTAAATAACAAAAAAAAACAGGATTTCTTTTAGGAAATGAAAGTTTGAATATCAGGCGAAGAAACAGGAAACATTTATTGGGAATAAAACAAAAATCTTCCTCAATACGCTTTACTCCCCGCTTCAGTTTACTCCTAAGCCCACAGTTGCAAGGGTAGCAACCGCGCGGCTCATGTAATTGGCAACGTATTGACAACTAGAACTTTCGTCCTCTAAATGACAAAAACAACCTGGATTTTATTTTTGAATACCAAGCGAAGCTACAGGAAACGTCTATCGATACTAATATTATAAATGCGAAAGTAACTCTGTCTGTCTGTCTGCCTGTCTCTTCTTTACTTCTTTACGCGTAAACCACTGAATCGATTTGAATGAAATTTGGTACAGATATAATCTGGAACCCGAGAAATGACATAGGATAGTTTTCATCGCGGAAATCCCCCGGGAACGGGAACTATTATTCCACGCGGACGAAGTCACGGGCAAAAGCTAGTCCATAATAGTTTTACCGTAATACATATTACACAATAGTTACACAGCCATACACGTGCATCACATAAAGTTGCAAACAAAATATAATATTCAGGCAGGCCTCACGTTTGCCTCCCCTGAATTGATAAGTCGGTGGGTGTGTGCATGAGCGGAGCGGGCAACACAGCGGATTATTACTGTTTTTGTTCGTGGACTTTTTCCGACACATTCTGGACAGTAAATTTATATGTTTAACTCAAGCATTTGAAGGCAAAGGCGTGTAAATTACCATTGTCTTTATAAATACATAAATAAAATAAATAAAAGTGTGATAGTTGGTGAGGGTGGTAGGATGGATGTTTGCTAGTCTTTTATGCAGAAACTTCTGAATTGATTTTCATATTCTTCATCACGTCCATAACTCATGGCAGCGGAACTGTAAGCAAAGTCCTAACGTGGGTGAATAATCTAATAAAGATACAATTTCATTATTTTTTTGCGAACTAAAGACAAAAACCTAGTAAAGTACCTAATTAAATTCATAATATGGCAACAATCTATATAAAAACTTGTCGATAGAAAAAAGATTCAGAATTAGTCTTTCTGTAGACTGAATGGTCCCTCTGATATTAAAACACAGTTCAAATCACACACTCCAAGACACACGGAAACTAGATATCATCCCGGTATACACAGATGCACAGGGAAATGAACATGTTCGACAGAGCACACTCGCTGCAGCCTTACTGACTTTGTTATACCACTCATACGGTTCAGGAGTCCTTGTGATCTCACAAGGCTAACTTGAATGTATTCTCTTGGACGAAGTTAATATTATTACAGTTATATTAGATGCCTCCCGCGGTTTTACCCGCGTTAAAAATGCACTTAGGGGGATGACAAATAGATGTTGGCCGATTCTCATAGATACCGGATAAGCACAAAAAATTTCATCAAAATCGGTCAAGCCGTTTCGGAGGAGTATGGCAACGAAAACTGTGACACGAGAATTTTATATATTAAGATGAGGATGGTGACGTTATGGTGTTGTATTATTTTTGTTTTAAAATATTTTGTAAACACGAGCCAGATGCAAGGTCTCGGGCGACAGATATTTGCGTGGCCCATAAAAGTAAAGTTTCTTGTCACATAGCGGAAAAATAATATTAAAAAATTATATAGGAAGATTTAAAAGAGTTTTTTTATTTTCTTCTATTTACCAGTCTCCAACATATCTTTTAACAACACTTAACTTCAAAAAATACTTGAAAAAGTATTCTATGTAGCGCAAGCCCTTGCTACGGTCACTGTTCGGGACAGCCCTCTAAGGCCACTATTGCACGTGGTTTTAAACCCAAAGGCCCAAGCATAGCCTTAAAAGTGTGATAAGTCATCATCAGCCGAAAGACGTCCTGCTTGACAAAAGTCTCCCTCAAAGATCTCCACATGCATCGGTCCTGAGCCACCCGCATTCAACGGGACCCGGCGATCTTGATGAGAATTTTGCGGAAGGCATGCCTACGCTGCTCAGTCGCCACTCAGAACCTTTCCGCCCCAACGGCTATCAGTTCTACTAGTTATGTACCCCGCCCACCGCCACTTAAGTTAGGCAATTCAACGAGCTATGTGCGAGAAGAACATCAATATAAATTGAAACCAATCAAACTAAGCCGTTAAACTGCTACGACGTTTGCTACGGTGCTACGACTGCATGCTACGACGCTATGAGATTGCTACGACTTTGTAGTTATTACCTTATAACTTACTAGCTTTTGCCCGCGACTTCGTCCGCGTTGATTTATAGTTCCCGTTCCCGGGGGAGTTCCGGGATAAAACTGTCCCATTCCAAATTTAAATCGGTTCAGTGGTTTAGGTGTGAAAATGAGACCGACAGAGTTACTTTCGCATTTATAATATTAGTACGGAAGTTCCACCGACCGATTTATTCAGATTATGCATACACAATTCCTCCCGCTCCGCTCTTCTAACATAACCGCTCCCTGCATCAAGGTCTATGCCCGCGGCGTCTCCGGCGGCCGCCCACAATGCAATACAATACACATTTACTACCTCAATTCGCTTCACTACCACTATGAAACCAAATTTCACGCTTGCAGTTGCGTGTCTAATTGTGAAAATTAAAGCTTGCAGGACATTTTTGGCGAGTTGAGAAAAAAACATTGTGGTACTGCTCAGAGAGCTATTAACTTTGTTTCGTAAACCGATCTAGGCTAGCATTTGGATACACTTTTTGATAAAAACAGGTCCCAAATTAATTACAAGACAGTAAGTTTTTTATTATGTACTTAATAATTGTATACTGTTGTAGAAGAGTGGGGTCACCTAACCTAACACAGGCATTACATTCTTAAGAAGAGGCTCCAATCACCTACTGCTGTACATTATTTAATTACAAAATAAAGATTTTGTATGTAGGTATAATTAAAAAAAAAGCACAAACGTGAGTAGGCCTTGGCTCTGTAATGGGCCTATGAAAATGATTACTATATTTTTTAAATTTTTTATCGTTATTGTTATACATAAAGGCCGGTACTTACAAACCAAAACATCACGCTTGCATCTTGAAAAAAATTAGCCAGATTATGGTAAAGGAATTCAGCAAATTATTTAAAAAATGGTCCTTTTCGATGAATGACATTCACACCGAAATATTCTGAAGGGGTAAGCAGAAATGTATGTTGACAGATTTAAGACTGACCTACCATCTTTAGTACTAATATTATAAATGGGAAAGTGTGTCTGTCTGTATGTTTATCTTTCTTTCACCGCAAAACGGAGCGACGAATTGACGTGATTTTTTAAGTGGAGATAGTTGAAGGGATGGAGAGTAACATAGGCTACTTTTTCTCTTTATAACGCGAGCGAAGTCGCGTGCGAAAGCTAGTAATTCAATATATTCTTAGTTTGTAGGTCGTTAATGGTGCTGATTCTCTTGTTCACAAACTAAACTAAATTTAAGTTAAATGCATCTTTCTCTTTCCATTTCTTTAAGAAAAGGACAGAAGATACATTTTAGTTTAGTCCTGTCAAATTTAGACACTCCATAGATAATTTAGACGCGATTTAAAAACATGGCGTCTAAATATACGTCAATTTTCTTCAAGCGCTGTCTGAGAAAGATGCACTTACCTTAAATTTACGTTAGTTTGTGAATAAGAAAATCGGCACCATTGTGTGGTTAAAAATAAACGTCTTCATCTATTTCGCAAATTTGTAACAAGTAATTTATTTCTATTTTGAGTATAAATCAGTCCTTTAACATGGGAAATGAAGACCAATATACATATTTATGCCTCTAATTAGTCAGTACATTCAAGTAGCTTAAAATTAAAATTTAAACAGGAAACTCAAAAACTGTATTATATTTAAAGAGTTAATAATTAGAATAATTAAGAGAGTGCATTTTTTATATATAATATAAAAAATGTTTGTATTTGGGTAATTAGGTTCAGATGTTAAAATAAATATTTGGATGACTCTTATTTTTAGCAGTCATCGGTGTAAATTTTTATTTAATGTTGGACATCAAAGAAACTCGTGACTCAACTGATGGCATCCTAGAACAGAGGAATAGATCATTGTTACAATCACGATAATTTAGAAAATACAGAGAAGAGCTTATAAACCAACTGGTTTAAACCAAATTACACAGCGAATCATCTAAACCAAAGTAAGTCTATAAAAGAACACATCACCGCTCATTCCAGCCCTAAGGTCCCTCCATTACATAAAGGTGTTAGTCCACGACTTCGTGTTGCAACTGCTCGTGAGACACCCTCACTTTCACACGGTTATTAAAATGTTGTGCCATTTACGGCTACAAGAAAAATTGTGTGGGCCAAAGTTTAAAAAAGAAAAACAACTTTTTTCAAAAAAATAATAACCGCCTTCAAAAACTAAAAACTCAAAAATAACTAAAATTTCGGAAGTCGGTGGCAACACAAATTCAGATAAATTGACTGGCAGAAGAGAAGCCACCGACTTCCGAAATTTTATTTATTTTTGAGTTTTTAGTTTTTGAAGGCGGTTATTATTTTTTTGAAAAAAGTTTTTTTATTTTTTACTTTTTAGTGTCGAGTCTAACTATGTCTGACTGTGTATGACATCTTTCAAAGTAATTTATTTTCAAAATAAAACTACTTACAATCTTATAAAATAAAAAATAGAAATTGAAGTTACGCACATTATAATATCGTCAATGTATATTTCGTCGACTTTTTTTGTTCTTGATGAATTTTTCGAGAAGCACTAAACCGATCGCCACAAAATTTATATGGGACTACCTCTGAATCATGACTTAGCAAACAAAAAAGAACCATCAAAATCCGTTCACAATTGACGGAGATATCGCGTTACAAACATACAGAAAAAAAACAAAAAAAAATACAGACGAATTGAGAACGTCCTCCTTTTTGAAGTCGGTTAAAAACTTAACGCCTTGATGGCTTTTTTGTGTCGTCAAAACGAAAAAAACAACAAAAGAAACTCTTTGCATTTGATCAAAAATTAAAAGGGCATCTTTCGACTCCTGCCAACAATAAGGTAAGTAATAAAAAAAGTGATAGAAAATCCAAAGTTTAACCTATCGGCGACCAAGCGACAGCCGGCTGTCGCTTTGCTATTGTCTTTCTATTGTGTCTCAAATAACGTGTGTTCGAAAGTTTAAAGGAGCACCTCTCAGGTCTTTTCAGAACTAAGATCCCTTACTTAAAAAGGTGTTTGCCCATGACTGGCATTGGCGATTTGGTAAAGTCAAAACGAAAAAAGGGACAAAGGTCATTCTTTGCATTTGGGCAAAGATTAAAAGGGCACCTTTCTTCTCTTCCCAGCATTAAGATAAGTGAGGAAGAAAGTGATAGAAAAACAACGTTTCAACTACGAAAATACTGTAAGTTAAAGTTAAAAAATATATTCCCTGTATAACCTCACCGCTCCTCCCAGCAATAAGATCCCTCCCTTACATAAAGGTGTCCGTCCACGTCTGGCATGTTGCAACAGTTCGTGAGACACTTTTACTTTCACGCGGCTGGTAAGGTGTGTCATTCTCAAGGTATCAAATAGTAGTGTGGGCCAAAGTTTAAAAAAAGGGAGACTTTCTATACACTTCTTGACGTCGTGGGTTCGATTCCTAACCAGGATAGACTTCGTGTGGTGAGCGTGATAGTTTGTTCTGTGTTTGGGTGTATATGTGTATTTATAAATGATACTAGCTGGCCCGTGCCCACTTCGTTGGGCGCCAAACATTTTAACTTAAAACTCTAAAACATGCGCTTCCCCAGACATAAGACTGAGCTAGATCGATTTCTCGTCCCCGAAAACCCCAACATATCAAATTTCAGCGAAATCGTTCTGCCGGGCTGATTTGTGAATCTAAACCATCCAGGGCGCCACTCAAACGCATACAGAAAAATTCATTTAAATCGGTCAAGCCGTTTAGGAGGAGTTCAATGACATACACACGCACAGCAGAATTATATATATAAAGATAAGTATGTGTATCAGTTACCTGGTTACCATAACACAAGCTCTGCTTACCTTGGGATGGCGTGTGTGAGTTGTCCCGAGATATTTATATTTATTCATAAAAAATCACCTCACCGCTCCTCCCAGCCCTAAGATCTCTCCCTTACTTATAGGTGTTCGTCCACGACTGGCATGTTGCAACACTTCGTAAGACACTCTCACTTTCACGCGGCTATTAAGGTGTTGTGCCATTCACGGCTATAAATAATGTCTTAGAAATCGCGTGTGTGGAGTAACGGCTATATTTAGAATTGATGTTTTTATATTTTTATGTGGGGAAAGAAAGTAGGGTTGTTATGGTATAATTTATATTACTGTTATAAATGCGAAAGTCGGTTTGTCTTATGGTGGGAATATAATATAGCGGAAGGTATTTAGTTCTTTGTTTGTTTAAACGAACTAAACTCTTAAATTAGCAATTGGACTAAAATAATTGTGTTAATTATTCAAAATCCTGATTCATCAAAAATAATGTAAGATATACAACTTTACGCTTCGGCCTAAAGGAACAGTAACAATCTACCTAATATTGTTTAAGAACAGTGCTACAATATTAAATTATTTATATTAAGAGAGAGGGTTACTGGTGATATTCGATGCATAGCCGAAACTACTGAAACTAGAACCGTGATATTCAGATGATAGTTTTTAGGGTTCCGTAGTCAACTAGGAACCCTTATAGTTTCGCCATGTCTGTCTGTCTGTCCGTCCGTCCTCGCTTAATCTCTGTGACCGTTAGCACTAGAAAGCTGAAATTTGGTGCCAATATGTATATCAACCACGCCGACAAAGTGGTAAAATAAAAATTGGAAGAAAATGTTTTTTTAGGGTAGCCCCCCTATATGTAAAGAGGGAAGTGTTTTTTATTTTAATTTCAACCCTGACGTGTGATATATTGTTGGATAGGTCGTTAAAAATGAATAGGGGTTTACTAAAATCATTTTATGATAAAGTCAATAATTTCGGAAATAATCGCTCCAAAAGGAAAAATCAAAGCGTCCCCCCCCCCTCTAACTTTTGACCCGTAGGTTTAAAAAATATGAAAAAATCTGGAAAGTAGAACTTTATAAGGACTTTCTAGGAAAATTGTTTTGAACTTGATAGAAAGAACAGTTTTTGTACAAAAAAGACAAAAAGGTTGTACAAAATAATTTTTTCGTACTTAGTATGCCAACGTAACAAATAGCCTTTTTTTAAACTTATAAGTGGGAACACTTATTGTGACGGACGGGAAACTACGGAACCCTACATTGAGCGTGGCCCGACACGCTCTTGGCCGGTTTTTTTGTGATTTTATTAGTAAGTAATTCACTAAGAATCCGTGCCTTTACCTGCGTGAATGTATTGCAAAGTTCCAAGAATCCACTCGTTGCGAAGATCACACCCTATAAGTTACATGCCTCGAAAACCAGCAGTATATATGTGACTGACTCATCATCATCTCCCTAGCCTTTTCCCAACTGTGTTGGGGTCGGCTGCCAGCCTAACTGGATTCAGCTGGATACCGGTGTTTTACATGGAGCGACTGCCTATCTGACCTCCACAACCCAGTAACTGGGCGACACGATACCTCTTGGTTAGACTGGTCAGAGTTTCTGACTAACCAGTAACGACTGTCAAAGTTCTACGAATGACAACCGGGACCAACGACTTTACGTGCTTTCCGAGGCACGGGATGTCAGTGATGTCTAAGATAAACTTTAGAAAGTACATATGAATATATGTGACTGACTGATGGTATATCAATACCATTTTAAATAATATAGGTGCCAGAACATCCTGTAGAAAACAGCTACCAACATACATAATATATCTACACGTACATATACGAATTCTACTTACCTAAACGTCCCTCCAAAAGTGATTGTTTCAAAATACAAACAAGTTACGACTGAAAGCTATCAAAGCCCTTAAAGTAATTAAATAGCCATCAGGCGTTGGCTGCAAATAAAAAGGTTCCGAATTTACATGACCCTTTAATAATAAGTTAAGTATATTTAATCTGTATGGGCTGAGCATAAATGTATTTTAAAGTGTATTTTTTTTTTTGTGGGTGAATAGAGATCGATCGAGAAGATAAAAGACCGTGACTTCTATGCCGGAGGTCGTATGTTCGATTCCCACACAGAACATCTTTATGTGATGCGCGTAATTGTTTGTTCTGTGCCTAAGTGTATATTTATAAATTGTGTAAGTCGACTTAGACGGCCGTGAACGAGTTGTCCCAAGATGTTTATTATTTATTAACAAAAGAAAAATGACGTGATGGCCTAGTGGTTAAGGCGCCCGCCTCTCATGCAAGAGGTTGCGGGTTCGAATCCGGGCAAGTACCAATGTGACTTTTTCAATTCTATTTTTCTATATTATTTCTTATTTTTTCTATTTCTCTATTTACTAAAATATGCCATTTACTAATTAATTTTTTAGTAGTTATTTTAGAAGTAAAACTGAATAACGAACATTATATGGCCATTATTATTAATGCTAATTGTAAATAGAGCATAGATATTTTAAATTTTAAATACCCACAGAGCATTCGTAAGAAAGTAAGTATACCTAAAAAAATTTGTAAATACCGTAACAAACAGAGCGCTGACATTAAAACTACAATAATCAGATATAAGTACGGAATGCTTAACAACATTTTTAACTAAACCAGTATAAACTAATAAAAATAAAAAATAGACCCGAGTAGTTATTAAAATAGCGACTGTCGCTGCTGCAGACAAAAGGGTTGATAATTTCAAAACGATTAAACCACACAACCAATTTTGATGAAACTGTCTAATAACGATTCTAGATAACCTACTTTCAAAACAAATAAAAGCTGCATCTAAATGTGCCACAGACAAATAAACACACATAACGGACCAACTTATAATACGCCTTTTTAGCATCGGAGGTTAAAAAACGCCTATTCTGCAGTATTTAAGTACGATCACATAAATTATTCCTCAGCAAAAACAGGAAGAGATATTGTATTGGTAAAATATATTGGCACGGGATTGGCCATTTAATCAACTTCAATTTGATACCCCGCTGAGCGGTCGGAGCGGTGTTAAAAGCCAAAAACAAATATGGCTCCAGATTTACCCGTTAACGTTAATATTTAATGAAACGGTGGAAGCTGTCGGAACGAGGGTATTAATACAGCTTCATACGGGTTGAGCAAACAAATCCATACTAATATTATAAATGGGGAAGTGTGTCTGTCTGTCTGTCTGTATGTATGTTTGTCTTTCTTTCACGGCAAAACTGAGCGATGAATTGACGTGATTTTTTGAGTGGAGATAGTTGAAGGGATGGAGAGTAACATAGGCTACTTTTTGTCTCTTTCTAACGCGAGCGAAGCCGCGGGCAAAAGCTAGTTGTTTTATAAACCGAAGACGGTGTCAATGTTTTTTTGCAACTAATTCTTCTGTATCGTAGGTGAAGGTAACATACCGCAAAATTATTTTAAAGTTAATTTTTAACTTCTTCTTATTTCAATTGACAAAGACATAGGCAATTTTTATACATGTGAGAGCGCGATGGAATCTAGTCACCACTAAGATAAGGCAGGCATTGAAGTAGGCCTAACTGTTGAGAATAATTTTAGGTCTGGCCGCGCATTTTTTCAGTTTCTCTTGTGCGTTATTTACCAACAAGAAGCACATCGCTTTATAGTTATTTTGCAGTACATACTACGTAGCTTACCCCAAATATTGATTAAAAACTATAAAAATTATGAACACCAAACTAGGTAAACAAAAAGTACCGGAAATTAAAACCGTAACCAGAAATTAAATTCATCATTCTAAATAGGTTACAGTAAATAACGGGAAAACCAATTAATGTAAAGAGGTTCAGAGTGACAGGGCCGTGACGTCATCGGTTAAAATCGAAATGAAAATGAGTCACCTGCGAGTGAAGAGCTCACTCGTCATTCGTTAGTGACAGGTCACAGACTGTGGGATAGCAGTAGGACAAACTGACGTAATTAAGATAAAATTTTGGGTAAAAATGTAATAATAACGTATCGCTCTTTGTAAATATATACTTATATTAGAAACTAGCTGTCCGCAGGGGTTTCACTTGCATCTATGGTTAATATTTCTCTCCCATAGTTTGTAGCACGACGTTATACAGCCTTCCTGGATGTCAGTTATTATGTATTTATGTAGGACTAGCTGTCCCCTGCGGTTTCACCCGCATTTTTCGTTACTGCTCCGCTCCCGTGGGTCGTAGCGTGATGGTATAAAAGCCTATAGCATTCCTCGATAATTGGGCTATCTAGCACTAAAATAATTTTTCAAATCGGACCAGTAGTTCCAGAAATTACCCCCTACATACAAACTTACAAACCTACAAACTTACAAACTTACAAATATTAGTATAGATGAAGCGAAGTAGTACAATAATGTTTATTTATTTTCATTTATTGAACTTTATGCGCATAATTTAAAAAAAAACTGCACATTTTTCTCTCAGTCTACCTTAGCATGATGCAGAGACAAAACATTAGAAAAATTGTGGCCATGTGACTTTTAAGGTGCAACTTCTTTTTCGACCGCGATTACCGACATTCACACAAACTAAGTCATAGGCCAAACCTAGCTAACGTTAAAAGCCAAGGTTTATATACTAGAGCCATAAATGCCTAGTTAAGGTTTAAATACTACAGCCAAAATCAAAATTTTAATTACAGCAATAAACAATAATTTACCGAAACACAACAAAACCTTTAAACTGAATACACATTTCAATAAAGACCCTTTTAACCAAGGACTGGGTCAGTGTGTCATCATATTAAAGCTAGTTGCCGTTTCGAACCGTAGCTTAGGTGCTCTAGAAAGCCCTTAATTACAGTTTATCTAACCCTTCCACAAACAAAAGGCCGCATAATCAAGAGAAATGAGCAAGTTTGACTTACTGCATCACTCTGCTCTAGGCCGGAACGAGTTGGTCTGAAATCCTGAAAGCTGAGCAATTAAAGCGCGCCGTGAAACTGAATCTTTCACACCCATTCATTCGCTGAAGAGCTTAATTTTCCTTTCGTTTCGCCAATTTTCTTTGAAAGATCATCTGTGGAGGTTTAATCCTAACAGTGGACTCTTTTTAATAAACGTTTCTGTATGTGGGAAGGCTGAAGGTTGCGTATGATCGCTTTTGGGTATTTGAATGTTGTGATTTGTGTTTATGTAGATGTATGATTTACATAAGTAAAGAGAAATGCTCTTTGATCACCCACGGACAATACTCCGAGGTATGGAATACCTCAAGTAACTAAATAACAATCTCTAAAATTCTAAATAAATTAATTTATTTTATTAATATTCTTTTAGTAGTGGAAGTAGTTATTTTGTTTTTTTATTTTATTTAAAGAAAGTTTCGGTTTTGTTTCATGTATTATTAAGAAGACCCTTTGCTTTTTCTTCAGGTACGTAACTGCTATTTGCGAAAGCTTTCAAATGTCAAATGTGGTAAAAGTCAGCGTTTTTTAAACCTTCCAGAAATAAATGTAATTCGGATTGCTTTAACATTTTGCCAATTTCCACCGCATATAAAATGCCGAGGCATTCATACAAACGGTGAATCGTACGAAATGCCGGTGATATACACATAGATAATATTGACTACAAGTCTACAACTACGCAAAATGACATACTCTATTGCACAATAAAAACAATGTACATAAAAAACAACAAAAATACATGAGTTATGTACGTACTATCGACAAAATTGAATCATGACCCATTTCGACGACAAATCGTTTGAAGCTGTCAAAACAATAAGACTAGAAGTGTGACATTTTTAATACTATGTTTACGCGATTGTCAACCTAATTGTATTTGAATGTCTGTAGAAAAATAAGCTTATGGTGGGTCATGATTCCATTTTGTCGATTGTACAATAGCGAGCTTAACCCAAAGTTATTCCAGCAAACTTTATTTCTATAAAAGACATTGCAATAGAGGTAGTATATGATACATTATTGTTTGCATTTCATTTCATTCTGAGTAACTGTTGCTATCTCTGTTGCACACTGTTATTAGACTTAAACTAAGAATAACTTCAAACTCGATTCGAACGCTAGAACAAACTAGACTGGCAGATAGTTTTAGTAAGCCGACTCAAAGTAGAAGTCAAAGTTTATAAATTCACTGGCCATTGGACTGTTTCTAACACTATTGATGAATGTTGCAAACTTTTGAAGGATTTACTCTAAAAGCAACGAAGTGCACTTTATCTTTAAGCTTAAAAATATAACGAATCTAGCTTCTGCCCGCGGCTTCGCTCGCGTTAGAAAGAGACAAAAAGTAGCCTATGTTGCTCGCCATCCCTTCAACTATCTCCACTTAAAGAATCACGTCAATTCGTCGCTCCGTTTTGCCGTGAAAGAAAGACAAACAAACAGACAGACAGACAGACAGACATACAGACAGACAGATAGACAGACAGACACACTTTCCCATTTATAATACTAGCTTCTGCCCGCGGCTTCGCTCGCGTTAGAAAGATACAAAAAGTAGCCTTTGTTACTCTCCATCCCTTCAACTATCTCCACATAAAAAATCACGTCAATCCGTCGCTCCGTTTTGCCGTGAAAGAAAGACAAACAGACAGACAGACAGACACACTTTCCCATTTATAATATTAGTATGGATTAGTATGGATTTTACGATTAGTTGATTTGTCCTTGGTATGTTAACAGACAGAGTTTCACATTTATAATATCCTCTTGACGACCAACCGACAGCCGGCTGTCGGACTGCTATTGTCATTCTATTGTCTCTCGAATCACGTGTGATCGAAGGAATATTAGTATGAATACATCATTTTTAGGGACAAGTGGCTATTATTGACTGCCAAATGAAATTCAAGTCACATGAAAGTAAATAGTGCGTAAGATAATCTACCAGTAGCCGATTTGAATGAAATTTGGTAGAGATATAGTCTGGGACCCGAGAAAGGACATACAATAGATTTCATCCCGGAAATTCCCCGAGAACGGGAACTATTAATCACGCGGACAAAGTCGCGGGCAAAAGCTAGTGTCACATAAAAGTTAAAAATAAATGAAATTATTAATAAATAATGATATTTTTAGTAAAATAAACTGTAATGTAGGCATTTTAAGCAAATGGGGGAGAAACACCTCACCCTTGATTTTGGAGTAATTGACGCGTAAGCACTCATTAGCAGCCAGGATCGCTTGATTTGACCTACTGAACGGTGCTAAGATTAGAAGAAAAAGAGCTACAACAAAACAGCCATAAAGTTGAAAATTGCATAATAGCATTCGAGATATTAAAATCTGCACGGTACATTAGCAGCCAAGATCGGTTGATTTGACCTATTGACCAATACTGTTTAAGGATAGATAAAAAGAACTAAATATACCGCCATAGAGTTGAAAATTGGATAATAGATTGCAAGATATTAAAAACTACGTGGCACATTAGCAGCCAGGATCGGTTGATTTGGCCTACTGAGTGATACCGCCTATAATAAAAAGAAAGAACTAAAACAAAATAAGCATAGAGTTGAAAGTTGCATAATAGCGTTCCAGTGTGTGATTTAACTACTGAAATATTAGTAGAGGCTGGATAGATGAAGAAAAAAAGAACTGAAATAAAACAGGAATAGAGTTCAAAATTGCAAATTCCACGCAGAATTAACATCTTCTATGACATAGAAGATGTTAATTCTGCGTGGAATTATTTCAAGGTCAAGAATCACCGTGTAATATTTCAAAAATTGTTCCATTGGACGAATGCAGGTTACCCGATTCCCAGACCGAAGTGTTTAGTAGCAGACCAGAGTTTGGAAATTGGAATTATGACCCTTGGTTACCCTCATCGTCAGACTTTCTTGTTTCTGTCTACCCATAGTTCAATAGTCAATTAAAGATCTACGACTGTTAACCGGAATCTACAGAGACATATCAGTGTTATCCTCCATGGCAAGAGACAGTAACGAATTTACGATTCCGCCATTAAAAAGAACTTAAAAATCCACAAACTTGGAACATACACCAACAAACAACAGCAACTATTTCCACATATCTAAATTTTAGTTCACAGAGGAGTTAATACTATCTACTGCTATAAATTTAGGTCATTAGGAGAGCGGATGTGTTGGAAGCCGGGCCGTAATCGGTGCAGGAATTAATGGAACGCAGATAAATTCGGGTTTGTTATGAAATATGTAGGATTACAGTCATGTTGTCTGTTTGTTCAGTGTTGGCTATTGTTAATGTTTGTTTATTTAATGGTCACCAACAGGTCGTTACATAACAAGTGCTGTAGTTAGTCCTGTAGTGACCAGCCGGGAATCATGCTCATGATGAGCATGATTGCCTGTTCTGTTTCTGGGTGTAATTTGTTTATAATATTTATTTAGTTTTAAAGAAATCTTACAGACTAAAATCAACTTAAATGACATGCATAAATAGAGATAATTTGCTAATAACAAACTTTCACATGTATAAGATATTATTATAAATAATTAATATTTCCTAGTTTTACCTGCGGCTTCGCTCGCGTTAGAAAGAGACACCAGCCTATGTCTTTCACCATTCTTTCAACTATCTACATTTTTAAAATCACTACAATTCGTCGCTCCGTTTTCCAATTTAAAATATTAGTATGTATGTATTGGTAAATTTTATATGTGTGGTAATCAGTTGTCTGCTTAGTTTGGAATCAGATGATATGTGAGTTATCACAAGACATTTTTTATTTATTGTTTTAAACTCACGTTGACTTTTTGTTCAATACAGTTGTTTGGCTTCAGGGTGTTTGTTTATTAAGTTAATTAGTTAAAGTAGATTAGCCAAGGACGCGGAAGATATTATAGT
The DNA here is from genome assembly GCA_033675125.1 of Athetis lepigone. Lineage (NCBI taxonomy): Eukaryota > Metazoa > Arthropoda > Insecta > Lepidoptera > Noctuidae > Athetis > Athetis lepigone. The sequence goes on along the minus strand of CM066236.1, from coordinate 6,495,337 downwards.
GTTAAAGTGTGTGGGCAGATAACATATCATTCACTTATATAGTCAGATGGGACGGCAATCTGAGGAGAAATTAGGCGCCGAAGCAACGCGCTAAGCGTGGGTGTCAAATTTAAAACTGTATCTGCTGTGAAAGACTTAAAGGCAAAACATTTTAAAACAAATATAATAAAATACACAGGTGACACAAGTCCGAGCGTAAGTGTATATAAGCTAATCTATGTATGTAATGTGCTTCTCTGTTACAGCGTCTGCGCAATGCCAGCAACAGCATTCTGAAAGTAATTGCTGCTAGGTATGACTGCCCTTTCCAAACACATTGGATAGGGGTAGTAAATGGAATTTTGTAGGGGTGCAAATTATAATTGTATAATAATTAGATACTAACACTAATAACATAAATTGTAAGTTAATATTGTTACTAACTCACTAACCACATATGGGCATTTGCCTGAAATAAAAGTTTTTTCTATTCTATTCTAATGTTGATATCAACGCACAGCCCAATCCGCTGGTTCTAGAGATATGAAACTTGGATAGTATGTTATTTGTGGAGAGTAAGTATCCACTAAGAAAGGATTTTTGCAGATTCTAACCTTAAAGAGGTAAAATAGAGGACGTAAGTTTCGACATTCACACAGGCGAAGCTGCGGACGAAAGCTAGTATATTTATAATAACAATTTAAAAAAAATCCTAGTGTTATAACCAACGTTTAAAAAAAGCAAATAAATAAAGATAAATGACATAGAACCATAAATCTCAGTTATAGCTAAATAATTATACCGACAATATATTTTACATAACGATATCAAAAAACTGGGACGTGCATAATTACAAACACGTAGTAAGTAGGCACTTCATAAATATGCGGCGAAATAAGCGAGCTTGCGGAACGACCACTTAATTCGTTTTTTCTACATTTTAGCAGCTTTCAAGATAGTTTAATTTCACTTTTGTTGAACTCAGGTAAAAAATATTGGTTAATTAATTACAAATTTTCTTTTATTATTTAACCCTAACCTTTCGACGACCAAGCGACAGCCGGCTGTCGGGCTGCTATTGTCTTTCTATTGCGTCTCGAATCACGTGTGTTCACAGGTTTAAGTGTTTATTTGTGGTTTTTTGCACTGTGTGAAAAATAAAATATTTTCTTTTTTTTTCTTTGTTTACTGTTAAGCGTAAAAATTTGTGTGTAGGTAGAATGAAATAAAAATTGAATGGGTTATGTTTGTTGACTTTTACGCTTAAACTACTGAACAGTGTTAGCTGAAATTTCGCCTACGTAAATATTCGTCCGGCTTAAAAACCAGATGTTTTTTTCTGTTTTGGGAGTTCCTAAATAAAAGGACTACTAAAGGGCTATTAAAAATATCATCTCGCGACTATTTTCCACGTAATAATTTCATAAACTTTTAGGTTTTTAAAGTAGAACATGTGAGGTATTTCACATACTTAGTTGCGTAGATAGAAAGAGTTGCTTGTAGAATTTTGTTGTTTTTGCGAATTTCCCATATTGCCTGGCGTCAATTTATATTTTGATGTAAGACTTGTTTCACATTTTTCTAAAAAATCTGCCCAAATAAATGGCAGAACATTTATATTCAAATTCAGTTTTAATTTTTTAATATCTTGATAAAATAGCGTCCATTCGATTCAATAGCGGTCGTGAAATAGCACCTTGGTTACAATAAATAAATAGCCAACAGCTATTCATTTTTAAAAGTATTTTAACAGATTGTCAGTAAAATTAGTCTGCGTACCTTCCTATAGTAATCAATGCTACAAACCAAGTCACAGACAAAAATGATTACAACTACTAATACTAGTTTAATGGTTTAGACAGTAAACTGCAATATGCAGACGTTTTAAAATCAGTAATTTTCCTTTAAGCAATATCGTTACAATCAGGAACAACAATTCATAACTGTTACTGGACATTACAAAACAAATTAACATTCCAAAATTAATTTAATCGTCAGCTTTTCGTTCCCTAAAACACATTCCTGTAAATCGTTCATAAATTAAAATCTTTCATAAAAATGAGTGAGGTTGATTGGGCCCTCGAGCTTGAAGAACAAACCATAACATTATCATAAGCATAAACAACAATTTAGCATACTTACGAGCTCTTTGAAGCCACGCTACGTTTTCGACTTTTCCAGCTTATCGCTTTAGCCCCAATTCAAGATGGCCGCCGGGTACTTGTATCGTAGAGATGGGACGTGTTCTTGTGAAAGAACTCGAACGCGTACGCTTGTTTTGGTTTTTTGTTTGAGAGAATAAGTTTTGGCAGCGGTTATTTGATGCTTATCTGTGCAATTTTTTTCTAGTTGCATCTGTTACATTTAATATAAGCCTGAAATTGCCACCCCGTCTTCAGCAAGTGCGGCCAATCCGACATCCAGTTAGTTGGTGACACAATAATCCTTGGTGAGATTTGTCAGACTTTCTGGTTTCTGACTCCTGTCTGGTTTAACTAATGCCAAATAGGTTTAACGGCTTTACATGATTTCCTTTACAAAATATTAGTGACCTTAATAAACATAAAAGTTGCGTTGGTACTCGTCCGGTTTTGAACCCGCTACCTTATAACCACTGATACCTACACTATGATACCATCTCGCACTAGTAATGACTAAAAACAACTAAAACATTTCACAGTCGAGACCACGAAGTAAGTATGAGACGCAGGCGTGCTATATTAAAATGCATTAGTTGCTCGAAAGACGCCTAGTTCCATTTTAGCGAATGTCTCTAAATTTAAATATTGTACTCTTATTCCTTTTCTTTTTAGGTATATATTCGGGTTTTTTACCAACTGTAACGATACATTCAGCGCTTTTTGCATTGACTGAGAGAACTTTGTTTTATTTAACATTTACATTTCTTTCAACCATTATTACGTGCCAATGTTCGTTTGTATTTTTACATTTTGTAATGTCATACTAGACGCAACACCCGATGAATAAGTAATTAGAAACCACAACATCTATTAACATTTTTCTAATGACTAAATAAACACAATAACATATAAGGAGAAATCAGCTTTATTTTGACTCATTACATTGCACATATGTTCGTCTTTTCAAATAAAATTTTGCATTCGCTTTCAAACTCAAAGCACATCCCTACTCCCAACAGACTTATGCAGTTACAATACGACAATTTGGACGAAACAACTTCAGACTCAGGTCGTCCCCTTAAAACTTTGGGTTCGTTAACTTTGCGTTTGGGTACATCCTTATTCCTCTACAATATATGAGATACGACTAGCTTTCAACGTATGGCTTGTAGGACCCACTGCACCTAATCATGTTGGACTATGGAGTCCGAGCGTAGTAGTGGAGATAGGTACTAGTATTATAGGAGAAAATCTAATAGCTATTTTATAAAAGAACGTGTACTGAAAATCGTCTTTTGGATCAAAAATGTAGATGATCTTTACATATTACAGTTAAGTATTATTTAAATTTTAAATGCGGAAATACGGAATGTATATGTTTTAAGTTACATTTACTTTTGGGACAAAGAATTGGCATTACCATACAACGTGGCAATGCTGCCAGCCTTTTGGGCACCTGTCCTGTCGACAGCGATGCGGACGAGTTTTTTTATGCCCTGTGAGCCCTTCTTTTTACCCGACTGCGCGACGCAGTATTATTTATAAATTTGTACATATTATGTTTAATTTATATAATTTAGTTAAGATTAATTTATTTGGTGTATATTATGTAATAAACAATACTTCTTATCTTTTACTAATGTAAGTGCCATGATGGCCTAGTGGTAAAGACGCTCGCCTCTAAACAAATATTTAAGACTAGAGTAATGGTAGCAGAATTACACATATAATGAGTATCAGAAGATATATATAATTAAAACTTACTTAAATAATAACGTATTTCATAGATATCATCTAACTAACACCCCATATTTTTATCATAGGCAACTCTTACCGAGATATTACCAGCCATCTCCCCATCCTACGTGTCATTTTGTTAATAACTAATAATAGTATGAGCACATAAATTATTGCTACAATGTACCAAACATTAATTGTACCGATAATCCTACATTTCCATCAATAATGACGTAGGGTGAAGTACCCAATTATCAGCACTTTAAGAGTTAGTCCTAATTTAAGCCTATATATTATTGTGAAAAATAGTTCTTTACCCGTTAAGGCAAATTTAATTGTTCTAATATTTAATAAGGAAGACAATATTAAAAGAAAACATGGTTGACCTCTATCCAAGATTTTTTAGACAAGTAAGAATAAAAAATGGGTCTCTCACCATTTTACTGGCACCATCGCCCTTTTTTTTAATTAATAGCATAGAGCGAGCCAATTATCAGCACATAACTATCACTGTTAGGAATTGCATAAAAAAATATTTCCATTCTTAAAATATGTTTTTTATTAATTTTTATTATATAATTAGTTAGTAGGTCGGTACCCTGTAACACAAAACAATCACTTGTAGCTAATAATACTTTTATAAAATTTACAAAGTTTAACATTAATAAAGTTATCTTAAGTAAGAATTTAAATAATTTGTTCAGACTTACGTAAATCTCACTAGAAAGTGTTTACTTAAATATAATATGGTAACCGACCAATACTATAAACTATGTAGGTTACAGCAACCATTAAGGAACATAAAATTGCATATAAGGAAGTGTACCAGTAAGTAAATAAAATAAAATAAAAAGGATAGGCTCTTGCTATCACATCTTCAAATCCTCTGTAAGGATCTTCTCTAGTTCTTGCAAAGTGTAAGTCTTCTTTCTTTTATTGTTTATCATTTTTTTATTATTTTATTATTTTCCTTCTTTGGCTTCATGGTACGTGGACAGGTGGTTCTGAAAAAGGGAAAGAGATAATGAAATTCTAGGAAAACCAATTTATCAGCATGCTTCTGATCCAATTATCAGCACCATGCTGACAAATGGTAAGTAAAGTTTCAGCACCATGCTAAGATTTGGATTTTGATACTATAAAACACTTTTACAAAACAAAATGAATTTTATGCATAAAATAAACACAGTTTACATTCAAAAGTGTGAAAATAGTATTTATGTGCTTTTTTCCATTTTTCAGCACCAGTGCTGATAATTTGGAATTTACAAAATATTCGATCCATTTATCAGCACCACGTATTTTACCAATTTATCACCATACCCTCAAATTCTACTCTTCAGATTATCATCATTAACTATCTCAAATATCAGAGAAATCGCTAGTTTCAATATAAAATATGTAAAAGATCTGATATATCATAAAATGTAAACACGTGAACTTACCGGCGATCACAAGAAACAGGCAAAAACTGAAGAAACTGCAAGACACAAATGTTTGTTCACATAATTTCCGCCATTTGGAAGTCTCAAAGTATGGTTTTGTTAATAGTAGGATTCCAAAAACATACATTTATTCATTTATTAGTGTGGTAACCCAAATTAGTAAGTGAAAACCTTAGAATTTGCCAATTTATTTGGAGTGCTGATAATTTGGTGCAGCGTTTGGGTTATTCACCCTATTTGCGTACTAAACAGAACTTAATCCGAACCTAGATAAACCTTAACACAAGGCAGGTGCATGTTCACCTAATTAATTATTAGGAAGAGACAGGCGTCCCACGAGGATTAGTTCAACATTAATTTTGCTCGGCATTCGCTTGCAATCCTGTTTTACATAGGAACTTTACTACATAGAAGATAGACTCGCTGCCAGGAAATGATAAGTAATGAGGTAGAAACTTAAAGGTTACCTATCTGTACTAATATTATAAATGCGAAAGTAACTCTGTCTGTCTGTCCGTCTGTCTGTCTGTCTCTTTGTCACGCCTAAACCACTTAACCGATTTAAATGCAAATTGGGCAGGATATGGTCTGGGACCCGAGAAAGGACTTAGGATAGTTTTCATCCCGGAAATCCCCCGAAAGCGGGAACTATAAATCCACGCGGACGAAGCCGCGGGCAAAAGCTGGTAAATAATATTTCAGCAGAGATAGCAATAGTTTTGGCAAGTGTCAAAGAAGATATTAGTGGTGTTCATGTCATGCGAACAGAAGATTTTTAAACTAATATTATAAAGATTTTCTTAAATCATTCGATTCTTAAAATATTTTAGTTTTTGAAATATTTTTAAGCGCTGTATATACTATGTATAACATAACGCGCGGATAAAGTCACGGGCAAAAGCGCGTAATATAAAACGGAAAATCTTGTAGGTTTTCTCATACATTATAGAGTTTCAAAGTACTTAATAATATGTTTGAGAGTATTTTTAATTACAGCCATACAATTAGAAAGCAATTATTTCGATTCTGTATATTTTACAATAAACAGAAAATTAAACTTCCATTATAACTGTAACTAGCATGTGAACCAATTATGTAATAATTGTATAATTGTATTTTTTTTTTAATAATTATCGTTTGCTTCTCTTTGCTCTGTTTGTAGTTTAGATGTCGAAATAATCGTTACAAGCTGTAAATAAACAAAGTAGTTCTATTGAATAATGTATTGGTACATTTCAATATAACAATACATTACAGTTGTTATAGATACTTACGATAAGGTAACAAAACAGTCGGAATAATCTGATAACAAAATCGTAATTTTGTCCAACTATAACTCTATTCAATAAGATTTGAAATTATTATATAATATATAGGAATATTGCATAAAGACATGACAGACTATTTATTAATATTTTTGATTAACAGTAAAATATGCAAAAAAAATATTTCCGAAAATATTAAGAAACAATCTGTTATGTCTATATACAATATTCAAATATATATATATAATTCCTATCATTACAAAGAGCAAACTTGAAGTTCATTTCTAATTAAAATAAAAATAAGAAACGAACCAAAAAAAAGTATACACATTCCTACACAATTTTTGCGGTTCTTTGTCCAATGAAAGCAAATAATGCACATGCATCAAAAAGCAAGTAAAGAATTCAAGTAATGGAGCTCTGCGCAAAAACTAAAAACCTGAAAGTAGCACAAAAACGCAGAATATTAAACATTGCATACACATTCGCCATTAGAAAGCACGTTACTGTAAGTAAATGTAAAGTTTTAACTAAAAGACAATGAGCAGAAGTGGTCCAAATTTCCACCACTAATGGGAGCTATGTAGGCTTAAAGTCGACTAAATACCATACAATTTTGACTACTAGGCGAAAAAAATATATCCACTCAGAAAAAAGTTATGACTGTTTTAAAAATACGAATTTTTAAATATTTAATCGTTTATTTTTTTTTGCACATAGACACATTTTAAGCAGTAATAACATGGTAGCAATGATGACGCATTGCCCCTGTTCTGAAATGCGCTCAAATCGACTGCAAAGTACACAATAATAACGTTAGTGCATCTACCCATATAAAAATGTAATACGGAACGGTTCGCATCGTGCTATAACACGATCCACACCTTCTGATCCTATCCGATTTGTCGGAAATCCTAAATCGGAGCCATTCTTCACACACTTTCCGATGTAAGATCTGTTGCTGTTGCACAATACGTTGTACGAATTCGTCCGATAATTAGGATCGGATAGGGCAGGATCTGAAAGTGTGGATTGCTTTTAAAAGCAGTTAAAAGTATTTTTAATATTCTTGCATTTCGGAACCCGGGGACTGCTAGCGTCGACTCGTAGATGAAGATAGCATTAGTTTTGTCCCTTCCTCACTTAGGAAGCAATACGGTATACGCCGACAGACCCCACACTGTAAGACAGGAATAAATAAAACTATTGTGAAATATTTTTTTCACAATAGTTTACATTCTTCCTAGTATTATAAATATTTAGTATTAAAAAGTAAATATAAGTATTTCATCAGTTTGTTTTTTTTGACGTAGCAAGGTACCTACCGCGGCCGCGGTATTGTTTTTTTTTACGCCATTAGCTTATATCAACCAGAATAACGTATGAATTACAACGACATAACATTTACCTAAATCAATCGAGTAGTTTTAAAGATAAAAAAACATAAAGAAGCGTAAAAAGGTTTTTAAATTGCAAGTTTTCATGGGGTCATAACTTTTTACTGAGTAAATATTTTTGATTGCGGTCTTCTTATAATGATTCAGTACGCAGTGATACGTCATATGCCATAGTTCTTATTCGTGGTGGAAATTTGGACCAAGCTCCATATATTTTTGCCCATTCCCCTTTACTTGTATACCCATCTTTATATTCCCTACTATCATTCGGTACCAACGTACCAACCACACGAGAGTAAATGCATCGTTAGCCTCCGTACGAAACGCTAGTACCTTTTTATCCGAGATTTGGGATGTAATACCTTCTCTAAACGTTACATTGGGAAGAATGTGAGCACCAGAGCGAGCAAACGTTTAATTATGAGAATTCCTCTTAAACATGTTACGTGCTTAAGCAAGAATAATTCCTACTTAAGCCTTTTGAGTTTGTTTAAAAGTGGTTATACTTGTTCTTCGTACTTATTGCGATTACTTAGTCCTTTATTTAAAACCTCATTCAAAGTTATCCTTATTGTATAGGAGTGGTGATATTATAAGCTAACTTGATGTAAGCAAATTTGAGTAGTTTCCTGAACAGTTAGTGCATAGAGAGGTTTAGCTAGAATCTAGTTTATTAAATCCTAACATGTCAACATGACTTTGTGATATTGGCTCACGGTAATATCTCATCCTATGGGACAGTCTCCTGTGACAAAGTTCCAACGTTAGCTTAAACTGCTAACTAAATTCGGTTTCAATATTCAGATTTCGATTTGCCAAAGGCAATATGTCCACCGTTGCGCAATGTTTTTATTTGTGAGTTTTAATAAATAAATAAATAAAATCTCTTGCATTAGATGCCCAATAATTGTGTTGGAAGTCACTACATGTAAACACAGGTATATTTGTGTATGAATGTGTCACAATATTCGCAATGTGACACATTTATCGCCCTCGTATATTTTTATTTCGCGGGCCCGCACACTAAGGACAAATTTGTTGCGAGCGTATACAATACATTTGTAGCAAAAATTGTGGCTAGGTAGATGCTTGATGCGTTTGCATGTTGCGCCGGCGGCGGCGGCTTGATTTTGAGTCGACACAGTTGGGGAAATAATCGCTAGATTATGAATAAAAATATCTATCGTAGGTGTTTACAAACATATAATGATACGAACAACCAGGCTTAAAGTAAGTTAAAAAAAAGTAAGCTATAAATATTTTAGCCACAAGGGAATTATACCAGTGACACGTCTCATCATATATTAAATTGATTGTCAGACAGAATGAACTTTCTTTAGTAAAAAAATCCATCTATTACATTATAAAATCAAATTACTAAGAAGTAGGGACAAAAAGGGCATTATTTTAACATTAGAGTATCTCATAGTAGTATCTACTTACATGGATTAAAATAATCGTACGTAAGTACATGGATATCTACCTACCTGCTTTATTCTACCTAATTAATATATACCTTTCATGTAACACATAGACGGATATATATCGAGAACTGGGAACACAAACTACATCACATTTCCCTCATATAAAATATATTACAAATGCTATCGACCACAATGCGGTCTGGCAACCAACTGCTGCCGAATTTCTATATGCACGTACAAGCTGGGCTGGTTAGCTTTCTGGCATATTGCAGTTTTCCGCGAACAATTTGGAATATTTACAATACCACATAATATATAACTTTGCTGGTGAAAAGTTATCATTTTGAATTTTTGCGCAGGTAGATCGTGAGATAAATTTTCATTTGCGGTGTGCATAAACTGCATTTTTGCCAAAATAATTTATACCTAGTGTTACATGAAAAATGGCATTAATGTCCTTGTATTTTCCCAACCACGTTAGTTTCTGCTTCTAGTATAACTAAATCAAGATGAATACCAGTATTGTACTTGAAACAACTGCCTATCACAATCTCTACAACTCTATTATGCTCGGTTTACACGATAACGATTTATCGTTACAATCTCACTGCGCAGTTAGTTTATTAATCGAACGCCCATAGAGCGTCCACACGACCATTACTGATTAACATCATAAATACCCCCTAAAAATATCGATTATCTGAATTTCTGGTTTCTGACTACCAATAACATTGTCAAAGACCAACAGACGTGATAGATTGGACGTTGGTTAAGGACACAAACATTTCGGGAAGATCGTCTTTCAACATCTGCGAATACATCACAGTCAGGCGTCTAAGAGAGCGTAAGTCAGGCTTGATTCCTTACTTAACGTCATCGTAGGAGGAAATCAAGCAGCAGGAACGAATAGTACACGCGGGATGGGAGACCAGGCACGGGCAACAGTGCATAAAGCACAGCGGCGAATATTTTATGACTCCTAGCGGGTAATGTTTAATAGAGGCAATTAATTGAAGAAGTTCACTTAGCAATTTGGGAGCACTACATGCTTTTTTCCATTAAAAATATGCTTATAGTAATATTGTACTTAAATTATAGTTAAAACCGACATCACACAAACAAAGATAGCTGGTATTATAATCAACAAAGAGCTTCTGTAAAGTCATCAGTAAATAAATGACAATAAATTGTAATTATTTGACGCGTGTCCTTGACACAAGGTCACTACGCGACATACTACGTTCACTAGCCTGTTGGTCTAGTGGATAGTGACCCTGACTGCTAAAGTGGAGGTCATGTGTTAAATTCCCACCCAGGATGAGCATGATTTGTTGTGTCTGAGCGTAATTTATTTATAACACCGATGTGTGTTTTTAGAAATTATATAAGTATATTATATTTATAACTCAGTTGTCTGGCTACCATAAAACAGGCAATGCCTAAAGGAATGAGATTGCCATGTGTGAGTTATCCAAAAACATTTATGTATGGTATGTTCAATGTGTTGCTTGTCTTTTTGTAGCTTAAAGTTTTTGATATTTCGTTTGTTGAGGTTACCTCTGATAAAATTAGTCCAATAGAAAGTTATAGTTACGCCAAATATATATATAAATATATAATAATAGGCTATTATAGGCATGTATATCTATTGTCTAGTCACCATAGTACAAGCCCAGTTTGGAATGAGATGTCCGCTTTAGCTGTCTAAAAATATTTATGAAAAAATAACAGTGCGTAAATAACAATAAATTATAACAATTTGACGCGTATCCTTGACACATGTACACTGCGCGACACACGTGCTGAATCACTTATTCACCGAGTCACCAACACAGCCGAATTTTGTTTGCACTCAACTAAATGTCCCATAAACAACGACACATATTTTTATGGGACGAGTGTTATGGCGGCGGTTACTAAATAATTTTGTGTTTAATGCTCTTTTTTGTGTTGTCATCAAATGTAGATACTTGTGGTACGTTTGTTGTTTTAGTTTGGGTGAATTCTGTTGGAACTGATGAGTGTGGATATTTCGACGGTCCTTTTGACCTGGTATTTAGTGACCCTGAGTGCTAAGCCAGAGGTCATTATAATGGGTAGATAGAATTTTGAAACATCTATGAAGCTTTTACCAAATATCTAGGTTATTTAAAACAGCCGTACGTTGCAGTAGTCGTGTGACTATTTTCAATAACCTAGATATTCATCATAACCTAGATATACTTTAAAATCTAGCTAAGCTAATTATTTTATACTCTAAAAGTACTATTATTTTTATTATTCAGCGACCGCTTATTTGCTATAAAGCTGGTTTAGACAACATTCTGTAGAAAACCACAGCCAGGCGCTTGTGGTCTAGCACTTTTACTAAACTGGACTTGTTTGGCGCAGCTGTACAACGAATATTTCGTTGCCATTTTCGTATAGTAAATTCGCATTTGCTTTCTCTTATTGAAAGAGTTGGTGTAACCGTTTGAGTATTTCCAAAAAAATACCCTTTAAACCTTTGAACACATGTGATTCAAGACACGATAGAGAGGCAATAGCAGCGCGACTATCGGCTGTCGATTGGTCGTCGTTAACAAACCAACTTAGGCAAGTCTTAGGCCTTATAATAATCTAAGATAATATATTTAACAAAAGCTCTTTTGATTTTAAATAGGGAGTAAAGTAACTCTTGGTAGAAATCAGCCAGGTTCGTTTAGGAGAAAAGTTTAAATATTTATAATATGTTTTACTAGCCTTGAATCAAAAGCGTTTATTGGCTAAATAAAAAATCTAAAACAGATTGTTGTACCTCAATATGTTGGCATCCGAATATTCCAAATATACAGTTCAAGTATTTCTTCCCCAAAAACAGCATACGGCTTTCCGTATAAAAAACATTTGCCAGCAGTCAGCAAAAATTGCGACACTTTTTACAAAATAAAATGATATAAGATGTCAAAAATAGAATTTAATCTTTACACTCCATAGCTTGTAAAGCAACGTTATGTACTTATAGATTCTATGTGTAGCTGAATCCTGCTTACAGGAGCTCGCTTTGAGAGGATTACTCTCAACAATAGGTTTAAGAAGATTTTTGTCAATAAGGGACAAGATTTTTCTCTACGAAAAGCAAGAATTTTAATGTTAAAATCTTCATCTCATCTTACAATATATTTTGTAGGTAAACCATTTGAAATTATGAAACACATATAAAAGAGGTTGATTATGAGTAGTTGATGTGACTCTACCTACAGTTTTAGAGAACAGCTAAGTGTTGTTGCACAACGACAGTGGCACACATGCATGTGTAACACCAGAAACATTACACAGGGGTTTATGTTACCGACTCTACAAAAAACCTTTTTTTTTTTAATTCTTTATTTTAAACAAAAAACCTTGTTGCGACATTTATCGCAAAACATGTGAAATATAAATGACATCCTACATCGCGCAAACAGAGTTCAACGTGAAATTTTATGTACAAAATCCCGATGACAACAGAACTATGGTTCACCAGACACTTCACCCGTTTTAAAGTAGCGTACGTACAAAAAAAAATAGCATAAGAAACATCGTTATGATGAGTCCACCAGACACAACACCCGTTACGACGTAGCACTCGAACCAATAAAAAACATCATACAAAAATATTCATCGTTATGATGAGTATAATTATTTGAATAAGTATGCCTAATCACCTGTTCGTATAGACAAGGTGTATTTTTGGTCTTGCACAACCCACTAGGGATGATTCTACACATGAAAACAAACAACTTTTATTATGGAACTAACTCTGAAATCGCGGATAAAATATCAGCTGTTTCTAACAAAAGTTCAATGCCGTCGCGACCATAATGTATGACACAGCTGATATTTTTTTTAAATACACCTAGTATAAATGAGATTAATATAAACCAAAACCTCTACATAACATTGCTAAATCAGGTAACCAAAATAATATGAACCCTTCACTAAATTAGTATATTATGCCCAGAACCGAGATGATAGTTTCCAATTAACTATTCGATATTAATTGTTGCAGAATTAGGTCAACCTGTTATAATTTCCCTAGAGTAGGTGTAGTAGGTACGACACTGAAGGTACAGCCAGCCCTTATAAAAGCACTTGTTAATTAAACAGTTTAGTAGCAAAACATTTGTTACGAAAAAAACAGTATTGTTCAGTTTAAGTTTAGAATTAAAACGTTGCCCTTCACTAGGATTTTTTTCAGTTTGTGGGTGTGTTTACAAACATATGAACTCATATATATATATATTTTAGATACTCAGGCTTGGAATAAATACCCAAACCTGACCTGCAGGCCATACAAATATTTGTCTCGTGAGGGAAACAAACACGCAACGATGCAGCCTCTGCATCAACCGTACTATGTGATAGCTATTATTATTACTGATTTTTACCATACACCTTCATTCTTACCTAAGACATTCTATATATGACCTACAGCAAATGCAAATTTATACATAAATATATATGTAAAAGCATGGTTTCAAAATTTAATTATTAATTGGCTAATCTCATCTCAATGTTTCAACACTAGAACCGACTAACGAACTATCGTAAACCGTGCTTGCTCTAATTCGCGTACAGGTACAGCCAATATTATAAGCAACTGAGGTATCATTATCTTAATGCTTCACGGCGGGAATATTCCGTAACTTAATAGGCTGAACAGTGAATCTGAATAAATGATGCGCAATCCAAGATCACAGTGGTAAGCGGAGCGGGTTCGAGAACACTTCTAAGTTGGTAACTTTGGCTCGCAGCGTGTAAACTCCGTACTTGAACTATGCAAGATTCAACAACTAGAACTAAACAGTGTTAGTAATTTGAACGAAGCAAATAGGAGTGTTGTGGCGACGCAAATATTGTACTGATTTAAGGATAATAAGAAGATCTAATTTGTTATTCGTCGTTTCTTGTTGGAGAAAATGAGATGATGGCTCGGTTGCTAAGATGCTCAATGCTCATGCATGAGGTTGAGGTTTCGAAACAGGGCAATTAATGTGACATTTTTAATTCATAATTAGAAACTTACATACACACTCTTAACACTTAGAAACTTACTTGTCTTTCTACGTCTATCAAGAACATCACTCAAATACATTGCTTTGGAAAGCAAGTAAGCCGTTGGTCGCGGTTATCATTTATAAAACGTTCTCATCGTTACAGGCAATCAAAGCTAGAAAGGCTGACAATCTGTCCAACCAAGGAGTAATATGTTACCTAGTTACTGGGTTGTGGAGGTGCGATGGAAAGCCGCTCCATCCAAAAAAAAAACAAGTAAAACTGATATTTAGCTGGATTTTATTTGACTGGAAGTCGATTCCAATATTGGTTGAAAAAAGGCTCGCAAAAACATGAAACACTGAAATAAATCTAGCACAAAAATACCATTTTTATTAAATTTCCAGACTGCCTGTTCTGCGACCATCAGGTATACTTTAATATGCTTGTAACAAATATTTTTATAATAACTTACCGTAAAGGGGATGGTATTTTTGCATATTATTGATTTTCTTGTATCACGAACCTTATGTCAATGGTAATGAGAGTCGAGACAATATAAAGTATTTTATCTGATTTATGAAACTTTGCAACGGCGAAGAGTTAAACGATGCTGAACGAGTTTTACTATAAAAAATCTCAGTAACAGCCCGGAGTTTTAAAGTTGTAAGACAGGTCGTGTAAAGCAGGCCGGCACATCGGGCATACATATGTATCTCGATAAATGTTGCGCCACATTTGCGAATGAAAAAAATCGAATTTATTGCCTTCGTATATTTCTCGGGCACGCACACTGAGTATACATTCGTTGCGGGCGTATACAATACGTTTGTATCAAACAATTATGGCGCAACAATTCTGGCGAGCTAAATGTTCGATAGGTGCAGCATGTGACGCCGGTGTGCGGCCTTGTTAAGGCCTCCTAGAACCAGGACCGCGTCGACGGCACGTTAGTGTTCCACGCGCGTCTCAAAGAGAAGAAGTCAGCACAGGAAGGGGCCCAACAGGGCCAACGCCTGCCGGGGTTACGGAATGTTTATAATAGTTACCGTAAAGAGCAATCGAAGGAACATGAGTGGGTTTTAGTCAGTAAGAGTCTGACACGCCCCCCCCGCCGCACCCAGGACGGGAGCAGTCATTGGATGATTTCCCACTCACCAAAAAAAAAAAGGCCTGCTTGGAAAACCTGACCTGAATCCGAAACCTTTCTCTGATCGAGTCATATCGTGATATCATCTAAATATATGTCAGGGAACAGTGACTGGTAGGGGCCCGCAGAAGCCGACGCCTGCCGAAGCTGTAGGTTGTTCGAAAGAGATACACCGGGGAGTCTGACATTCTCTCCGCTCCGCCCAGACCGGGAGGAGACATTTAATGATTTCCCATCCCAAAAAAGAAGGTTACGGTGACTATACCTGTGTTTACTTACACACTTGTACACTATAATAATAAACCTTCAGAGTACAAGATACCAGTCTCGTCTCCACTTTTCATAGTTGAATTTGATGTGCCCTAGTTTTGCACGGATAAAACAAAATTGCTGATCCGATCGCTACCAAACTTTACTGGATTACTCGGCTAAGCGAATCTGAAGACTGCTTAAAATTTTCATTATATTGTAATGGCTCCAGCCGTTTTGGAGTATAAGGATATCATAAATTTAACAAATAATAAATTAGATAGAACGTAAATTAGGTATTTAAACTATTTTTCTGAAAAAAAAATATGTAAGAGAAGTGACAAACCTTTAGATTAATTGAAAAATGAATGGAGTAAAATCCTTACTACTGCTAATAAAAGACCAACACGCGACCAATTAAAACTTCAACTTCAATGATCACAAATATTAGCGACGTCGAAAATATTGAATACGTCAACGTCATAAATGTTAGCGACGTCTCAGTCCATCACTATATCCTCCGACGGAATCAATGGTGACGCCGCGGCGCGATGATCGCCACATCGTGTTTTATGCCTCCTGTAGCATAATGTCATGAATTAAACCTCTTGCTTTCACTTCCCTGGTATTTCTCAATAATACCGCAATATTTATCACTAAATGTCACAACTATAAAGCGAGCTTAATTTGATTAGACCTAGAAGGAACCTGGGCCTGATTTAGTTAACTGAAACACGACCAAAACTTTGTGACTTTCGACTTAGTTTACGACTTTGCGTCAATACTTTGTACTTTATTGGACAGATTTCCATACGCAATCCGATTAGGAGTTGAAAAAATATTCGCACGCGAACTATTACGTAAAATGTTCGTTGAAGTGAGTACGAGTCGAGTACGTTGGTGTACCTGCCCTTGTTCCCATGGCCTGACCTCGAAGGAGGCGGTAAATAAGAGGAATTTGTCAGTGCCATCAACATGTTATTTGATTATGTAATCTCAGTCGGGAGCACGAGATGCTCTCGGCCGGAAACTATCGCCGGAGAATCGTCTACAACTATTTCTTCGTAAGTTGTTCCAAATATTTTGTGAAAGATTTTTTCCTAGACTTTAGGTCTATATTCTTCTATTGGTTCAGTTTTATTTTATGATATCTAAGTGTATATATAGTATCCAGTAAAGAGCACAATGAACTTAGACTAGGAATTGTTACGACGGTCACTACTACTCGTTCTCCTCGCTATTCATTTACTTGACTAAAAAGTCTTAAGTGAAAAGTTGTCCACGTTGATATTAATGTACATTGTGTTTTATGTATTTTATGTATAGCGAGATGCTTGAATATGAAGACAAAAGACTGTCCAATACGTGCTTGAAGCCGAGATGTGGGCTCTTGACATTGACCTCATTTGCCAGCTTAAGGCCACTTTTATCCCTCTCAATTTTGTCATAAATTACTGCTATATTGATCCGGAGAGAGAATGCAAAGAATTCGCAGTGCTACGTTTTTTAAACAAAATTCATTTATACAATCTTGGTGTGCTTCGTTTAGTATTACTTCTCTTTTTTGCTAAATGTAAAGTACTAAAACAACATAAAGCATATTCGTAAAGTACCATCAAACGGCGTGAATGCCATCAAATCTGCCAAATCTTTAAAAGGATTTATCGACGAATTAACATAATTTATTGACCAAAACGCCTCTAGTATTATACTGAAATAAAATTTACTTTTGAATATAACTGTTGATAACATAGATACTATATATATATATATATATATATAAAAATATAAATATATATATTAATATTAATTTAAATATTTTTTTAAGTTTTAACCCGATTTACGACCTAGTGTTATACAGCCGGTAATTGACAAAATATAAGAAACATGACATTATTCCCTATTTAAATAAAAGTTTGTAAAATAGGTCTCATACTAAAACTTTGTAGGTAATATATTTTCATAAATTCTCTGCTTTCTAAACGTAACACAATTTCATTAGCTCCTCAAACATATCACATTTTACAACGCATACTCCTCACAGTACGCTACAAGATCTTACAAGAAAATTAATAATGCACTGCGTTTTCTAAGAAAGCATCTTGAGTATTTTACATCGCTGTACCATTTCGCCTTGGTTCAACACGGTTCACCCGAGTGCAGGCTATATAATAATGTCAACGGTAGTGTTACCACACTCCCTGATAGATTATACTGTATGAATAGTGATGAATAGATATGTTGACTTGGTATACGTGTACGATTCAATTCGATTTGTCTTGAATATGCATGGCTTCATGGATGTGATAGGCTTTAACTTACAATTGTGTTACTTGTGAGGGTCTACGCAGTAACCTGTTATCGTAATAAAAAATATTTATTAGGCTTCTGAATTTACAATATTCATATCTAGCAATCTATTTTAATTCAAAACCATAAAAAATCAATTTCATAATGACCTTGTTATTGCAAGTAACTAATTTACATAATATAAGAGAAGCATTTTCCTTTAAAGCCACTAATAGGGCCCTTTTTTGGTTTCAGCACCTAATTTGAATTTAAATAGGCAGGCATTAGTAATCAGAAACCTGTCTGTTTTCCTCAAAACGTTATTACTTGTCTATCATAAGACGGTACAAAGTTGACTCAACTGATGTTAAAGGTCAACCAACCTAATGAGGCTTCAATATTTAATAAGCTCATCAATTAGGGGAATATTTATGTGCCACCTTTCGACTAATTAGATGTTTGAATAGGGCTTAGTTTATTCTAGAAAATATCAGCCTATTATTGCTTTATTGCAGGGCAAAGGCCTCTACTTATGCGGAGAAGGCACAAGCATTGACCACCTCGCTTGCCCAAAAAATATCTTCAGACAACTCACACACACTAAGCTCAAGCTAAGCAGAGCTTGTGTTATGGTAACCAGACAACTGATATATATACTTATATAATTTGAAAATACATACATATACAACGCTGTGACAGACGAACGGGCGTGGAGTCTAGAGCCAAGGTAAATACGTCTCTATCTTTCCATCCAAGATTGGTAATTGTGAAACAGTGACAAAAATATTGTTTTGCCAAAGCCTCTCATACATTTTAATAATAATTTTAATTTAAAATCACAATAAGATTTATTTATCTCATCCTTTATTATAGGGACACCGTTTAACACCCTTTAATTACGGAATCCTAAAAGAAAAAACAAAAACGAGACGAGCAAAATCGCATTATGAATTTAAAATTGCCAAACGTCCCGTAGAGTGTCGAGATCTCGTAGCGTGTGGTCACTCCAGCTGCATGTAATACGGACTAAGGACACAGTGACCTACATAGAACTACGGATGTGTGCGGTGTTCCCAAACATTTCTGAATTGAAACGTAAGTCAAAAAGGCTTAAAACTAAAAGTAAAAAGATATTTCTATATTATGTATTTATATTGTATTTATTTCTTAGAAATTTTTTACTTAGATTCTTTATATAAAAATATTAAAAAAAATATTATATAATAAAAATATTAATCAAATGTTTCGGGTTTCGCATAAGCTAAGAATAACGTTGTATAGGTATATTAGGGGCATATTTTTTACTCCTCATGAGCTACAATGTAAATATAATTACTTTGTACACAAAACCTCTGAACAACAACAAATATATACCTACAAGAAATATATACAATCTGTATTATGAAGTACCTCACAGAGCATCAAAAAACTGCATTAACGTTGTTTGACAATGCAAAATTCCTTTTTTACTTTTGCAATAAAATTATTTGCACGTACCATATTTCATCCTAACCTTAGTATTAGGAGTTAATAACCTAATACCGAATACACTGAATGGGTGAACGTCACGTAGTGACTAACTTAATCATAAAATTAGCAATAATATGGTTTCTCAAATGAGTGACTTGATGTCTTTTTTGAGAAATAAATGTCTATAAACCTACACTGGTAGAAAATCCCTTGAAGTCCGCCTATATACAATGTTTTTGTTTACATTATGTATAATATTAAAATCAATAAAATAAATGAATATTTTATTTTTAGGAGATGGAAGCCTTGGTTGTGAGTCAAGTACTTGTCCTACAGTACCTGATGTTTCACTGACACAGTTTTGGCAACGAACGACGCCATTTGTTGCCCGCTCGCCTTTGTCAAGCCGTATGTCAGAAATAAGCTACGAAATATATTTATTGGTTTACTTCGTCTAGTTCGTGTGTCGACACTGCTTTGGAGAATAATTTATTTTGTGTCTGTTATGTAGTCGTTATTTTGGACGCTCGTATTGTTCTTATATGTGCTAGGTTTTTTTGGAAGGGAAAATAACGTGGTATTTACTTTCATTTATGTAAATGTTATTTAAGTTCGGACAGATTAGACTTAACCAGGAACTGACTATAATTACTTTTAGAAAATACAATTTTTTGTCATATATAAAGACACTACTTTTTCATTAATATAAATATTTTAGTGCTGAAATAGCTATATCGTGCGGCTTCAGCCACCACTGTTGTTACATACATCCCCTATTTTATCCTAGCATGTGTTGAAAGTTCAAACAACGCCTCTGCGTCATAAAAATAAACTCTTTTTTTTTCTAGCATCTGTAGTTGTGCGTTGAATAACATCAAAAAACCAATCTCTTTATATGTATGCATATTGATTAACTATAAAAACAAACTTTGAAGTGTTTTTACAAAAATAGTAATTAGTCAATGAGTTGGCTAATCAGAAAGGTTCACATGACCTAAACGTTTTCAGTCCGTTGAATACTACAAAAAGAAATCACAATAACTAAATTTCAAATACCTTCAAATTTTTACAGCGAACAATTTCAGTGGGCCAGTGAAAATATTAGTTTCTGTCGGAAGCCAGGCTTAAGCCAATACCACTCAGGCTTTGTGTCGAGTCATACAAGTTATTAAGTTAAGAAGCCGTACTATCTAATACGCTGAAGAGCATCGTTCGTCATATAGAATTTCGATAGGTAAGTGTGTGTCGATGTTTCATCATAGAGACTGAAAAATATTATGATCATAATAATACTGCATTAGCTGTAGTATAAAAATCTCAAAATAAAGTCAACTTATTAATTGTCTATAGACCATTTAAAAGGCATTTTCGTCATGTAGTTTTGTCATAAGTAATTTAATTGTCCAAAGAAATGTAGGTAAACCATTTTGTATACATAAACTGACTAAATGTGTCTTTAAACAGCAAACGACTCGCATATATTTAAAAATTACAATTATTTAAGAACGGTCACAATATATTTACAATAAAGAAACCAATCACATATTAACAAGCTCAACATAACAAAAATATTCAATATTAAACTATATTTTTGAACAGGGATCAATTCAATCATGCAATATGGCGGCAATATGGCGACATTATAAGGGACCTCCGTCAACAGGAACTCCTTGGACGAAATCCGTATAATCAGCAGATTATTCCAAAGGACAACAGATCCCACTTCTGAAGTCATCTTTGAATGTATAATTTGTATAATTACACTTGAAACAATCGGCAGTCAAATCTGGACACATATTGCTAGCTGTTGCTGGCGGTTTAACCCGAGTTATGTTAGGTCTTGGATTGCCACTCCGCTCTCGCCATAGCGTGATGTTAACCTATAACACTCATCAATAATGAGGTTTTTTATAGGTAAAAATATGTTCAAAATAGACTCAGTAGATCCAGAGATTATTCCCTAAAACCTAACAAACTTTACCTCTTTATAATATAAGTATAGATTAACATAGTCGGTCGTTGTCTTGGCGATATAGTGGCGTGTCCATGTCAGGTGGAGTGTGATATATGGCGCCGATGTGAAAGTGCCACGCCACTAAAGGCACGGTATATTGTGGGTCAGCTGTTTTGTGGATCTGCATTTGTTGGGCGATTAAAATCTTGCATATGAAATTAGGTGAAATTATTTGTTGATGCAGTAGGTGGGTAAGATTAATGCTGTTTTGAACCGGATTAGAGAATATTGTTCGGATATTTAAAATATTAAACTTTTTGTGAATCGCTGGCAATTTTATATAAAGGTAAAAAAATAGCTATTTATTTTTTGGTTACGTTACGCTATAGAAAGCTCGAAAACGACTTAAACAATTTCATTCAACTATTTTATGTTTTCTAATACTTTGTAGAAGGTTGTCTGCTCTAATATACAAATAAATAAACGAAAATTAGAAAAATAAATATTTGAAGAGACAATTCCATCAAAGCCACGGGTATAACTAGCAATTCAATAAAAACACTAAGTCCACATAGGATACGCAGTCAGTAAAAACACTTCCTATCTTGCTTTCCTTTCACGATTAAATTAATTTAAAACGAACAGAAAACGCGACACTCACAAACATACCTATGAAACAACAAAAACCAACAACAATATTTCATTGCCATCGTAGCAGGTAACTAAGGTGCAATCAACAAGAAAAGAAATTGATTACAGACAAATCTTTATTACGACAACATTCGCCCTACAGACAGGTAGAACTTAATAACTGGGTACCTATATAAGCAGAAGCATCGGTTCAATTACCCACGTATGTTTGGCAAACAACTCAATAGCCATATACCTTGTTCTTACAAAGAATTTCTGTTTATCTTGTCACTATGTTATGATATTTCTCTACTCCGACTAATGAAACGCGAGGGTGATTCGATGAGATTGGCTTACTATCGCGAAGTTCGTAAGTGTTCGGCAATGTTCGCAAGTGTTCGGGAGTTCGTATGATAACGGACTGAAGGTATGATGGATGGCGTTGTGTGGACTGTATCGCCTAACTGATTCGTGATCGGACTCGCCTGTTAGATACCTGATGAATAAGCGGTTTTATAACATAACATGTTTTTAAATTGTTTCTTGTTTTTACGTGATTTTGCAGAAATTGTTGTCAAATAATAATGGGTACTTGAAGAGATTGAAAAGATAGTTAAAGAAAAACATGTTAATTAAGTATTTTTTGCTTATGTAAAGCGATCAATGAGACCAGTATTTTCTGTATTCCTAGTACAAAAAATATTAAATTACCTCCGTCAAAACCGTACCCAACAGCTGCTAGCAAAATTGTCATATTTTATTTTAGTTGTCCGCATAAATAAAACGTTACATCAGAAACGACCTAACCTTGTCCCTTTTAAGGCCTTATTATACCGTATACGTGTTAAATAAATCCACTAAGATACGAAGACGTTCTGCGTGGGTGTGCAGCGTGCCCTAAGCCTCGATATAAAGACACAGCGTCGCAAATCCGTGTCCCCGATTCAAGGATCGTTCTTAATGCGTGTGCAGCGTGTGTGAACATTTTATTTGAATATTTTATTCAATCAGATGCACATGGGTGCGGATATATGTGTCATTGTAATTCGGTTTGGGTATATGTAACTTGTGTTTATGTTATTGTGTATTGGGAGCTGGTTTATTTTAAATAAATATAATAAAACCGATAATTTTCGATTCAAGGATCGTTCGTAATGCGTGTGTGAACATTTTATTTGAATATTTTATTTAACAGATGCACACGGGTCCGGATATATCTGTGATAGTGTAAATTGGTTTGGATTTATATAATAAATTATAATGTTTATGTTGGAATACCTTAAATGATTATAATAGAACTGAAAATTATAATCGGTGTTAATATTTTAAATGTAACTCTGTCTGTATACTTGTTCATAGACTGATTGTTGTTATTTGTTTTATTATAATGAAAGTCTACGGACTGGGTGGGTGACTAAAGCTTAGAAGTGGAAAATAATGGAGGACTACTTCGACATTTTAACCAAACTGTTGAATATATATAAAAATATAGGTATACAGCAGACATATAAGAAACATTCTGTACACATACTAGCTATAAGTCATGCAAAAGTAATTATGTCTTTTAATGCTATATATTGAAACGATTTTTTATTGGAATTGTGGGGGCAATTAACCCTCTGCGACTGAGGTGCCATTTTTGTTTCCATTATATTGAGGAGTAGTCTGACAGACGTGTAGTTACAGTGCCATTTATGTTTTGGATATTATATATTTTGATATGAAACTTGAATTTATGTAACTATTGACATGTATTTAAAAAGGAATTATAGCTAGAATTCGAATAAAATTCATGTATAAGAATTTATAATAAAAAATGCAACATTTATTTGAGAAGTAGCTTTTGACAAGCATCTCTTTTAAAAATTAATATAATAAAAAATATTAAAAATAATTACAAAACAAACTTAATATTACCTTCTTCCGGATTAAATCTTTTAATAAAAATATAAAAATGGAAATCCTTAGAGTGGTTTTGTTATAAAACATTCTCAAAGTTGAGTCTAAAAATTAGCGGAAACTTCAGCGGCGCGCACTGAAAGCAGCTGTTTTGCGCAGACGCAACAAGTAAATCTCGATTATTATTTCATTTTACTTGAGCAGATACAACACAACTTTAAATTTCCTGATGGCCAAGAGGTTATAGCGCCCGCCTTTCATGTAGTAAGTAGGTTGTGGGTTGGAATCCAAGCAAGTACCAATGTGACTTTTTCAATTCATATGTACTTTGGTTTTTTTTTGGACATCATTCTCATCCCGTGCCTCAGAAAGTACGTAATGGCGTTAGTCCCGGCTATCATTCATAGAACTTTGACCGGAGTAGTCAGAAACCAGAAAGTCAAACCAGTCTAACCAAGGGGTATCTGGGTTGTGGAGGTCTGACAGGCAGTCGCTACACGCCAAACACTGATATCCAGCTAAATCCGGCTAGAGCCTAGAGCCTAGTTGAGAAAAAACTATAGTTGGAAACATGATAACAATGATAATAAATAATACGGCACCACTTTTTTGCCAATGTTGGGCCAGTGCCTTTTGGAGACTAAAAACACCTCAAGGAAAAACCCCTAGATTGAGGCCGATTGACTAGAGACCGATAGAAATGTTTAATTGTACAAAAAATCAATGTTTTTAGTGTTTCAGTATAAATACACTATGAAAATACTGACGTGACGTCTATAATACAGTATGGAGATATAATCATTTTACTGACAATACGTCTATGAGACACATCCCTTATTACTGATGTTACGTATTACGGACACCACAGCTGAATTACTAGTCAATGGCTCATGCTACGGATTTCTTCGCCGCACTGGAAAGTTGGGTGGACGGGCTCAGGAAGGTACTGAGCGGCGCAAGACGATTCTCTGAAAAATGACGGAATAGCAACCAAAATTTAATGTTGCGGTGTCTGTCAGACGTAACCTCAGTCGCAGAGGGTTAAGTATGGAAAACTCAAACTCCAAAGAACATAATAGATACAGGCATAGGCTACTCTTATAAGGTTTCAGACGGACGAAATCGTGGGCCAACCCGAGTGTTAAATAATTTGTTCTGACTAAAAAAAACAAATTTAAGATTCCCACATTTACACAATCGTATGCAATAACCATTAAACGATTCGCATTATTTTAACACCAACGATAAGCTCCAAAATTAAAATATTTCACAACAATCAGATAAGCAGTTCCGCATAAATTCCAAACATACACACAAACAAACTTTTCTCATTATACCATTAGTACGATTTCCGTCAGCAGTTAGTTCAGGAACTATTTTACACAATGTAATAGGGCTGTTACAGTTACGATTCTTAAAGCAAACATTAGCAAGGTTGTCGCCCCATGCTTTCGTAAGATTTAACATACTTTAAGCTTTAAATATGATGTTGGGTAGTGGATAAATTAAGGATCTAATTTGGTGTGTGATTTTGGCTTATAATAGAGGGTTTAGTTTGAGATTTAGTTGAATTAAATAGCGTAGAGGAAAGGCTCGCAGTTGAATATGGTGGCACACTATTTGCGTTACTTGGGTAATGAAATCTATACTCCAGCCTTATTAGAATAAGCTTGATATTGCTTCGCAACGAACACGCAAATATTTCGCCAAATACGCCAACTAAAGTTGCAACATTAAATAAGCTGTGCTATGAACGCTAAAACAGAGAGAGATGAACATACGTTTCTTAGGTCGAGCTTTATTTTAGCTATTCTTCATTTCTATCCTACCTTTATAGTTTGACATATGTGCGACAAAGGCCGTAATATTGCTTAGCTTCCCTTTATCCGCCTGAGTTTCCCTATGTCGTGTGACTTTCCCCACAAACATGGCCAGATCTTCACACTACTTTCACGACTATCTACTTCAACCAATGATATTTTATTTACCGTTGACTTTAACGATGAAATCAACTTACAGGTGACCCATTAAGAGAGCAAGAGAACTGAAGACTGCCCTATCTATCCAGATAATACGTGACCAGCCCATTCCGACATCAATTATTAAATGATAGATTATAATAAAATGTTAATCACAATAATGAGATTTGAATTCCAGCTTAATCCAGCTCTAATCCCTTAATCATCTGAATAAGCCCAAAAGTTTATAGCCGGTAATAAAATCCAGGCAAGATTCTCGGACCGCTCTAAACTTAAGAAAAATACGCTATAATACCAATTCTTCAGAAATGTGACAGGGAATTACTAGGGTAAAATGTGACTATACTGTCAATTTACTGGCCGCAAGCGCATTCATGACTATATGGCAACATTTTGATTTTAAATTTGGAGGTTCAATATTATTTTACTATTCTACTTTGCAAAGATTATTATTCTATTATAAAAAAAGGGTTTACAATGTAAAATACTATTTTTATTTCCGAAAGTCATAGTCTGTTTTTAATGGTACAATAAGTTGGATGAGTAAAGGAACAAAAAATATTCTAACTTTGAAAGACGCAAATATTCTAACTTTGAGCTTAGCGCGTTTAACCCAACAAACTCTTCCGGTTTATAATATTGGTATAGATTAAAACTGAATACAATACAAAATCATTACGCCCACTAAAATTACCAACAGCAAAACTCTTTAAACGAGCAAAAGAAAAGCTTGCGGCGAAACCCTATTCCCTTTAAGGGAGAATTAAAGTGTTCCCTTTGACACAGAGTAAGATTGGAAACGGTTGCATCCGTTTGCTGCCTCGTAAACAGACGACTGTATAAGCGACCAGAAGTGTGCCGTATACATACATACAAGAGAGACTATATTTGATTAAGAAAAAATGGCTTTGCTGATCTTTTTTTTTGTACAATGGTAGGATGTCATAATGAAAGCTGTTAATATAAACTTAGTAGGTACATGATTTGTGCCGAAATGACAGGTGTTCCATATAGTCTGGTAGATAATGAACTTTAGTACATAACAAGATGTAACTAGCTCTATATGCGGCTTAGCCCACGGATTCTTGTTCTAACACGTATCCCCTATTTTAGGGGTCCCTTAGGGAGTAACTGTTAACAATTTGTTTGTTAATGAGCTTTTGCGTCATTAAAAGTAACTACTGTGTAATTTTTAAATTCTTAGCTTTTAATCCTTCGAACACACGTGATTTGAGACACAATAGAAAGACAATAGCAGCCCGTTAGCTGGCTGTCGGTTGGTCGTTGAAAGGTTATAGTTTTAGTTGTGCGTTTATATTATTATAATCGTTTAAAGATAACCGACGAAAATTTTTAACGCAATATTTCTAGAATAATGTACTGAAACCGTGGTAATTATTTACTTCACGATGTTCACTCTTTATTATGAGATCTATACTAATATAAAAAATTCTGTAGTAGCTCTATCTGGCTGTGTGTCCTCCAATCTGTTTCGTTTTTATGGCCAAACCATTAAGCACTTTTGATAAAATTTGGTAAGGTGAAAACTTAAGCGCCACAAATGTTTATAATAGTTACCGTGATCCTGGAACATAAAGGGCAACCGAAGGAACATGTGTGGGTTTTAGTCAGTAAAAGTCTGACACGCCCTCCCGCTGCACCCAGGACGGGAGCAGTCATTTGATGATTTCCCACTCACCAAAAAAAAAAAAAGGGGCTGGTTATTTTTTAATCCGCTCCTTTGGGTGCGTCCGCGAAAACTGACATTCACGTCGACACAGACCTAGTCACGGGCAAAAGTTAGCAACAATATGACTACATAGTTTGAAGGTCTATTATTTTCATGACGTAATTAATGTGTGGTGAAATACGATATCGAACACAAAATACCTCAATCTCTTTGATTGAAACATTCTTTATAATTGGTCAAGGTAAAATGTCAAATTAAAGTATGTATATTTACTTTATATCAAAGCAAATAAATTGCTTTAAAAGGCTTTTTTAATTGTAAATACGTTCTAAGTAAAACCTACACAATGAAAATGTCGTAGCAATTTCGTAGCGGTTCGTAGCCTTGAGCCTACGATGACATTAAGTACCAGACATGATTTAATTAATTGTAGTTTTATTGAAGTATTTTTGAAATCGTTTGGTTTTTTCAACACACTCTTAATCATAAATATTTTCCGAGTTATGATCATCGTAGAATTCGTAAAAAATGTCGTAGCGGTTTCGTAGCATTACGTAGCATTTCGTAGCGGATCGTAGCGTTTCCTCTACGACGACAGGCTACGAGCTATTTGATTTGCTTTGGTGCTACGGCTGACATTTGCAGTAAATCTGTGCGGTTTCAACGAAGATTGTATTTCAAATGCATCTCTCAGGTGTTTCAGTGGTGAGATTTTAAATTGCTTTCGGTTAACAGTGAAAAGATTGTACACGAACGAGTTTGTTTAAAGGAAATTGAAATGTGAAATTGTGTGTAGGTGTTTTTGTTTCGCGAAATACTATAACTTGATGTAGATCTATTATTAGGGTATGATTAAAAATACTAAATGTGAAATTTAAACTAAAAATAACAAAGGAATTTTAAAAACAGGGACTAAATTAAAAAATATAAATATATATTTTTTATATTAACCATTAGAATTCCTGGCTGGGTAAAGATCTTTCTGACATTAAAACATTATTTACCTTTTACATTTTTGCGCCCTCGCAAAAACGCTCGTGGTTCGACGACGTAACAAAATAACTAAAAAAAGTTCCAGAATTTGTACACCCCTGACATTTAACCACACCAATATCACAGCAAAAAAAATCCATCGAAAATACTGTCGTCTTATATCCGCAATCTTGGTAAAGATGTTATCAGTTTTGATCCGGATGCAATAAAAGCTGAACCCTTACATTTGGCAGAATCCCTTAATCACGTCTTAAGGCAAGTCGTATGAGAGTGACCCTTATGGAGGGAGGGTTCTAACGACGCCGATATATTACTAGCTTACCCTTAAGCTAAGTGACTCGTCTAAGTATGGTGAAACTTAAAATGGTGAATGATTATAAATCATTCACATTTTATTAACCGACTTCAAAAAGGAGGAGGTTCTCAATTCGTCTGTATGGTTTTTTTTTTGTATGTTTGTTACGCGATATCTCCGTCAACTCTAAACGGATATTGATGGTCCTTTTTTTGTTTGATAAGTCATGATTCAGAGGTGGTCCCATATAAATTTTATGGCAATCGGTTATTCGGATGTCGGTGGCTTCTCTTCTGCCAGTCAATTTGTGTTGCCACCAACTTCCGAAATTTTTGTTATTTTTAAGTTTCTTAGTGGCATTTGGTAAGCTATCAACTGTTTGATAATTAATTGTTTTTATTATATTTTTATTTATTTACACACAGTCGTTAGAAAACGTGTTAGTGACACAATAATGCCAAAATTGTAATGCACATATTCGTACAACATTGTAAATCCTATCTATCTCTGACTATTGATATTGAAATCCCCCGAGCGTCGAAGTTGACCGGACGTATTCATGTGTGCTCCGTGTTTAATAATTTTTATAATTATAATACTAAGCTTTCGTCAAATATTTTGACTACATATCATCGATAAGTGGTAATACTATAATAAACAGTGCATTGGACAGGATAACAGTGATTAAAACATTGAAAATAGTGAGTTACAAAAATTAAAATAGTGTTATTTAACAAATTGAACTGTGTGGGTACTTGAACGGATTTTGTTAAATTCTTCTGCAGACTAAGAGCGGCTTTGAATGTTCCTACCGCTTACCTCAATAGGAACAAATATTTCAACAGTGACTCTATCGTTCATCTGGTCAAGCGGTCAACGGCGGCCGCACTAGTTTTGCGCTCGAAGTCGAGAGTTCAAATCCCAACTAATGCATCGCTTCTTAGGAGTAGCGCGATAAGACAAAATTACTTTTTGGCTTTTTTACATTATTATATTTCTATTTTACAACAATTTGGAACTCATTCCGCAGTCCAATACTTGCAAAGCGCCTACCATTTAAAAATAGCAATACTTGCAGTCTTAGTATGTTATAACTAATTACGTAGGCGCTCATATAAAAGTCCTATTTTTACTAATATACTTTGCCTGCTTTTTGGTTTATTAGTACAATCCCTTTTAAACATTTATTTTTTGTCACTGAACGTACATTTGCAACAACTTTATTTACCAAGAATAATTAAACATGGCTGATGACACTTCTCCTACAAATAAACACGAAAAAGCTCTGCGTAATGTATCGACTACCAGAGGAAACAAAAGGCAAGCTCTTGGATCTCCACCTCAGGCGACCTCCGAATATGTATTATCGCGAGATGATGTTCGTGAGATTATCCAGGAAGTAATGAAAACCGAATTATCGTTAATGTTTTCCAAATTAAATGAAACTTTGAACGCTATGCTGAACAGAGAGTTGCAGCCCATTAAAGACAAAATTGCTGACATGGACGACTCCATGAAATTTATGAATAGTCAGTATGAAGACCTACTAAAAGAACAAGCTTCATCTAACGAGACCATTAAAACACTGCAGAAGGAAAAACTTGAATTGAGCAAAACTATCAATTCGCTATATGTTCGTGTAGACCAGTTGGAACAACAAACTCGATCTAACAATATTGAAATTCAATGCTTACCTGTAAATAAACGTGAAAACCTGTTCAATATTGTATCGGAAATCTCTAAGGTGACTGGATGCGTCATAGAAAACAGAGATATTTTGCATTGTACCAGGGTAGCCAAACTCAACTCCAATAACACAAGACCACGTTCAATTGTAGCACAGCTGGCCTCCTCTCGCCTTCGTGATGAATTCCTGGCGTCAGTTACTAATTTCAATAAAAACAATAAGGACAACAAACTGAACAGCGTACATCTTGGCTACTCCGGGCCAAAAACACCAATCTTCGTCACTGAACATCAGATCTGTCCCCAACATATAGGTCTCTGCACGCCGCTGCGAGGATCAAAGCCAGAGAACTTGGTTATAAGTTTGTGTGGATCCGAGGTGGTAGAATATTTATGCGTAGAGTACAAGAATCGGAGCACATCTTGGTTAGAAACTTGGACACTCTAAATAAGTTAACTTAACCTTTTTCTCACTGTCGAAAATTATCGTATATTATTGTATAATCTCAATGGCATTCAATTATAGTTAAAATTCTCGGATCTTAAAATTTATTACCAAAATACTAGAGGTCTACGCACAAAGACTCATACTTTTTGTCGTCAATTATTTTTAGAGAACTATGACATTGTTGTATTGACAGAAACATGGCTTAATAGCAGTGTATTAAGCGCGGAGCTGTTCGACGATCGATATGTTGTATACAGAAGAGATAGAGATGGTAGGAAAAAAGATGGAGGTGGCGTACTAATTGCAGTATTAAAGAAATTCAATTCAAAACGTATAGCTCACTGGGAAAGCCAATGTGAGGATCTTTGGATAACTATCGAGGTGCCGTTTACAACATCTCTTCGTCGGATGGCTCTGTGTGCTGTATATCTGCCACCGCCTGTGTTACGTAGTACGTTGAATACTTTTCTGGACAGTTGTAATGCAATATTCGAACAGACGGGCTTTTACACCTGTATTGTCGGCGATTTTAATTTAGGTAACATAAAATGGAACTTGGTTAATGACTCGAAGAAAAATTATACTCCTGCTGGATTTAGTAATGTACTAATAGACTTCACTCACGAACATAAACTGACACAATTTAATAACATTATGAATGCATCTGGACGAATACTAGACCTGGTATTAACTGATTCACCGAACGTTAGCGTTACTACGGCCTTAAACCCCCTAAGCAATATTGACGTCCACCACCCTCCTATTGAAATCCAGTTCAAAGCGTGTTATGAGACCCAACTTCCATACAACCCTCAGACTATAAGAACTAATTTTTATAAACTCGACTACGATAAAATCTGCGAGGATCTAAGTGACTTAAACTGGGATAAAATGTTCTTGGACGTGACGAATGTTAATGAAATGATTCGTTTGTTTTATGACACGCTTCAAAATATTATTCACATGCACGAGCATCCCAAGCATACCTCTAAATTTAAAAAATATCCGCCTTGGTTCAATAAAAACTTAATAAAAGCTTTAAAAGAAAAGGAAAAAATAAGATCTCGGTACAAAATCTATAAGAACCCTAGGGATGAACTTGAACTAAAATTATTGGGCAAACGGTGTTCTAAAATAGCTATTGACAGTTATAATAATTACATAAAGGTCACTGAAGATGAAATCCTCAAAAATCCAAATCGGTTCTGGACGTACATTAAGGCTAAAAAAGGTGGTTCTAGCTCTTTCCCTGCTACAATGACCAACGGAACTGTATTTACATCCGATGGTTCACAAATATGCGAAATATTTGCATCTAGCTTTTCCTCCGCGTTTATTGATGCGAGAGCGCCACATAGTGAACCGGAGTCCGAATTTCTTCAAAATATGAAGAATAACAGCCTACCTTTAACTGCACCTGTTATTGACCGCGAGAGCATAGTAAAAAAGCTTAAGTCATTGGATCTTCGTAAAGGCGCTGGCCCTGATGGTATCCCGCCAATATTTATTCATATGTGTGCCTCAGGTCTGGTATCCCCCTTATGTCTGATTTTCAACAAATCTCTTACTTCAGGTATTTTTCCCGACTTATGGAAAAAAGCCAAGGTTATCCCTATTTATAAAAGTGATGAAAAAGACAACGTCAAAAATTACAGACCTATCTCTATCTTATCAACTTTAGCCAAGGTTTTCGAATCGTTAGTTTGCCCATACATTCAGGCACACCTCAAACTCTATTTGAGCTACTCACAGCATGGTTTTGTGGGCTCTAGGTCTACTTGCACAAATTTAGCGACTTTCACAGAAATGGTATCGGATGCTATCGACTGTGGCAAGGAGATTGACGTGATCTACACAGACTTTAGCAAAGCCTTCGACCGCGTGCCCCACCACGTACTGCTTTCGAAGTTATCTGCGCATGGAATCACCGGTACACTCCATAATTGGCTAAAGTCTTATCTTGAAAATCGTTCCTTCTTTGTTGCGGTCAATGGCTTCCGATCTGAAACCCACAAGGTGACCTCAGGAGTTCCACAGGGCTCACATGTTGGACCGGTTCTATTTAACATCTTCGTTAACGACATCCCGCACTGTCTACGATTTTCAGAATGTTTCATGTATGCAGACGATCTTAAATTCTCCAGGATAATCGAATCAGAAAATGACATAGCTTTACTTCAGAGGGACGTAGACTCGTTAGTTCAATGGTGTGAAGCTAATGAAATGAGTTTGAACGTGAAAAAATGCTTCCACGTGAAGTACACTCGGAAAAAAAAAATGACGGCTAGTGTGTATCAAGTGGGCCCAAACGTTATCCAAGAGGTGGATCAAATAAAGGACTTGGGAGTGGTTTTTGACAGTGCTTTGACATTTGTGCCTCATGTTGAAGGCGTAGTCAAAAAGGCGTCTAGAATGCTTGGATTTGTGGTTAGGAACGTTGTTGGTTTTAAGAGTAGCCGTACAAAGGTCATATTGTACAACTGTATCGTTCGTAGCATAATGGAATACTGCAGTACAATTTGGAGACCTCATTACTCCACGCACATCCTTCGACTGGAGCGAATACAAAAGAGATTTCTCTGGCATCTGGCCTACGCAAGCGGAAATGCAAAAAGAATAAAATCATATGAAGCCCGACTCTCTTACTTTAAGATGGTTTCATTAGAGAAACGTAGGGCAATCATTGACTCCATGTTCGCATACAAGCTGCTCCGTTGCAAAATTGACTGTCCCCTGCTACTGTCAAAGCTTCAGTTTCGGGCTCCTGCAAGAATCCCTCGCGCTCCCATTACTCCTTTACACCCTCCACTCCGCAGAACTATACTAGGTGCAAACTCTATAGTCCCTCGTCTTTGCAAATCGTTAAATAGCACCAGCGATCTTGCTGATGTGTATTTTGACTCATATGCCAAGTTCCATAAAATAATCAGTAGTAATGCTTAGTTATAATAGTTTTTTTTTGTAATAATCTTGATTTTTATTTTGTTGTGTCCTCGAATCTGTCTTGTACTTTTTTATTGCTAAATTGTCAATTGAAACTTATAATTTAACACCATAATTTAACATCTTTTTGTTTATATAGTTTAGTGTTTGTGTCACACATTAATGTTTATGGGGCATGCGGTGCTAACCTGTAAGAAATTGTTACACTAACCTTGATTATGGTATTATTTAACTTAATTACAATTAGTGTAAACAATTGTTGGTTGGCCAATAAAGGAAAAATAAAAATAAAATAAAATCTTTTTATACTAGCTGACATATCAACGATGGTTTTTTCAAATATCGCCAGGGGTTGGATTCGAAATTTCAATTCTGTCTTTTACTACATTTGAATTTTCCACGGTCGATATCTCTGGTTACTTTTTAGCTTCACTGGTTAAAATTCTATATAATACTATCTCCTTTCATGTAATAATAATTAAACCACACGCCCCACAAAATCGTAGAATCTAACATTTCAATTTATAAAATTATGATGGGTATTTTTTGAAATTTTGACACGTTATAAGATTTTTTTTTCTCTATCTCCTAATGTCTTAATTACATCCATGCAACACATGAAAAGCACTGTTTTAAATTAATTTCGTTATATTTGAATTTAAAAAACCTACAAGATCATCACAATATATCATAATCATTGTTGTTGTTGTTGTGTAATCGTTATTGCCTTGTCGACAACAATTAACAAATGTCCCCTGGCCCCGTATTCTGGTGAGTGAACAGCGATTTATTTCGTATATCGTAATGGAAACGAGCGTATGTTTAACATAAAGAAGAATATTATGAATTGTGAATTATGGTAGACTATTCACTTTTCATTTTACAAATATAATTGCTTCGGTTAAAAAATAATTGATTAATTTTTCGCATGTGCCAAAACTTATCATACGAATGAAAATTTCACCAACAAAAACTATTTGTAAACCAATTCTATCACTTCCAATTCCAAATAAGGCTTGCTACAAATCATCAATCAATCATATCAAGCCGTCATGCTTCGACATCTAGTTAAGTACTCCGCTGTAACCGCATCGTAAAGGTAAATATCACTTATCAGTGAGTATCGACTCAAAACGCGATGCTCTTCAATTAAGCGAGGATCGCAAGTTGTAACATTGTATAATATCCCCGAGTGCTTGTAACGACATGATTGACAGTTTGTTGGCAGCCCTGTCGACTGTAACATAAGCTGGCAAAATGCTTATGAACAAAATTGAACGCTGCGTAGGTATTATTACTTCATTATGACTTGTTGCTAAGTAAATATTGGCGATACTGTTATGTTGCACGTTTTAACTGAATAAACTGCGCGCTTGTTATGATTATGTTTATGTTAATGTACCATGGGGTGTGCGTTGCAGTCGACGATTACCAATTGAGACTTACAGTTGACGATGTCTTTCGGTTCGTAAGAAAGTGATAGCAAGGGACACATAACGACAGATAGACAGGTCGATAGAAACCGATTGAAATGTTTTATGTAATGATTGGGGTGCGTGTCGCGTACACACCTCGCAGATATCCGTAGCTTTCAATAACAAACGATCACACTGTCCTTCGATTACGTAAACCGATACATTTTTTAAAATAAATATTCCGTCAAAAACGAACGAAACTTTTGACGATCGATAAGAAAAACGCTTCTGTATAGAAAATTTCCGCCGCTAATGTAATGAGAAGGTGGCTCGAGGAACGGGTCGCAGTAAACATCACACGGCGCAGTCGCATAAATTGTCTCCGGGTATTAATGCTATCGGAAAAACCATTATTTACTAACGGATTGGGGTGCTAGTGCGTGTACGTGTATACGCGTGGAGCGGCGCGGCGCGGTGCAGGCGCGGTACTTACGACTGGGGCGGGTGGCGCGCGGCTCGCGGGTCCGGGGGCCGGTCACCTCGGGCACTCCATTGATGAGCTGAGGCGGCAAGCAGCGCGGGCAGGGTCGCATGGAGCGGGCGCGCGGGCCGGCGAGCGCGGCGGTACTGGCGCCCGGCGCCCGCCGCACGTGGCCGCTCAGGTATCAATCAATCGATGCGCGGCGTCGGCGCGGGCGCGTCGCGGGCGCGGCACATTCATGTCGCGCGAACAGCTGACGGCCGAGCCCCGTAAACATGAATCGGGACTCCTCCCCGCCGCCCGCGCTCCGCGGCCCTGCGCCGCTCACCCCCGCGCTCCCCTGTCCTGACCTACTCTGCGCAGGGCGCTGCCGAACGCGAATGCTTACACTATACGACGTTCAACGAAAAACGGTGCAGCCTTTCAGAACCCGTGATTCATAAGACAAGTTTTTAACTAAGTTGGTGAAACGCAACTGGTTGGCACGGGTTGCTCTTTTATAGCGAATTACGATGTATTTTTCAATTTACTTAAAATTCATTTTAGACACGCCAAGTATGAGATCTTGCTTTTAGTCGCCATATATGTACAAAAAAGTATTCACAACTAATTAGGTAATAAGACTACAAATCTCGTCACCAGATTGTGGTGAACATCCTAGCATTAGTGTCGAAGGGGCGGGCGGTCCGCACGGCGCGTGCGTGCAGGATATCGTCCTGATGGCACTGCCTCCACATCCCGACTGAGGCCAGTCAGTCGGTAACCGCTGCGAAGACCACACGTGGGATGACGGAGAGGTATTACAGGATGCACGGAATGGTCGAAAGTTTGAATGATTTTATTTCTCATTAAGGGAAAAGTTTGGATGTTTTTATTTATTGGGTCTTAACTTTTAATGTTTGAGTTCAGGAGTTGTATAACAGAATTCATTGTTTTTAATCACGCTGTGAACAATTTATTTAATACGTACATAGTTTAATTAGATCATTGTCTCTTTGATTACAAGAAACTTCGAGACTTATTAATCCTTCACACACACGTGATTTAAGACACAATTAAAAGACAATAGCAACCCGACAGCCGACTTTCGGTTGGTCGTCAAAAGGTTGAACCATCAAACAATTATTCAAAAATGAAGTAGGTAAATAAAGTACTAACAAATCGCAAATAAGCGAACCTCTTCATCGTTTTCTCAGCCAAATCTCAATAGAAAGTGAAAACATTTATCATACGAGATAAACTAGAGTTTTATTTAATGTGTAATTGAATGGTAGCACCCAGCGGCGATGTCCTGGACGTTCGCCAGGAGCAACAGTTCTTTACGAGACTTCGATGCAGTTGTAACAATATACTCTTTCTTTCTACGTTTATACTTTGGCAGGGTGTCTTGGTTAGGCTGCGTCATATAGAAGGGGGTTAGCGGGAACTGTCAGCAAATTATAGTCAGACCATACACTGAATAAAAATTGTGGATATTGTTAAAGGGTACACAATTACACACTATATTTAAATGAGTGCGCCTCTATTTACTCACAATTAATTGCTGTTATAAGCTGTTTGTAACCATGTTAGCATATTGCTCGAAGTTATTACATATATAGCTACAGGATACCAGCATAGTTAGTTGGTACAGGACTAAATATAGAGGATAAATGTTTATAATTTTTATAGGACACTCATAATTGTTTTAAGATGAAATAATAATGAATATAATTACAACAATGGTGTCTTCTGATTTATTAAAATTAATTAATTTACAATACATAATTATGTGTGGTAAATTAA
Source organism: Athetis lepigone (assembly GCA_033675125.1). NCBI lineage: Eukaryota > Metazoa > Arthropoda > Insecta > Lepidoptera > Noctuidae > Athetis > Athetis lepigone. The sequence goes on along the minus strand of CM066236.1, from coordinate 6,457,577 downwards.
ATTATTATTTACTGTACATATGCATATTAAATTAAATTATTTTGTAAGACCGGATTTGGTTTATACCTAACCAATGGATTTAATAAAGGGTATTGAATGACATTGGATATTTTTGCTAACTGTATAACGCGACAAACGCGGGCGATATCTCCCCGCTCTCTATGTGAACGAGCCATAACTCTTTAAATCTTCATATAATAATATGAACACGGTCTATTTAGTTAGCGACTTTCGTGCCCCATTCGACTGCAGAATGAAAGCGATACGTCGCATGACAATGCGATTTATGGGCTTACTAGCTGTACCCGGTTTTTTGTTTTTGCGTATTTGAAAGTAAAATAAAAATTGGATAATGTGATGCTTCAATATTACCTTTCGACGACCTAGCGACAGCCGGCTGTCGACCTTCTGTTGTCTTTCTATTGTGTCTCGAATCACGAGTGATTGAAAGATTCAATTAATAATCAGTAGTGGCCCAAGGGAGGTTTAATATATTACTAGCTCTGGGGTTGCGGAATGTTTATAATAGTTACCGTGACCCCGGAACATAAAGGGCAACCAAAGGAACATGAGTGGGTTTTAGTCAGTAAAAGCCTGACACGCCCTCCTGCCGCACCCAGGATGTGAGAAGTCATTTAATGATTTTCCACTCCCCAAAAAAAGAAATAAAATTACTAGCTTCCACCCGCGGCTTTATCCCTGTGAATGTCTGTAACTTTAGTGTTTTTTTTGGTGAGTGGGAAATCATCAAATGACTTCTCACATCCTTTCGTGTCAGACTTTTACTGACTAAAACCTACTCATGTTCCTTCGGTTGCCCTATATGTTCCGGGGTCACGGTAACTATTATAAGCATTCCGCAACCCCGGGACTAAAACCCACTCATGTTTCTTCGGTTGCCCTTTATGTTCCGGGGTCACGGTAACTATTATAAACATTCCGCAACCCCGGGACTAAAACCCACTCATGTTTCTTCGGTTGCCCTTTATGTTTCAGGGCCACGGTAACTATTATAAACATTCCGCAACCCCGGGACTAAAACCCACTCATGTTTCTTCGGTTGCCCTTTATGTTTCAGGGCCACGGTAATTATTATAAACATTCCGCAACCCCGGGACTAAAACCGACTCATGTTTCTTTGGTTGCTGTTTATGTTTCAGTGCCACGGTAACTATTATAAAACGATAAAAAACGACTTTATTTTTGTAATTAGGTAAAACAAATACACTTTATCACGTCATTTTTTTCTAATTTTAATCGAACGATGGAGCCGGTGTTTTCTAGCTTGACTACTCTGAGAAGAAGCAACCGAAACAAACTCAGAATTTATGCCAAAAATCCTTTGATGAAAATAAGCTTCAGACTTTGACCGTTAGTTTAGAGGTTAGTGACCTTGCCTGCTAAGCCGGAGGTAGTGGTTCGATTCCCACCCAGGGATAGATTTTTTTATAAGTTACTAGCTTTTGCCCGCGGCTTCGCTCGCGTTAGAAAGAGACAAAAAGTCTATGTTACTCTCCATCCGTTAAACTATCTCCACTTAAAAAATCACGTCAATTCGTCGCTCCGTTTTGCCGTGAAAGGAAGACAAATATACAGACAGACACACTTTCTCATTTATAATATTAGTATGGATATATGTTTATAAATTGCCTGGTTACCGTAGTACAGGCTCTGCTTAATTTGGGATCAGATGATCATGTTTTAGTAGTCGCAGGAAATAAAAAAAAAATGTTTTCGATGAGTTGTCCCAAGACACTAAGATATTTAAAAAAAATAGCTTTCTAAAGTTACAATTTACAGAGAACAATTTTTAACTGTCGAGAACAGTCAGGTAAATTCCGGTCAACAAAATAATAACTTTCATTTGCGTAAAAAAGGGTAACGGATAAGTTACGTTATTTTCAGTTTCAGCGAAAATTTCAGCGACGTAGAAAATTATCGTGGCTTGAAAAAGAGCGTGTCATTGCTATTTGCTGCAATGACGCCATACATTCAGTCACTAATTATACGTGGTGTAAGGAACTTCTTGGTACAAACTTGACATGAATTCGGTACGTAAGTATTAATTATTTATTCCTTTGAAATAATTATTTCAATATGACTGTTTAAGGTACTTTTGAACGTTGTTACCTACTATTATTACAAATGCAGAAGTTTTTATGTGTGTGTGGATGTTTGTTACTCTTTCACGCAAAATCTAATGAACGAATTTTGATTAAACTTTACAGTAATAAAGCTTATACATCAGGATAAAACATAGGCTACTTAACATTACGCTATGACCCACGGGAGAACAAAAAGAAAATGTAACCAAGATTTTGTAAAACATGATATTTTTAAAAAGAGTGTCCGTGGAGTTTCTTGCATGTTCTTCTCCATAGAGATCTACGTTTTGGAACAGGCAATTAGCGTCACTTTTCTTTTCTGACTAACCGACCGACTCTTTGACAATTCATAAGTACCTGTAAATGCTCTAAGTGAAATAAATGCTTTGAATTTTGAATTTTCTACATTCAAGCAGACGAAGTTGCAGGCGAAAGCTTGCGAATAATAAAATAGTCAAACTGAGTCATCCCATTACAATTGCAGAAACGCCAATTTAAAAAAATATTTTTTAAGATTTTGATAGCACGGTTGGCAGCTGTGTTATATCTCGCAGGTTGGATTCCCGCGCGGGCCAATAATTATATCGCTTACAAGTATTTATTTCGAACTTGGAAACACTTATTTCTCATTTTTGTAACTACGTCATAATTTCGCAGCTGTATATGCTACGCCGTAGCAGCTACACAGTTAGGCTACGGCGTAGCTTTTACTTCTTTTTATCAATGTTAAGCTTCGCGAGAATATCTCATATCCGAGTCATACGATTACTGAAACAGTAAAGTTAGTAGCAAGACTAACTCCTAAGCTTGCTGAGTATGGAAGAAAGTACTACTACTTTAAAAAACCAAGTGCGAATTCGATTGGCGAACGAAAGTTCCCGTATAACCGAACGAATTAAGGAATGAGCAAAAACAACAAACTAATATATCCCGTTTCTCATGATGACGTGTTGTTAGGCCAAGTGGTTAAAGGCCGGCTTTTATGCATGACGTTACGAATTTAAAACCTAATAATATCAAAAATATACTTTTTATGTTTATCTAGGTCATCACTGACCTTCCGTACTTTGGTAACCAATTCTCAATGGAATAATAGGGGACTATATGGGACTTCGGAAAGCATGTGAAACTTTTACCTAGTTACCCAGTAACTGCATGGACGTTTGGTATTTAGTTCAATGCGGTGAAACTAGAAACTGAGATAATTTTATTTCTGTCTGGTGTCAAAGTGGCTCAAGTTATATACACCCGGTTAATTCCATCTAATTTTGTTACTAAATGCGCCACCATTTTCGTACGAAACCCTAAAAAGATGCCTATCGACAAAACAGTCTGCCCTCAAATATTTATTGCATTTTCAAAGTTTTGTTCAGCAATCTCAGTGAATGCGAGCCTCGGCAGAACTTGTCAATTTTGCTTCGCGTGCAAAACGCACCCATCTGTGTTATACGCTCTAAATCAATGACAATGGATAATGCGTTAGGAACAGGCACTTGGAGAATATAATACGTAAAGAAGATTTTTCAATAATGTGAATCTACCTACATAATATTTAAGCATCAGATCGATGCGTGTTGTAAGCCTGTTGGTCTAGCTAGTGGTTAGTAACCCTGACTGATAAGAAGGGGTCGTGGGTTTGATAAATTGGTTCCAATAGGACAAATTTTAAACTTTGTGTGTTGAGCATAAAAGTTTGTTCTGCAGGATTTTTTATTTATGATGGATATTGTAGAATGGGACAAATGGGATACGGAAGAATATTTTAAAGTCGTGATAAGCAGTGATAGATTTATAAGGCTGACTATAAGTGCTATATGGCCTAATAAATCTATAGCTGACTTTTTAATTTGCTTGTCAATATGTGAAGATTTTAAGACAACTTCTTATTCGTCCTAAAATTCTTCCTGTAGGTAAGTGATAGTCAAATTCTTCAACATCACAAGTGACTAGAAAGATGCTGTAACCAGGGTTGCGGAATAGTTCTAATAGTTACCGCGGCCCCGGACATAAATGGCAACCGAAGGAATAAGGGTGGGTTTTAGTTAGTAAACGTCTGACACAGGAAGTGTTCTTCTTCTTCTTCGTTAAATTTATTAATTTATTTATTATAAAATCTTACCTACAACTACCCTTACAGATCTGCGATCCAATACGATAGCGGGGCCTTACATCTTAATCCTTAATCTAAATCTTATATAAACTTAAACTACTTATCTTATGTAAATCTTATATAATCTTATATAAATTACTTCTCCCGCCTCGCCCAGGGCGGGAGAAGTAATTTAACGATTTTCCATCCTCGAAAAAAAACGCTGCTACCGAAGACGTAAGTAAAACAGCAGGCGACAGCTAGTTTACTAAAAAACGTAGTAAAAAACAATTCCTTTATACTTTCAACGACCAAGCGACAGCCGGTTGTCGCGCTGCTATTGTCTTTCTATTGTGTCTGAAATTACGTGTGTTTGAAGGTTAAAAAACACGAACTGGGTCTCATGAAACAGTTTGTCCAAACACCACAGTATGGGCCACATTGCTATTAGCAAATTATTCATGTGGCCATTACCAGGTGGCTATTCTTTTGTACCTACTTGGCGAGGTGGTATGTCGGCGAAGTTGTTTGCCGTTACACACGTAATGCCTTTATACAAGCATCTTTATAATACGTATGTGTTTAAATGTTATTATAAGCATGTTATTTATTGTCTCGTTAGCGTAGTACAGGTGCTAGACAGTTTGGGTTCAGATGGCCTTGTATATGTTGTCTGTATACTAATATTATAATTGGGAAATTGTTTGTTTGTCAGTCTTTCACGGCAAAAAAGGGTCGACAAATTGACGTGTATTTTTAAGTGTAGTTAGTTGAAGGGATGGAGGGTGACATTGGCTACTTTTGGTGTCTTTCTATCGCGAGTCACGCCACGGGCTAAAGTTAGTTAATTATAAATAGAGGCGACAGTGACCATTTAACATCAGAGGGGTCGTCAGCTTGTGTTCCATTCGAAGGTACTTGACCCAAGTTCAGACGTCTATAAATTATTCTACTACTTATTCGATATGAAGTAAACTTATTACTTCGGACATTTAATGGAACAATATTCTAAGTCCAAATCAGGAATATTGATACATGAATCGAATTTGTATGTGTTTTCAAACACAATGCTTACGTAGGTACAGCTATTATGTTGGTCGATAGCTCAAATTGATCAAAAATTCATCGTATAAATATCGCCATGTATCTAAACGATAAAGTTATGGAACACGCAGTATCTCTATATTTAGATTAATTCACACGAGTACAAGTATGTATGTATGTATGTATTAAGATATATTTTTTTCGGTTTATTCCTAAATTTTCAAAAGGTGATCTATCAAAGGAAAGAGAAGAGTATAATAGGTAATTTTGGAAGGCATAAGTCTTCTTCAAGATTCAATCTAAACGGTCGTAGATGCCGTTCGCGTTAAGCAACTTACTTTCCGCAACTCTTATTCATATTCATATTATTTCATTCACACAAACAAGAAAAAATATACATAGGTAATAGAACTTGCAACTCTTTCTATTTTCATAGTAATGATGGCAAAAGATCAAGCGTGCCCATCGAGATGCAAGCCGGGCCGCAAATACCCACAACAACAGCACCACATTGATATGTAAACGTAATTCCACAATATGGACGTAGTAGGTAATAAAACCCTGCAAAAATCACAGTTGTAGACCACCAACGACGAAAGAGAAGAAGAAGAATTTAAAGAAACTGCAGCTACGGATCGTCTGGTGGCGGAATTCAGTGGCACGTCCATATAGGTCTAATCCAATTAATTAGGTACCTCATCAAAACCATATTAAGCATAATGGATGATCGATCGTTCCCTGTCAGAACTAAGTTAGAACGTACATACGAAGCCCGCCGAACCCCACATTCTAATTTACTTCAAACCCTCTTAGACATAGGTATTGGCTGGTATTTTTATGATGTCGTGGCGATATAATCGGTGGCTTTGAAGAAATAGGTATAAGGGGGTGCTCTCAAAACTTGTCCGCATGTTGTGTTAGATTGGTCCAGCCATTTCGAAAGTTGCATCAGTTCCTGCTATTCTCGACGTAGTAGGTGGGAGAAGGAATACCGGTGTGGTTTTTAGTCAGTATGAGTCTGACAGGGCCTTTTCAGGGATTTTCCTTCCAGGATCAAAAAAAAAAGATCGGTCCAGTCGCAAATGGCTAATAACTTTACTTGCTTAAAGCACAGAGTAGATTTGTCTATTATATTTAGTGGAAATGCTCTCCACGGAGGGCACAGGATTAGCCTGGTTGCAGAATAGTTCTAATAGTTACCGCGGCTCCGGAACATAAAGGGCAACCGAAGGAACAAGGTTGGGTTTTAGTCAGTAAAAAAAAGGATTAGCCTCATATTTCAATAAAACTTACATACAGTCACGTATTTCGTAGTTCTAAAATAGATGCTATTTGATAAGGAAACCGCAAACAGAGCTATTAACTACATCGCTACCGTGCGTGACCAAACAACTTGTAAAGTGCAATGGAAACTTGCATCAGGGAATTGCAACTCGTTAAGCTAATTCCATTTAGCCATGGGTCGTTACCGATCAACAGCGTCAAGTAGTAGTAAGTATATTTCAAAGTAAGTTGTAGGTATTAGTTAAGCTGGTTTAATCCCTACGTCTTAGGAGTACATTATCTATGTACTTTCAGGATGAGTAAGTGTATCTCTAAATTCTCTAGTTCCTCAAATCTACCTGTTAGTTTACGTCCCAGACTATGTAGTTATTATATTCTACAATTAAAACAATTAATAAGCAGGTCTACATACGTATATTAAAAAAATACACGGTTTATGTCCAACCAATGACTAGATAAGGTTCAACAGGAAGAGCATAAAATGCTCATTTATTTTTCACCTACTACATTTAGATATTCGTCCTTACATGTCCTGTGCATGTCCATGTCCTGTGTGTTTATATACAAGTTTTCTCAAGGGCCATGCAGTTCCTCTTCGACCTATAAAACGACAAACATGGTATGCAAATTTAAGGATACTTACCTGCTCAACAGTTTGTTCTTGTGCAGCAGTAGCTTCAGCATCACGATTCCGACGAGACTGCCTGACGCTGCTCCACCACATGACACTGAACCACTGAGCACTTCACTAGCTTCCTTGGATCAAGAACTGAACTATTGTCTACACTACCACTGAGAATCTTACCGTCACAGTCTACAATCAACGCGAGCGCAATAACTGGCAAATCAGGGCGATTTCACTAACTTCTAAAAACGTTTGCATAATCTGTATCAGTCTAAAGTGGCTCTATTTATTATCTACATTTTTGAGATTAATTGATGTCACTGAGATGTCATTTTAAATTAAGAACGTTTTAAAAACGTTAACTTTATCCTTCACACACTTCACGTAACATGCACTACTGCTAGCGCGGGCGCAATAACAGACATTTTACACCGAAATGCTGTAAAAACACAAACTTTGACGATTGACCGACTGTCACGGTCGACCGTACACGACTGAAGTATTAATATTGTAATGAACGACGACGAAACTCGGACGTCAAAATAATCAAAATACGCACGTAATGAGGGTAGAATATTTCATTAGGTTAATTTAACATATCTACATCTTCATAAGAATTTGTTTAGGAACTAAGCTGATATTGAAGAAGTCTCTTGCTTCAAGTCTTTATTTTCAATCTTAAAAGCCAAAGCCGTGGCCAAAGCCCAGACGTGTAGGTAGCCCGAGTGTAAACATTTCGTGCGGTACCGCTATGCATTGCGACGCAACAGGTGGCCGTGACGGGGGTCTTTAATAAACAATTGAATGTGGTAACAGGTTGCCACCGTCTAATGCCTACCGTGCTGGTTACGGTGCACCCTTATAAGAGTTTTGTAGTGTGAGTATTTTCGAAATAGGGTGTAGGTTTTTTAGTAGGTGGAGTAAGAACTCAGTGTAGCAATTCTGGACGCCAAAATGAAAAAGGGTCTGTTCAATTATCTTTACCTTGGAAACATTTTAAAAAATTACTAAAAAATACATTCCCTTTTTAGTTGCACTTTTTGTGTAACATACCTTTTTCCTAACAACTCTAATAAATCCTTAAAAAAAACCTATACCTAGATTTCTCGCAAAATTCTAGACCCAATAATCTTAAAAATATTTCAAAACCCATTATTACTGCAAATATCTTGGTGAAATATATAGGTGTGAACATTTTGGGAAAGTAAAATAAAAAGCACGAGTACAAAATAACATTTACTTATAAGTAACTTATTACAAGTGTCAGGTTACATACATGTGAATCTGTTCGTCTAGCGTACCATGTAAAAAGTTGTAAAATACATTTTCACATTGCAATCATGAACTAATGACGATATTAGCATCAAAACTATAGGCTGTAAGTGTTTAAAGCCCGCTACTCGTGGTAAGCAAAAGTTGTGTAACGTTGCAAGTTGCAGCTACAGACACTATCACGTTGCTGTAACGTGATGTGCAACATATTTCTCAAGAATAGTGAGTTTTATTCAATGGGACCAGCTAATAAGTTTATATGGTGACGCTATGTACGTCAATACATAGATTGGCCACTAGACTAGTCGTCACTCTTGTGACCTAGAATAAACGCGATGTACCGCGTTTTCACATTATAACTTAAAAAAACCGCGCGTATGATACACGCTACCACCTGACCTCAATTACCACCTAGTATTCAAAAATGTATTACATTATGACTAAAATATGCTGTGTCTAAGAATTATTTGTTGAAATTTCATACAACAATTACAATTATTGATTATTTTATCAATTTAGAAAACACTTCTCATAAGTACCAAAATTACTTACTACCGTAACATTACATTTATTTTAGACAAGTTCGACGTTCATTTAAATAACTTAATTTATACTAACTTTAACTAACCATGCAAACTTTGCGTTTTTACTTACAAAAATACAACAGTATTGCATGATTCAATAAAACTGCTTCCGAAAGCAGAATTCCGATTGGTTTACAAATCGTTCAATATCCAATAAATTGAAAACATCCGTAGTTTTCTATAATTACTAACTATATTTTATCACATTTAGAAATTAATACATGAATTACCTATTTACGGTCTCAACATTCGAATACAGCTTTTAATCAAAAACGCATAGAGTGCTCTATGGTTTACATCTGAACTTACGAGTACAGACCTATGCAACGTGTATCAGGGTTTCAATGTAACATCAATGTAACAATACGGTTTTTTACTTTTTATGACCTGTCAAAACGCAATTCTCCCATATATTTTGTATAGCAATGTGACCTTATGACGTCACGAATTTAACAACACACTTGACTAACTATTTATCGAATTCAAAGCAACTAAAAATTGAATTTTACAGTAAACTGATATTTCCCGCATTGAATTGAAATGAACCGCATTTTTTGAGCCAGAATTAAGAGAGGTTTTATACAAATTGTGTCAAAGGCCCTGTCCAGGAAGGCGAATTCGCCGCGATTCGACTCGCGCGAATTCACTCGCGCGTTGGCGAGATACTAGGCACCAATACATCGCGTCCACAAGCATCGCGCGACTAATAAACTCGCGCGTAATACGCGTGCAATTCGCCGGACTCTCGACTCGCGCGTGACTCGCGCATAATGCGCGCGAGTCGAGATACTAGGGCCGCCTTGTTGCGTCCAGATTTCGCGCGAATTTCAGAGCGAGTGCACGTATAAAAGAGAAAGAGAAGGAAATACGACTCGCACGTAGGTACGCTCTATACGCGTTGGCCCTGGACGCAACACTCACGCATGATACGCGCGAGAGAATCGCGGCGAATTTGCCCTCCTGGACAGGGTCTAACATTTTATTGGTTAATGATGTAAAATACCCAATTCTGTAACTATCTTCTTGTAGTAAACGCTTTGAACGTTGAAAGTTGTGCGTAGAGCAATCCAAAAATCACTCAAAGGACCGCGGAACATTCTCCAAAAACATGTAATTAATCATCATGTGTAGTTGTGTGGAATTTAATGTTGCATTGCATGTTACATTGCACCAGTCTAAACGCGGCATAGATTACCTGGCGAAACAGATTGAGTGTAAAAGAAAATTATAACTATATAATCATATAAATATGCACACCCATATGATGCTGTACAAAAACGTTTAATTTTTGGTACTGTCAACTCTCTCAATCTTTGTAAAAGTTCAACAAAATACGAAATAGTGTTGAAGGCAAAAAGTACTGTTTTTTTTTTCACCAAATACATACGTTGAAAATTTATTATTATAACTCCAATCATAACAATAGAAACATCAATTCAGTATTTAAAACAACTGAGATCTTAGCATAAGCGAATCAAATTAAAAAGTGTTAATCGTAATAACTATCCATTGAGGAAATATGCGACATATTCCAAACAATATTTTATTACACAAAACATCGGGAAACGATCGATGTAGGATTAAGAGACAAAATTCATAAAAACCCTTGAATAAGGACGTTCTGCATTGTCTTATTATCAAGTTAATAATAAATAATTATTAATTTTATATAACACATGATAAAGAAATAATGCAAATTTCTTAATGCTACTTTTACCCCCTACCACGACCCTTAGGCTAGGGTTGGGGCGACTGATTTGGTTATACGTTGAGCCTATAATATGTGTGGCGAATCTTTAACGGCATAATATGTTTGCCTTATGGTATCTGTACCCGGCTAAATGCAGGCGCAATAGCATTACTTATATAAAATTCTTTTCTGTATTATTTATAGCGATAGGCAAATTGGGCGATCTCTAGAAGTAGTAGTAAGGCGAGGCAAACCTAGTGTCATACTTAGTACTTTATTAATCAAAAGAAAATTATGTAATGGTTTATTAATTTATTTTTTCATTTGAAATCCTTACTATATCTGATTACCTATCTATTAACGTCTCTGAAAACTTTACTATAATTATATGATTCCAGAAACTTATTTTTTTTTACCGGACTATTTGACAAATTAAAGTCGGATAGTACAGTTTTTTGTCTACTAGATCGAAAATTAAACGTAGTGTGAAGGGAACATTTAAATTTCTTTCTATACTAGACTGGCTATTACGATATTTTTATTTTCTATTTAGTAGAAGGCAAGAGTAGACCAGTTGTTGAGCATAGAATCTGCGTTTGTTAGATAATAAATAAGACTTAGTTAGAAACAGACGGCAAAATCCGACTACTCAAAATTTTTACACACATCATCAAAATCGCCTTATGAGTAGCCCCGACAGTTTTATCTTATTATCTGACTATTATTTAATTAATTTATGTAAAGTCGAGCATATTGCTGTTCTTATTGCGTTAGCAAGCTCATCTTTTTAGTTTTATTATATAATTATGTCTATTTTATAACTCTCGCGAGATACATTCCTGGTTATCATGGTTGTGTTCACTTAAACTCACGTGCAAGTAGCGAATATAGTTTGTTGCGAAAATTAACGATTTTATAATGGAACCCATATATAAATTTCTTGCAGTCTGTCTGACTATACAGATTGATTCAGTGCTTGTAATTGATTTTTCTTTTTAATAAATCATTTGAGTTTGATCGACTGTTCATAAACAGACACATTAAGAACTAACCAAGAGCGCTGATATTCAAAATGCAATCAGACTCGCTTGTCCCAGCCTATTGATTACTGAATAACAGTCTATTAAAACAAACTCAGAAACCGAGCGTAAGACATGTTTACGCCAAGCTTATTTTGGCTGTTGTATGTAAGCGTCAAGTTCAAAATGAACCACGGACCACGAACGCAATTTAGCTGTTGCAAAGTACAGTGTAGAGTGTCTAAAGCAACGTAAACCTAATTTAAGCGCGGGTAAAGTTGATATTTCTTTATAAAGTAAGTGTATAACAAAAATAACACCCTAAGCGTTCATTTGTGGTTTTTGGTATTAGACATTCGGGTCAGCGAGTGCAATATTTAATTTAAAACTTACGTTGATTCAACGTCGTCCCGTAAAATCTTGATTAAACGCACTAGTACAAAACTAGAGGTAAACGTAAATAAAACAAGCACGTGATTTAAACCTGACACAATCGTAAACAATAATACCCCGAATCATTTTGTTAAAATTGTATTTAAACAATTTAGTCGTCAAATTATTGGTAAAATTGTGGGTAAGACAATTTTTAGAATAAACGAAACGAGTTAGGTTATATTGCCCCTTTGTAAATTGCCCTGTTTACAAAGGGGCAATTCTTTTGTTGTGACGAAACAAGTTTAAGCTAAAATGTAATTTGTTAAAAGCTATATTTTATAAGGATACCAGTTGCGTCAACAACTGAATTACCCTTCATACATTTTGTTGGTGGCTCAACCAAGTTTAGTGCTTAATGCTAGAGTCGTACGTAGATATCTCTTACATATTTTTCTGCATAGCAGTGATTGTCCGAGTTGCTTAATGCTAGAGCCGTACGTAGTATCTATTTTTTTTTTTTTTATAACAGTGATTGTCATTACTCAAATTTTTTTCATGTGACCTTGACCTTCGGGGTATTTTATTACCTTACCTCACATAACCACACATCTACCTACAACAACATACGAACTAGTATGAGCATAGTGGGTGCTCAGTAGTCGATGGCCCACTCGTTGTCTTGAAGGAACGCGTCCACCACCTCCTTCATAGTGAAGTTAGGAATGAGCTGGTCCGCTGTCAACTTCACGCGGGTTACTGGGTCGAAATGGCCGACGCGCTGTTGAATAAATACATGGAGTTAAAATTGCGGTATGTGTGATAGGCCTGTTAGTTTAGTGGTTAGGGGCCCTGGCTGCTAAGCGGAAGTTAGGGTTCGATTTCCATGCTGGAAAATTTGTGTGATGAGCATTTGTTTGTTGTGTCTGCCTGTGTTTAATATAAGTATGAATATCAGTTGTTTGGTTGCCATAACACAAGCTCTGCTTAGCTTGGGTGTGACTTGTCCCAAGATATTGATTTATTTGTTGTAATTGTGTTTACTGTTATAGTTTATGGAGCAAATAAACAGTCAGATCGTTGACTAAATGTTTTGCTCCGGAAAATATTATTAAAACACAACCGACGACGAAAACGACATAGACCTTTAATAGTTTCTGTGCAGTGTTATAAATAATAACATCCACAATTGAACAATTCGATTAGTCGAGCAAAAAACGTTTTGCATACATATATTACGCCTGGAAAAATGTATTGCACTCAATTAAAATAAACAAAAAAAAATCTCCAGACAGTCCATTACGTGCCTTTAATTTAAAGCAGTCTGAGCCAGACCTGGGATCTCAACCATACCAACGAGGCAGTCAAGTCTCATCATATACACATAAGCCTACATGTAATATTATTATTATCTACTCACGTCACTTCAGATAACATGGGTGACGTACGGAATTTGAACTTTCTAGATGAATGAATGAAAAAAATCGTTTAAGTTACTTATCGAGATATGTTTGCAGATGAAGCCTATAATCGACAGGATATTCAAATGCTTTTTTCAAAGTCATGTATAATCGTCAAATAAAACAGCGTTGTGATCAATATCGCTAATTTTCATATCGATAATTTATAACGAAGTAAAGTCCATTCTTAATAATTTATCTATCGCTGAATTGCCTACTTATATATTTATAGTTTTATATATTGTATATTTTTGTTCATAGTTTTTGTAGTTCGTGTAAATATGTGTATTTATGATGTATTAACATGATGTCTACTAAACTGGGTACAATAAAAGGTAAAGTTAAAATGCAGTTGTTACGACAAAGAAAATAATGCTCATCGTCAGACTAATGTTACAAGCAAGAGACAAGACAGTCCAATAACATATGTTCAATTAAATTTTATATACGTCGTATCGGAATTTAGCTAAAGAAATAATCAAGGGAAAAGATATTATTTATTTATTTATTTTATTTATTTAGAGACAATTACACGTTACAATTAATACAAAAGAGCAAATTTGGTTCATTTATTAAACGTATAACCCACACTATTGTCCACGGATAGAACTAAAAATACGTAAGAGCAAAAAAAAAACGGACGGCCACATATCTAAATTATGAATTAAGAGAGAGAGAGAAAAAAGAGAGATTAAAGTGTTGTTATGAAGAGTTGTCGGAAATTAATTAATTATGATTGGTTTTACCTCCAAATGCTCCTCTATGTCTTTCTTCTCATAAGTGATGCCGCTAGGAGTGATCACAGGCTCATTGAGTATCTCGAAGCTTATCTTGCCACACAAGTAATCTGGTACATCACGTTTCTGCAAATTAAATTAAAAACGTTTTAGGTACGTATATTACTTCTAAAATATATTTTTGTTATTTAGAAATGGCTTTATGAGAACTTACCCGTCTTCTTTCGTCCATTTTCGAAAATAATATATTTAATTCACTCCTGTAGTTATTCTGAAAATTAAAGAATGCATAGATTAGCTAGGTATGCTTAACATTGGCATTAAAATACACTACTTCATCATTCATTCATTCTTCATTCTTTTTTTTTGGATTATTTTTTCATTCGCGTTAAGATTAGACACTTGAAACAACATTTTTCGTTCAACCAATTTTTAACTTCTATTACGTAGACTTAAGGGTGGCATTGGTAGCAAAAATTCACTTACAAACCAACTATTTACTGCAGTCGTCATTTGTCATTCCGCCAACGTAATAAAACTCAAAATCGTTTGAATGGACAGTAAAAAGGTTTTTTAAATGTCTAATCTTAACGCGATTGGAGTATAGTGGAAATTGACATTTCTTTGGAACATCGACAATACTAAAATTGCGGCTTGAAACCTGCATGATAACTTTTTACACCATCACCTTGAATATTATATATTCGAGATCTGCCGGCGCCATTCGCAAGCCGTATAAATTTTAGTTACTTTCCTTGTCATTTTAAAATGTACCTTGACACACAGTAAGTAAAGCCCTAATTTCGTAAAATATTTTTAATCCTTATGAAATGGCCAGCAGTTTCCAATCTCATCAAAATATTTTGAGTGTTTTCCAATAATTATAGTGAAAGCATAATTATTGGACCACATACCATCACACAGACATACTTTCGAATTTTTAATATTAGTTCAAATTACTAAACTGAACTTACACATTCGTCTTCAATTTTTGATGCCTTACTATTAACCTCATCTTTATTACTTATTTCTAATTTCATTGCTTCTATTCTACGCTGCATATCTTCATTTATTAACCTGTAAAACACATGTTTTTTGTTAGTACACAAATAAAACAGCTTAATGATGTCCTATTGTCTGAGTCACCTTGTGAGGTTAAGTATCATAGGCTGTCGACCATCTCAGGCATTCAACCGTGATGTTCAAGGAACTGTATCTTATTGAATATTTCAATGTACAGTAAGATAGATTTATATTTGGTTCATTATAAGCAGAGATCAGTATATCGGCTGATTTTCAGTACAATTGTTTTGATATTACTTTATACTAGGTGTATTTTTGGTCTTGCACAACCTGCTAGGAGATGATTCTACCCATGAAAACAAATAACTTTTATTATGGAACCAACTCTGAAATCGGGAAAAAAATATCAGCTGTCTCTATCAAAAGTTCAATGCCCTCCCGACCTTAATATATGAAACAGCTGATATTTTTTTCGAGATTTCAGAGTTGGTTCCATAATAAAAGTTGTTTGTTTCCATGGGTAGAATCATCTAGCGGGTTGTGCAGGACCAAAAATACACCTAGTATGGAAATGGCATGTTTTAGGAAACTTCCAGATTTAGTAGCAGAATTTATAAAAAATAAGGGAATCACATAAGTGAATGAGCTAACTTAACCTCAGCGCGCACTCATTGTTTTAATAATAATGGGGCAATAAGTCCTTCACGATGTTTGATTCTGGTTAGTCAGATGTGTTGTGTGTGTAGATAAGACATAAGATAAAGCGACAATAGAGGCACACATGCACAAAATCAGAGCATTTATTTCACTTAGACCATCTACAAGTACTTATGACTTGTCAGAAAAAAAAGTTGAAGCTAGTTGTAGCTAGCGCATAGTAATATGCTTGACTCAATTGCAAATAATCGCCCCATTAATGGATTGCCCCATTCTTAATTAAATTATTTAACTCCAACAAGCTTTCAAAATTACCTTTTAAAGGTAACTGCAGTTCAACTAACGAATCTTACTATATGTCTATATGCCTATGTCATACCTGTTCAAATAAGACTGCAATTCAATCTCCTGTGATATTCTTTTCTCCTCTTGTAGGTTCCATCGCTTTTTCCTAGCGATACGGATTTGTGCTGCAATGTCGTCGCCGAAGTTTAGCTTCTGTTCTCGCGCCAAATCATTCGCTGGAAAACAGTTTGGATATCGTGCAGTAGTTCTACTCTTTTGAAAGTTTTTCTAAAGTGACTTTGGATATGAAATCTTATTACTAAAACTATTACTATTAGTCCGCCGTTGTGCATTGTTTTTTTTACATGTGCATAAAGTTTTAAATAAATAAATAAATAAAACTAAATATTCAAATTCTCAATTACATAAATTTATATTTTGTGAAGATAAGGCACGCCACACACCAGGCATACATTTGTGTCTCAACTCATGTGTGTGTATCTATCTGTTCGCGGGCCCAAAGAACACATTTATTGCGAGCATCCCCAAAGAACACATTTATTGCGAGCAACCATAAATTGCTAGCAAACAATTATGGCGTAACAATAGGCGAGACGACGAAAATAAAGTAATGGGGCTTCGTTCACACGGCATTGTCCTGCACGTTTTTCTGCAGTATACGTCTTAACGTATGAATAATGACCATACAACGTTCATAGATCCATTCACACGACGATAGTACTGCAAAAAAATTTGTACCGCTTATACGTTTAAACGCATACTCAACGGACTTGTCAAGCAAATCGAATGAACTTTGACGTATTCGGTTCGCAGTGGCATATGGTACGCCTTTGTCTCTTTCACACGATACGATGTCATACGTTTTTTATCGAATTGAAACCGAAGATGCGCTTAGTATCTGAGCGTGTTTGGAGGGGTGTGTGGAGTAGTATGTCTTTTATGTTTGATTTGGTTTGATATTCAAAATGGTTGAGGAATTTTCTATAGACTACTATTAAATTCTTTCTCTCTCTAACTATTATATTCTTTAGTGAAACAAAATCCCGTTTTAGGGATAAACCTTTGGAACTTTATAAAATCGCGTCGCAACTCAAGCTGCTTGGAAGAGAATCATGGTAATAATTTATCCTAATTTTGAAACAATTCATTTAGTGAGTCCATCAGTGACGTCTACTCACTGTGACAACTGTGTGTAGACTGCGGCTAATCGTTTTTACACGAATGAAAATTTACCATGTGAACACCCTGTTGACTATACGTTAAAAAAACGATTACAAAAAAACGTGCAGGACAATGCCGTGTGAACGAAGCCTTAGATTATGCAAAAATTTTGGACACGTATTTTTTCTTTTTTCACATAAACGTAAAATGACGACGATACAATACGTTGAAGTTTCGCGTGACGACACGATCTACAAATTTTACAAGATGGTGACGTCAAAAGCTCCGAAACTTTGTTGCTCTTTATATTTGTATTTTTTATTAATTTGATCAAGCAAAAAATAAGTGTCTAGTATTTTTGGCCGGTCTATCAGAGGGACTAAACAGGATGCCATTTTTTTATGTTGTCGTCATCCTTAATGTGGCACTACAAAATTATTTATAGCTATAATAAGGTCATCATCTCCCTAGCCTTTTTCCAACTATGTTGGGGTCGGCTTTCAGCCGAACCGGTTCTAGCTAGATATCAGTGTTTTACGTGAAGCGACTGCCTATCAGACCTCCACAACCCAGTAAATGGGCGACACAATATCCCTTGGTTAGACTGGAGAGACTTTCTGGCTCCTGACTACCCGTAATGACTGTCAAAGTTCTACGAATGACAACCGGGACCAACGCCTTTACGAGCTTTCCGAGGCACGGGATGTCAGTGATGTCTAAAATACAATTTAGAAAGTGCATATGAATTGAAAAAGTCACATTGGTACTTGCCTGGATTCGAACCCACAACCTCTTACACGAAATCTTATAATAAGGTATAACGGTTGTAAAGATCTAAAGGTTTTTACATTTAACCATAACATGCGTCTTTAGATCCTTATCGCAATAATAGATACACGTTATTTGTGATTCAGAGATATAGAATTTAGAGCAGACACATGAGTAGTATTTTCTGAAACAGCTCAAGTATTCAATTTATTTTTAACAATTAATCCCACTAAAAACATTTCATATAAATGTAGCCAAGACAACCACATAAGGTATACCCTGTGAAAAATATATCAGATCTCATGTAGAGCCAAGCTTCTGAATCTACACGGCCTAACTCTACAGACCCTAACTTCACAAACTCTACATATCAGTAAAAATGTATGGCTTCGCCGTTTCGCTACCGTCGTGGAGGTGATGCGAAAATTAAGTTTTTGAAGTAAGTACCGAAACAGCCAAGCCATACATTCTTACTGATATGTAGAGTTTGTGAAGTTAGGGTCTGTAGAGTTAGGCCGTGTAGATTCAGAAGCTTGGCTCTACATGAGATCTGATATATTTTTCACAGGGTATACCTTATGTGGTTGTCTTGGCTACATTTATATGAAATGTTTTTAGTGGGATTTCAGTTCTTTTTGTAAGTTGCTAGGTAGTATTTTCAGTGTTTTTTTTTTCTTTTCGTTCACAGATTTTTTTGACTAAATTGACCTGAAAGTCCCACACTTTTTATTCTTAAAATACTTGATCGTACAACGGTGATCTTTCGATCTAGGAGAAATTGTTAAAGGCTGTATTGCGCTCCCGAATAACTGTAGTATAAGACTCCACAATATAAACGAGTTTTCGTGCAAACAATATTATTCTCAGATACATAAAAATTCAAATAGTACTTATACTTTCCGATGTAACGAAACCATAGCGCGATCTATTTCGATCCCAACGCCATCTAGGGAAGTAAGACTTAAACTTTTTGTCATCGAGGATCGCGCTACGATTCCGTTCAACACCGTAACAATTTAGGTATGTATGTATATTAACCAATTACCAATACATAAAATTATGCTCACTGAAATAAGCCGTAAAACTTATTTATGCGAATACGAAAAATATTGCAATCGCAACACGACCGTCAACGACACAAGTTTATAATTTTCTTAGGTGGTTGATACCAAACTTACCAAACTTCTTATACCAAATGTCAGCTTTCTAGCACTACAGGAAGTAGCCACATCAGCAGTGTCGGCTTTCATAGCCCATAGCCCAATAGCCCAATCTTTCTCTTTGCATTTTTACTTGATTTGTTCAAACAAACTTCCACACCCCCATTTTAGGGGATGGAGGTCGAAATCTATAAGTTTATGAATTTTTCTGTTGGTTGTATACTAAACTTAGGCTACATACCAAATTTCAGCATTCTAGCACTTCAGGAAGTAGCCAAACATTTTGATGATCATCAGTGTGTCAGTGTGTCAGTGAATCAGTGACGAAATCGGTGTATTTTAGATATCAATAAAATCTAAAATATAAAAGCTATTCAATTGAAACTTTGTATGTTTATTGAGTCTGTTATTGACATTATTTCTTGTGAATATGAAGTGTCTGGTACATCGGATACCAACTCTATGAGGGTTCGAAAAAACGACGAAACACTTCGAGAAAAGGTAGGTAGTGCCCCTGCGCTTCGCTTGCTTGTCTTGGCCGGGGGCACGACCGTGCCCCCCGATTTTTGACTCACACTTTTTGAATAAGTTTCATGGCTATTTGCCAAGTAAAGTTTCAGGAGGAGCTTAAATATTAAATGAAGGTTTTTATTCGATTAGTCCAATCTTATAAGCGATTTTAATTTAAATAATCAATTATACAATGATGAATGTCGTTAAGGCGCCCGCCTCTCATGTAAGGGTTTGTGGGTTCAATTTATTGATGTACTTTCTCAAGTTCGCCTCGAAAAGCACGTAAAGCCGGTGTTCCTAGTTCTTATTCGTAGAACTATGACAGTCGTTACTGGTAGTCAGAAGCCAGAAAGTCTGACCAACCTAAACAAAGGGATATCGTGTTGCGTTATTGGGTTCTGGAGGTCTGATAGGCAGTCGCTTTCAGTAAACCTGGTAGCTGAATCCGGTTACATAGGAAGCCGACCCCAATATAATTGGTAAGACTAAGGAAATGAGGATACAAAATCTCGAAAATCTGAGTAATAAAAGAGGTAAGAAGAAAAGTGAAGACATTTCATACTTGACTATATTTGGCCTTTGATGTTTCAGTAATACATTAGGCACTTATCAGTAACATTGAATGAATTTAAAAATATAATACAAGGTTGTCTACAAAACCACTCGACAATTTTGATGCAAGTAAACATAAATCAGATTCACAAGGTTCAAAAGCATCACAATCAATAAAAAGTATTCTTTTGGTAACGGTAGATTGCATTTGTCGTCTAAAAAAATGGCAGCGTACGGCATGAACCGTGAATATGGATGACATACATAATATACACTTTTATGGCCTTTCCTAGTCAAAGCGAGTTCAAATGCAAATATAATAATGTAGTTTTAATTCCGCAATTTCAGAAAAATCTGTGAATGCAAAATGCACCCAAGCACCGCCCTCTCGCCCGCAAAAATATGCACATGCAGTAGAGCAGTAAATAACATGCAATCCGACACCCAATACTTATACTCGACACGTGTTCGCCCCTCCACGGGGCATCCTCAGGAGATTTTGACTCGTCGGGTCAATATCTCCTGAAATTCAGCCTCTTTTTCTAACATTGCGGACTTAAAACTAAATATTATATTAGTGCATTTGACTGTCATGGATTTCCGCAGTGATTCTAAAGCTTAAAGTGAGTATGGTGAGCGTCAGGGAAAGGCATCGCCTTGCCGTCGCTCGAGCCACTAGGTGACATCTCTGATGCTAACTAAAAGTCACATTCGTGAATTCAACTGTAAACATTCGAACACACATGATTTGAGACACAATAGAAAGACAATAGCAGCCCGACAGCCGGCTGTCGGTTGGTGGATGAAAGGTTAATCCGAACCTTAACCACTGCACTGCGGCACTGACTGGCAGTCTCGTTGCGCGCTAATCATCTCTATGTACAGTCACCGTCAAAAATATCGAGACTAACAGATTGTTTAATAAAACCGAAACAACCTTTCTACTTTCCATTGACCTAGAATCATGAAATTTGGCAAGAAGCAATGTAATGTAGCACAAGTAAAGGCAAAACTCCGAAACCCGTAAAATTGTAGTAATTTCACAAAAAAAATATTTACGGAACCCTCGTTGCGCGAGTCCGACTGCACTTGACCGGTTTTTTTTAGTTGTTCCGATATTTTGATCAGTCTGTTCGTCCCGATATTTGACGCTGACTGTATCTGTAAGAATTCATCGGAAGCCCCCTGATCAGTAACGTCCATTAGCAACAAGCACAAATTCCACAGCAGTTCTGTTTGCAAATAGACTTTGGAGTTCAGATTTTCTGAGTATCATCTCAGTTACTCATTTGATCTCTGATACAACAATCCATACTAATATTATAAATGGGAAAGTGTGTATATCTGTCTGTCTGTCTGTTTGTCTTTCTTTCACGGCAAAACGGAGCGACGGATTGACGTGATTTTTTAAGTGGAGATAGTTGAAGGGATGGAGAGTAACATAGGCTACTTTTTGTCTCTTTCTAACGCGAGCGAAGCCGCGGGCAGAAGCTAGTTCATTCTAAAACCCGATTTCCCTTACAAAAACAGTAGAGTATTAATGGCTCTATATTTACTTTCCCTGTATTTTTGTCAGAAATAATCACAGTAAGCAGTCTAATAATGGTGCCGATTCTCTTGTGCACAACCTAAAGTAAATTTAAGTTAAGTGCATCTTTCTCTTTCCATTTCTTAAAGAAAAGGACAGAAGATACATTTTAGTTTAATCCTGTCAAATTAGACAGCGCCTGATGAAAATTGACGTATATTTAGACGACATGTTTTAAAATTGCGTCTAAATTATCTATGGAGTGTCTAAATTTGACAGGACTTAACTGATATTTGATCTTCTGTCCTTTTCTTAATTAAAAGAAAAGAGAAAGATGCACCTAACTTAAATTTACGTTAGTTTGTGCACAAGAGAATCGGCACCAATATCACCTTGAATTATTCTTTAGTCATTCTAATTATGGTAATTGGATATATTGAACTGAATCCTATTGACTGTGCCTGAAAATAGACCAGCATTGATTTTGTTAAAGCAGAAATGTATCATATCATATTCAAATAAGTATCAAAATTCTGCCAATCATGAAATATGAACCACCAACTGAATATTTTAATAAAAACTATTTACCTGAGTAAATAGATCATAGTTTTTTTTATAACTGAAGCATCCCAAAACTGCCGAATAAATTCACAATGCAATAGGGATGTCGACTACATAAAAAAAGTGGCATTCTGTTCAGTCAGTCCGTTAAACTGTCTCAAAACACTGGACACGTATTTTGCGCTTAATAAAATGAACAAAAAATACAAAAATAAAGTGCATCAAAGTACAAGAGTGGGGGCTTGTGACGTCACTGTTCAGTTCTAAAGTGGGAGCTTGTGTCACTGTTCAATAAAAGGTTCAACTAGACATGACATCATGTGAAACTTCTATACACTGTCGTCACTGGTCGTCATCTTTCATTGACGAGATAAAAGAAAAAATATGTGTCCAAAATTTTTTGATAATCTAACTGACAGACTAAATTTTTTTTTGTCATCTCCCCTAACTGATAACTTTGGTAAAGATGCAACCTACCTCGGTGCAGATGCTTTATAGCCTCGTCATAGCAATCCAGTTCAACCAAAGCCTGTCCCAAAAAGAAATGGCCCTTGACTTGGTTGTTGTCTATGTCCAGTGCTCGGCGACAATCCTGGCATGTTGCCTCCCACCGTTTCATCTTCAGATGACATAGCGCACGATTTGTAAAGTATGTTGCTACTGATGGATTTTTTATCTGGAATAATAGGTATATTAGATATTAGCTACTGCCGCATAGTTCCTGCGGAATATTTGGGATAAAAATTCTCTTTTGCCCTTATCAGGCTTTGGACTTCCTCTGAACCTAATTTAATTTAAATCGATTAGTAGTTTTGGCTTAAAAGCGAGACCCATAAAAAGAGTTTTCCTTGCATTTATAATAAAAAGTATGGATTTATCAATGTCTAAAAGACTGTTCGAAAAAGAAATGCCATGACACAACAAATATTTTCACTTGAAGTAGACTGCATGGAGAAACTTCAAATGGTGAAAGTAAGGTAATCAAACTAGGTGTAAACAATTTTAAAACAGTTTGTTCTACAAGCAATTTTAAAACGGTCCCGTTTGTATAAGAAGTAGACTGTGACTGGCTGATTTAATTTGGTTTTTTTTAGATAAAATTATTACTAATATTGCTGTAAAATAATAGCTTGTGCTAGTGCACTATATTTGAAAATAGAAGACAAGAAAAAGTTGTGCATTCCATTTTATTATTTCCCTAGAGATCCGGAAAGAATACACTATTAAATATATTGAATCGCAACAAGCATATAAAACTGAAAAGTTTGTTTGTATAATTTAGCTGAACAAGTTAGTATCAGGCAATGCTGGTTCAAACGGAAGACTTTCAGTTTTTGATAGCTATTTATTAAAAAAGGAAACCTATAGGAGCAGAGCTGCTACAATAATCACATTCTAATCTTGAACTCGGTCAGTCGGTAGTCTTTTTTGATAATATGCCTGAATTAATGAAATTATTGTCATACTTTTGACATTGGTTGTACCTGCGATGAGATTTGTGAATAGAATGAATGGTGCTTCTTGTACTGGATTTTATTAATTATAGAAATTAAAACACAGAATTAGAAGGCCATCTGAAGGGTTTCATTCAACATTAAAATAAAGAAAAAAAAATGTCTAAAGAAAGTTCTAAAATACAACCTTCACAGTTGAAGCAGTTATTTATTAAAGCATTTTTTTTTATATTATCTGTATTGGTAAATAAACAGCAAATTCATGGAAATTAACAGGAACTACATCTAAAATTGTAGAGACAAAGGTGAAATGTCATAGTATCCCCAGCTTTGTATGAATAATAAATTATAACCACACAAGCACACAAGGACAACATGACAAATTATGACCTAGTAAAAAATAGACTACTCACAATAGCCTTTGTGTAACATGCCATAGCATCCTCAAATCGTCTCAGGCTGAACAGTCTGTTTCCTTGCTCCTTCAACTCTTTATCGGTAAGGTTCGCCGTGGTATACGTATGTTTACTCATTGTTTCTTCCTATTTGTCACGTATTCTAAGTAAATTATGTCACATATATCATTATTCAAATCAGATGATACCGAAGAAAGTTTACGCAACTCTTTATATACGCACACGAATGAAATAATTGTGATTATTTTTCTAGAAAATTATGTTTGTCAGCTTTTGACACTTATTTTGCATATTTTTGTTTTTGACAGTTGACAGTCAGGGGTGCGTTCCAAAAAGGGTAAAAATTACACGGAGTAGTGCGAAAGTTACTCTAGAGCGTTCCGAAATAAGCCGAGTGAAACCGAGGGTAACCGAACAATTACTCGACTGCTACCCGAGCAGTAATTTGGAACGCTTTCGGTAGAGTAATTTTCGCACTGACAAGTGCGATTTCTCACCCTTGGCTGAGCGTCGTTAAAAATTACCTGACATATATGTCAGAATCATATATGCGCCAATGATGAAGTTTGATGTTGAAGAATAGATTTACTAAAGCAGAAACGAACAGGTAGTACTTATTTATTTGCAAAATATGCTTAAAAACACAATTTTCCTTCTTTGCAATAGAGATAAAAGCAGATAAAAGGTTATGTTGATAGTGTCATCATACGACCCTAACCATCATGACCCTAACCCGTTCCAAAACAGTAAATAGCTCTGTAGCGTTCAAAAACAGTATAGCAACGGCTATACTGTTTTTGAACGCTTGAACGCTCTTTCTATCGTTGTTTCTATCTCTTTTTAATTTTCGAGTGAATTATTCGCACGTTTTGGAACGCACCCCTGAGTAGGTAGAGTATTCAAAACTGACTTGGGGTGCGTTCCAAAACGTGCGAGGAATTCACTCGGAAGTTAAAGAGGGATAGAAAAAACGAAAGAAAGAGAACGGCTATACTGTTTTTGAACGCTACAGAGTGATTTACTGTTTTGGAACGGTCGTATGATGACACTGTCAACATAACCTTTTCTCTCTATTGCAAAGAAGGAAAATCATGGTTTTCAATCATATTTTGCAAATAAATAAGTACTACTTGTTCGTTTCTACTATAATAAATCCATTCTTCAACATCAAACTTCAACATTGGCGCATATATGATTTTGACATATGTCAGGTAATTTTTAACGACGCTCAGCTAAGGGTGAGAAAGAATTTCGGTAAAGTAATTTTCGCACTGACAAGTGCGAAAATTACTTTACCGAAAGCGTTCCGAAATACTGCTCGGGTAGCTGTCGAGTGATTGCTCGGTTACCCTCGGTTTCACTCGGCTCATTTCGGAACGCGCTAGAGTAACTTTCGCACTACTCCGTGTAATTCTTACCCTTTTTGGAACGCACCCTTAATGAACCAACCTGTGAGCGACAGACATTCTCGTCGTAGAATAATATAGTGTTGTCATGACTAAATAACATGACTAATGGCTGGCAATATTACTAACTTGTAACTCCCAACAATGAGTAGAATATTCATTGCGATGCCGGAAAATTATCATAAAGTATTTTTATGATAATTTTCCCAACCAACATAACTTGTACAAAAAAAGACTATATAGCTAACAAATCCTGTCCACATGACAGCGCGGCAATTTTAAAAACAATGGTTTTGCCCAAAGTAAAATATAATCGGAATTCTAATTATGGTCTAGATAAAAAATGGCTGGATATTTTATAAAATAATATAAAATCCTAAAAGGTATAATTAGGTAGACTAGAGGGTTACATTATGCTGGAATTTTATTGATAAAAAACGTTATTTATTAGCAGATAGGTAAACATCAAATATACCGTACAACTTGTACCTACTGTAAGCCAGAATTACCCTAGGCCATAACACTAAGCAAACTCTTATTATTGCGCCTTCAAATTTGCTTCGAACTGCCGCACGACGGCATCGGCAGCTCTGCAGCCACGAACCGCGCGGCACTTTGAAGGCGCCTTTTTAGATGTCAGCACTAGAAAATGCCCAGGAATATGAAAGCGTCTGTAAGTGACCCTGTGAGATTTATTATGAAATATAAAGAACTGAAGTTTACTAAACCAGTGTTATTATTATTTGAATAAAATGTATACAAAGATAGACCACAAGACAAAGACGCAATTTTTTTTTATCATGTCTCGGCGGTGCTCAAATAAGACGGTATTTTGAACACGTGATAAAGAGGCGAATGGTTTCGAGCCCACAGGGTGTAACGTTTTGTTGTTTCTTTGGGTACGTGATCCAAATGAGTCTCTGACATAACCCTTTTTGGTTTGGCTGAAGTTCTGGAAATAAGAGTAAATCCATTAGTTAGATAGGTACTCGAAATCTACCTATGTATCTGATGAGAGTTATCATCATGTAGTTCTAGGTATACTTCACTGTTTATTGGGATTTAACGAGCACGTAACTTTTTTTTTTTTTTGCTTGACCTTTTGACAGGGTTACGCCTGCCATGGTCACAACTTCACAAGCAGACTTGTGCTCATGCAGTCTGCTTGTGACCATGACAGGTGTTACCCAAAAAAATAAGGTATGTGCGCGTTATATCCCGATAAACAGTAAAGTATAAATCTGCAACGCGAAAGTTTAAAGTATAATAAACTAGCTTTTGCCCGCGGCTTCGCTCGCGTTAAAAAGAGACAAAAAGTAGCCTATGTTACTCTCCATCCCTTCAACTATCTCCACTTAAAAAATCACGTCAATTCATCGCTCCGTTTTGCCGTGAAAGAAAGACAAACATACAGAAGACAGACAGACACACTTTCCCATTTATAATATTAGTATGGATAACTAGGTACATGAAAAGTTGATGTTCAAGACCTTGTGGGCTCTACCTCTGTTTTTGATAAATTTTCAGTCAGCTTACACCAAAATTACATTAGGTACCTTATACAGACGGCCGCACATCACGTTAGCCGAAACACTGTCAAACATTCCCAATCAACTTTGAACTTTATGAGTCAGTGATAAAATTGGAAATCTATTAATGAAAATTGACAGGTTTTAGTGACTTTATTAGCCAGTTTCAGCCAGTAGCTTCTGTAAATACAAAGATTGCACTTACGTCATTACTGGATCCTTAAATAGAGGTGGAGAAACAGGGACGTCCATGCTGATTTTCATTAGAGGACATGGAAAGTGGACGTTGCCCAGTGGCAGGACGCCGTCTCCTTCTTTTTTCTAGAAAATAAAGTAGTAATTCGAACCGTAGGACTATAATAAAATTGTAGCAAAAATCATAATATGGAACAAATTATTAAGCAATTTGCATTGAGATATCAGGAATGAATTTCATGACAGCTCAAGCCGTGCAACTCAACTGCGGACAGTCCAAAGCAGGATAATTAAAGAACTTTAACTTCCTACACCAAATCTCACACAAATTTTAATTATCACTATGGGTCTATGGAATTGAGGTGGTATTAATTAATGATAGATTATCTCTACTATGCCAATATTATAAAGCTGAAGAGTTTGCATGTTTGTTTGTATACAACATCATGCTACAACCTACGGGAGCATAGCAGTAACCAAAAACGCGGGCGGAACCGCGGGAGACAGCTCGTATTAAATACCTACAGGGGGCGTACCACAAGCCCTTATAGCAGTATTACTTTGATATTACTTTCAGTGGGAAAGAGACGGCGCTAGACAAAGTGTCTAACGCTGTTACTTGCACACTTCTGCAACAATCTTACTTTAAATAAACGTCATGGTAAGGGGGCAGGTAACTTACCGTTCTCAACTTGTTGCTTTTCTTGGCATGTGCGAGTAGACAGTTACACCACTTCCAAATGTTCTCGTCAACGGCACCGCGCCTCTCCAACCTTTCCGTTAAGTCCGCCATGTTCAGTAACGGTTTCAGAATCTAAATGCAACAATTTTAGTCTAATGTAATATGTATAACACTATTAGCTTTCGCCCGCGCCTTTGCCCCTGAGGATGTCGTTTCATTCTCTATTTTACCCCTTTCGGGTAGGATTTTCCAAAAATGCTTTGTTAGTGGATTCGGACTCTTCACAAGTAACGTACCCTCCAAGTTTCAAGTTTCTTGGACCGGCGATTTGGACTGTGCGTTGATAGGTATGTCAACAGTCAATCAGTCAGTCAGGCAGTGTCCGCGGTACCCACAGACAAGCAGTTGCGTTGCCATCCTAGAGACAAAGATGATAATGGTGCTGATTCTATTGTTCACAAACTTAACTAAATTTTCCAACTTCAGGTGCTGTCTAATTTGACAGGATTAAACTAAAATGTATGTTCTGTCCTTTTCTTAATTAAATGGACAGAGAAAGATGCACTTAAATTTACGTTAGTTTGTGAATAAGAGAATCGGCACCAATATGTCCCAAGTGACAGAAATTAAACACTCATATCCTCGAAACGTAACAGCAACACTGCTTTTCGGCAGAAATGAATGGTAGTACGAAACAAGCTTGTTTACAAAGACATCTACTACTACTAAAACAAAATTAACTACTAATACTCTACAATCGTGGGTTTGGTCAGCTTTTCAGTAATGAAGTTTCTCTGCGAGTATGCTCCTGCAGATTTCTCGCTGGGTCTCAAGCTGGGCTGGTAGGGTCGATTTTTCTGTTTACCCATCGACACCGCGCTTTGAACACCTATTGATTGATTTAACTGACGCAAGGGGTCATCATGTGAGAGAAATACTTCCAAACTCTCATCATGGCGGCAGACCAATTCCTGAAAATTGTGCAAGTGATGTAGCAGACATAGGAATTTATGGTAGTAATATATTGAATGAATTTCTGAAGCTCGATACAAAGAGTAAAAAATGGACGGGTGGTAGTTGCACTCGGAAACTAAGAGATTCCTACTGGCATCGCTGACTAGTACTAATATTAAGATCGAACAAGATACGTCGAAAAAAGTACATTCCTTGTATGGTCAACTTGACCTCCTTTATTTTTTTTTAATCTTTTATAATTTATGCCACGGTTCATGGGATGCATGACCATGACAGACGGACGGTTCGGCTGACGGACGGACGAACGGACGGACGGACGGACGGACGGACGGACGGCGGGGGCTTAATAATAGGGTTTGGTTAATATGTGTCAGATACGCAACAAAAGATTCCAAGGAGAAACCTCATAATCTAAAAAAAAATAGGAAGGTAAAACGGCTCCACTCACATGTAATCTTTCAAAGTCAGCTTTAATCTTGGTCCTGGTTGCTAGTTCTGTTCGGAGCTCGTCCACTAGATACACCCAGTATTTGTTGACCTTGGCATATTCTCCGAGTTGAGCTCGAGGGAGGTATGACAAGATTTGCTTGCCAATTTTCGACGGTAACAGCTGAATCTGGACAGTCAGAATTGAACTTAGTTACCAACTTACTAATTTATAAATTACATACGTTTTTAACTTTGTATCATGTCGGACAGACAGCACCAGCAGAGCAAGATACTACTATCCGTGCGAGATAACATGGCACCTGGCTCAAATGGATGACATTTAAAGTAATAAGTGCAAAAAAGGAGATGTTCGATTTTGTGCTAACACTATGACAGATGACAGGTATACGCTAACACCAATAAAAAAAAAGACGGGTTGCACTCCGGGAGTGCCGGCAGAAGTGAAAACTTGATTAATCGTCCTACGCTTTTTCGATCAGGTCACGTGTCCTGACGCGAGTTTAAGATTTTATACCCATTACAGAAAAAGTGCTCAACGCCGCTAAAGAAGTTTTCACTTCAAAAAATAATAAAAAATGGGAGACCCATAAAAATATTAACAAATTAATTAAAAGTAAAGAATTGCGGCTTAAAATTTTTTTTTTTTGATAGTTTTTACAATCTACTAACGTATACGTTACGTAACGTTTTTTTTTTACAAGCTACTGAGAAACAAAGTTATAAAAAAATATATGTGCACGCCTGAAAATCTGTTTCTGCACATCCACTATTTTAGTTAAACTTGTGCCGTATATTGAAATAGTGATGCTAACGCTACTCGCAAGACGAGAGCGGGGCACCGCGCGGGGTCGCGGGGAGAGGTTTGTTTTTGAGCCAGGTGCCATGTTAGCTCGCACGGGTAGTACAACATATTTTGTCTTTCGTTAATAGATTTTTAGCTTTATCGCTAAAGCAGTAGGTTTAAGGTAGAAAAGGAAAATTTGTCTGTCACTGCTAAGAAAAAAATAAAATAATATGGCAGCAATAATATAGCAGTCAGAGCGCATTGAAGGTCAGATGTCAAAATCTGGAAAGTCGGTTTGAGCAAGAAAGACACAAACTAAACTTATTATATATTTCAATCTTATGACAAAAGAAGAAATACTAACAAAGTCCACAGTTTCAATACTCTCAGGTTTGGGTCGGTTGACCTTCCAGATCTTTTTCTTGGAGCCGTCGTTAAAAGTCATCTCTATTTCCTCTAGCTTCAGACTGTCGCGCATTGATTTTATTGTTGCGTTCCACGTTGTCAAGTTAGCATCCAACTGTAGAAAATAATACTTCATGATAGGATAGATTTGGATAGTCATGGCGTATGAAAGAGTACTAAGACAAGATAATTTTTTGAAAAAAAAAAACCGACTTCCCTCGATTTCTACATGATACCATCATCAGATCCTGGACCTGATGACAATGGGACCATTTGGGAAGTCTACCCTTTCAAACAAAAAAAGAATTGTTCAAATCAGTTGGTAAACGACGGAGACAGGCCTGCTTAGTTTTTAACTCAGGGGGAGCAAATCAAGACTCTTTAGTCCTGTGGTCACATTATTTAGGCCGTGTCTTGGTAATACCCGCTTAGAGCCATATTTTATTGAAGCATTAAGTGTGGCAACTGGGCTACGCCACCAAGCCACCAAGTGAGACACCCGCCATACTTTTCAAGTTGTGCAATGGATAGGCCTGAATCCTACAATTTCCAAGATGGGCAGCTGCCTCTCACAGCGTACGCCCATTTACTAAGATAAGTTCAATATATAACTCTTAGTACTTTTTAATTAGGTACAGGCCATTTCTAAGCTATATTTTTTTATTAGGTACTGCAATAGTTTTCTAAACAAAAGTAAGTAATACCAACCGCTTTTTGTGCCTCACTCGGCGGTGGGGCAGAAGTAGGTTTGGCGTCGCCAGTTGCACCATCAGTTTTGGAAACCTGTAATAAAATTAATAGGTATTCACGATGAGTTTAAGAATACGGTAAATTGAATATGAACTAGATTTTAGGGCTTAAATTAGGAGATTTTTTATAGAAATTATGTCTTATTGTACGAGTAGCAAAAGAAACCATGGAGTTGTTGCTGAGCCGTTTTCCCTGTGTGACTATATATTATTTAAAGTAGTTTCAACCGTTTGGTATCGTTTTGGTAATTGATCCGCACTGGGATTACGTATCTTGCAATAGCCGAGCGATCGCGATAACTTAGCAAAATTTTGCTGCTCAAACGTCAATTCAAAATACGTCACGTCAAATAGCAAACTAGCGATAGTGCTGCCTCTGTGGAGCAATCAGTTAACTAAAATATGCATTTTTCGTTTGGTGGTTTCGTATTTAGTATGGTTTTTAAGAGCAAAGTTAAGTTTTTTTTGTTAAAGGTGATATTTAATTAGTTCCAGCGATTGCTACTTTATCGTCATCGTAGCAATAAGTGCATTAGAACAATCAGCGAGCGATTAGCAATCGGTTCATACATAATACGATTTTTTTTGACGATCGCGCGATGATCGCGCGATCACTGCGCAAATATTGCTCATTGCTGTTTCATAGGTAATAACCCCGCCGATTGCGTAGGTCGTAGCATAATGTTAAATATTACTCATACGATTAGAGCTTTTAACCAAACAAACTCTCTTCTTTATAATCGGCTATTGGCGGTTCCGACCAGCCGATCTATTGCTCACTTCAAGTCGCCTATTCCTCGGACATTAGCAGCTATTAATGCTCTCCTGAACTCAAACACTGATCTCGATATGTTTGTGGATGAATGGAAGACGATACTGTCAGAGTGTTTGAAGTTTTGTGAGAAGAATGCATGACTGAATTGAATAAAGTGTATTTTAGTCTATGTTTAATGAATTTGTTGTATTGTTTGTTATATGTTTCTCTTAATTGTTTAATGTAGTTTATAAATGTTTTTAAATAGTGTAGTTGGCTTCTGCCGTTCTATTTAAATAAATAAATAAATAATATTGGTATAAATTCGTCAATTACTTGTGGATTATTATCGGCGACCACGATGCACTCGGCAGCAATATTCTTCAACATCAGCTCACGGTTGCGGTCGAACAGCTTGCGCGCGAGTTTCAGCACCGCCCACATGATCGGCCCACCAGCAACTATCGACAGCTCAGACAACACGAGCGCTTGGGACTCCTTGAAAGTGTTGTTGAATGAATTGTAAAAAAAGTTCTACGTATACTGTCTTATAAAATCTGGCAACGTTTACATTTCTGATTAAATCAGAATTAGGAATTAATGTCATGATGCATATAGCATTTGTACTTTCTAAATTTTATCTTAGGCATCGCAGTTATCGGTTAAAGGAAAACATGGTGAGAAAACCTATGCATGAAGTTCTAGATCGCCAGTCCGCCTTGAAAAACTGTGGTGATCAATGCTTGTGCCTTCTCCGTATAATATGAGAAGAGGACTTTGCCAGAATTAAGATCTCAATCAGCTGTTATTTATTATTAACTAAACAATATTAAGAATCATAAAGAACTGGCCCGAAAAACGAGTTTTGATTTCACAGACTTAACAATGCATAATTATGAAACTTCCAAAAAAGATTTCCCAGATAATTATTCCATTGACAAAATACAATAGACTATTCAAACACTACTTTAGCTAACCGGCTCAAGTGTATGAAACCAGAAGCGATCGTTTTTCATGACTTGCGCAAGAGTGCTTGCTGGCATGGCTGTCCTGTTGTGATCCATCGGTACCTGGTCGTAGCTGCTGTATACTTTTAATCTGTGGAGGGGTAATAAAATTAGATAAATATTAGCCTGTTTTCTGGGTCGTCGCAGATTGATGTCAAACAGGTAGAGGTTGGATGTGAAACAGGTAGATCTTTTTAAACTTGTATCCGATACGGTCGCCCAACAAGTCTAAGAATTCACAAATATAAATTTTACCAAATAATAAAGATAGTCTCCTAAGACTACCTGGCCTTCCTGGTATGCTAAAAGGCTAAAAGTTTCCACCCTATAGATAGATATGGATATTTTAACATAATACATTTTTAATATAAAAGTGGTATTATAAAATCGACGCAAAAGAAATTAATGCTTTTATGTTACCAGTAATCTAATAACATTAATAATACCTACGGCAAACTAACGACCAGCCTCACAATACACTACTAAATAACAGATAGAACAGCATCCTTAGGTTGGCAGTTCCTTATAAACTTAATGAACAAAGACAGCGCCCATGCGCTGCGGACGTGTCGTGAAACTGAGCCAGCACGTACCGCCATGACGGTCTTGGGCTACTTGCATCCATCTACTGTTATCATTGTCTTAAAATTGGCGGTCAAAAGTGCGTCAAGTCACCCACACTACATTTGCTTAATCGTGGTCTCCAATCTAACAGGTCTGGTCCATTGAGCATATGTTCGTCTGCAGGCATGAACAGCATCCTTAGGTTGGCAGTACACGCGCTGCAGATATCGTGAAACTGAGGTAGCAATTACCGCCATTACAGTCTTGGGCATCCGCATTTACCTGCCTTCCGCCACCTTCTTTAAATTGTCGGCCCATCAGGCGTCAGGTCACTCAAACTACATTTCTTATTCATGGTCTCCAATCCAAAAGTGTGACATTACTTTATTTCGCAAAATATTTGCGTTACCTGTACACAAACTAAACTCTAGGTTTATTAGAATAAGGTTTATTTTACGTTGCGTCGAGCACGCAATTTATTTGCCAAATACGCAAAGTGAAGACGCAACGTGTCTGGTCCACTGACCGTCTGTCAGTCTGCAGACTAACTAACATACTTACCAACTCGCTAACAGACAGAACAGCATCCTTAGGTTGGCAGTTCCACATGGATTTTGAGGAGCAAGGACAGTGCCCACGCGCTTCGAACGTCGTAAAGCAAAACCAGCAAGGACCGCCATTACCATCGTCATCTTCTTTAAATTATCGGATCATGTCCATCGTACAACAAGTCAAGCACACTACATTATTTTTATCGTGGTCTCTAATCTAACATGAATAGTAAACCAATAATCTTTTCGACTGCAGACTAACTAACATACTAACTCGCTAACAGATAGAACAGCATCCTTAGGTTGACAGTTCCACATGGACTTGAGGAGCAAGGAAAGTGCCCACGCGCTGCGCACGTCGTGGACCAAAGCCAACAAGTACCGCTTCTTGTTCGGGTGAGAAATACGGGCGAACCAGTACTTGGTCGCCAAGAGGTGCTTGCTAAATTTTATCACTTCTTTTGAATTGTCAAAATCCTCTGTAAAAGGAAGAAGGTGAAGTTGTAGATCTACGAAGGTTAAACATTTTAGCCGCTTATTAAAATAAACTAGAACTAAAATAGCACATATATTATAACATTTGTATTGCTCACATTTTCTGCCAATATTTTTTTAAATAACATGTCGAACTGTCTATATCTGGTAACGTGAAGGGGTTTACAAACATTTATTAACTCACAACCAGACTCGGAACAAATATCTGTAGGTCATACTAATATGTTTCCCATGCAGGAATTGTACCCACGACACGCAGCACAGCAGCCGATCGCTCAACCAATGCGCCATCCGTGCCGTCAAAGGTCTCTAACACGTAATCTTTTAGTTTTCGGCAAATAACCAAGAATTTGTATTCCTAAATATTGAAGATTTTATTTTATTATGAGCATTATATAGTCATGTTACCATGTCACCGGTTATCATACACGTGTCTTGTCTTATGCTGATTATAACAAGTAAACAAATTAAATATGAATCATATTATCAAAACACAATATACCACAAATCATATCAGCCAAAATTAAATCATTGATAAGATGTACTTGTTTTGTTAACTCAGCAAACGAAGTCACTGTAGGCACGTTCTTATTTGGTTCATGCATTTTCGGTAAAAAAATATAAAACGCTATGTGGCTCGTACAATACAAAAATCATACGCTCTTTGTCAAAAACTGTCACTGTTATGTCACATATTATTTTTATTTATTCCAGTCATAGCTGCCAGTACTATACGTACACCAATTAAACGAATAAACAACACCGCATACACAATAAGTACGTACCCATAAGATTTGCTAAAAATAGATGCAGTACATAAATTCCGCTGATGATTGTAAGCAATTTACTTGCCGGTTGAACCAACAGGGTCAAGATTACGACCACTACAGTTTATGCCTATGTATGATGTTCCAGTTACAAACGTCCGACGTCGCCTGTTTGCTTGTCAGTCAGAAGTTGCAATGACGCGCGAGGACACGCGGTTCCCATCACAAACTGTATCAATTAAATCGCGAGAGAAAAGTGCTCATTTCTGTAGATTCATCTCTGTTGTTACATTCGCTGGGATCGTCGCTGTAGCTTACTTCTTTATTAAAAGACCTTACGATTCGCTAGGCGATCCTTCCGATCAATATCCCACAGTTAAAAATGTTCCTAAAGTGTACACCAGGTTAGAAGGCGATGTGGATCCTGATGAAAGAGATGTGTTCCAAGGGTTTCGTACGTCGTTCCTGCCTTCCGAAGAGTTAGTGCTTGCTCGTTCTAATGCGAATTCTAAAAAAGAATTTTATGAGGGTAATGTGACCAGTGATATTTTGATATGGGGTTCTTCAAACAAGCAACATGCTACGCCAACTAGGGTGAAAAGAAGGAGCCATTTCACATTCACCTCACAAGACTATGGGTAAGTTTACAAACTTTGTAAAGTTTTATGTATTTTTTAATCCATGTTCATCGTTGCCCTAAAAAATACTCAAAATCCCCTTAATTTCTTGGTGAATTTATGGGAATGACCAACTTTTAGAAATGAAAGTCCTCACCGGACGCGTAAAGCAGAAGGTGGCGAAGATAATGACGATGACAATGAAGGTGAAAGCGAAGCTGACGAGGAATACGAGAATTCCGACTCCAGCGATCAGTATGATGACGAAGATAGTATAGAGAGGTAAGCCGTCTATCACATGGAGAACTGTTTTCATCAAAACAATGTTTGACTGTGACATATTCCAAATTACGTTACCCATTATTGTCCTAAGTCTTCAACATTTTAGATTTTTTGGGCAGTTGGTAAAGTTTTTAGTAGTTTTACCTGCCTAAGTTCCTTGGCATTTTCTTAGGCCCTATATTTCAAGAAAAAACGGGATCACAATTTCAATATGTAAGGCGTGAACTCGGTAATTAGCCTGTGGTATCATATATTTGTAGCTAATAAAATACCAACTTTCGCCGGCGGCTTCACCCACATAAATGACAAAAAATATAAACAATTTTACCTCTTTAGGGGTGGAATTTCCAGGAAATCCTCTTTAGTGGATACTTACTCTTCATAAAGAACACACCCCCCAAGTTTCAAGTTTCATGCTCTCTGTGATAATGTCGTAAATACTACAAGTAATCCGTCGAAACGAATACTAATTCTTCATCGATGACAGACACTTGTCTACTGTACAAATGATCATATTGGTTGAATAGCATAGTTCGATCGGAGATGCACGTGGATAGAGGCCCATTAGACGACGTCGTCGAGCAGGTTCGTGGCCAGCCTGAACTAGAAGAAGCCGAGATGATTTCCTCAGCACATATATACAAACCGTCCAGATCTTATGCAGGTATTTTAAGAGACCATTCATACATTTGTGTGGTAGAATTGGTTGTATGTAAGCTACACTGTTTTATGTTCTAAGAAAGATAGGAAATCAATTACTAAATTAAGCTAGAAAACACCAAAATATTAATTTATCAATTTTAACACACCAATCCGAGCACTCAAAAATAGCTCTCACAGGTAACTCTAGAACCATCAAACAATTCTCCTGTCCATTGTATGATAGAGAGCTAAATCAATTCGATAATAGTTTGCACATTGTGTCACGAATCATCCAATTGACTCTTGTCGAAAACGAGCCAAGGTTAGTCGTACGAGAAGTAATAGGTACCTTGATTGTGTAGGTCCTAATTTGATCATCACAAGTTCAGACACATTGAATCACCTGTTTTCTTTTAGGTATTCATGCATTCTGGAAGGGTCAAGGTGACAGAAACCAGATTAGGACCGTGCAAGCGAATATAATGAAACAATACATGGATGCCGAAGCAGATCCTTGTCACGATTTTTATCAGTATGCCTGCGGGAACTGGCCTGCACTTAATCCCATACCAGCTGATAAAGCAGGGTTGGTTTAGTTACTTTACATTTTGGGTACTGATTCAAATGAAAGAAACAAGCAAAATAAAACGTTTATTATTTTTAGATACGACACCTTTGAAATGCTTCGAGAAAATTTAGACACTGTCTTAAAAGAATTACTGGAATTTAAAAGTAAGGAAAAGATAGCTTGCAAGTATCCAGGGCCCCAAGTCTGCTAATTTTATAAAATCGGTCATACCAACACGACGTCATTGTCATTTTGCTAAAAGTTCGTAATCTGCTAATTCATAATGGTCGGTCAATGGTCTCAATAGAGAATTGTGCCAGAATGAAATTGCGGGTATTGCCATTATTATGAAACCTGTTGGTAGAAATGGTTCTCGAAAAACTACTACTACATTTAACAATTTATTCATGGCAGATTTTATTAACATTTCATTTTACATATTATTAACAGTGTCATAAGCAGTCTGAAGTAGTAAGAAGTTCGTAAATACCAAAAAACATTAAATGTTCGTGTAACAAGTATAAATGTGAAACCGTCAATGTCAGTCTTTGACTCTGACATTGACAATTTGACAGAATGTAAGAATGTCACTTCACAGTTTCACATCTTTCATGTTGTTGAATGTTTAGCATATGATGTTGTATGCCTGTCTTATTCTTTCACCTACAGTCTGTTTAAGTTAGAGTAGGAAAGGTATACTCTATGTATGCTATATTTGCCATTTAATCCGACCCGATCCACGAAATCTACAGGAGATTTCCGGACAGACGAGAGGAATTATTTTGTTGTAATTCGGCCGGTGTTTCATTGTACCTATGTTTGTTTTTATTTAAAATGGTGCTAATAGAGCAGATTTCGGCACTCATTGATTACGTTGAGTGCCACCAAGAACTGGCGCTTGGCCACTGCAGGCGCATTAATGAAGGACGAAGTTTAAGATGTTGGATGGAGTGCGCCCAAATTCGATTTCGGTGGACTGCCTAAAACGCCGGCTGAGTGGCGCACAGTGAGTACCTTGTTACATATAATGTAGGTATGCATTATAAAATGAAAGTCACAGAAAGTCCGCAGAATTATAATGCCTTCGGATTCTGAGTCATACTAGTTTCATGAAGGGTGCAAGAGGTAATTTTGACTTTAAAATATTAGTCAAGATAAATGAAATCTATTTTAGCAGGACTCTGTGTTCAGCATTTGTTTATAAATGGTTGTAAAGATAAATGATTAAATGAAACTTGTTTATAAAAAGAGCATTATAAAATTTATTCTTCATATTATATACATATTAAAATCTCCTTTTCTTTCACCTTGTTTTCTTTGATGCCATGGACCTGTAACAAAGATTTATATTTTACTTTACCAGAATATTAAGCTGGGTTTACCTTACATACCTGCTAATTTAATTTATGCATTTCTCCACAGTCTGTCAACAAGAGCCTGCTGCAGTGCTCGACCTTCAAGTAGATCCCGGTTCACCCTTCGATGATCTTCATAATTAGGTGCTGCATAATTATTTTCCTGCTTAAATTGAAAGGCTGATTAGTGATTAATATTGTTATTTTATTATAAAAGTAATTTTTTTTCCTCCTGTAATTGAA
This sequence comes from Athetis lepigone, assembly GCA_033675125.1. Taxonomy (NCBI): domain Eukaryota; kingdom Metazoa; phylum Arthropoda; class Insecta; order Lepidoptera; family Noctuidae; genus Athetis; species Athetis lepigone. The sequence goes on along the minus strand of CM066236.1, from coordinate 6,418,177 downwards.
AGACTGATTAGTGATTAATGCCAATTAAATATTGAAGAACTTTATTGTTGTTTTGTATAAAGACTGATTATGAGACGTAAGAAAGAGTAATAATAATATTTGATGTTGATTGTTAATAATAAATGTTGATTTTTTAACATAGTAGTATTATTTATATATTTCATTGAACATATTCCAAAATAGTGGAATAGAAATTACATACCTGTTGCAAGCGAAGTGCTTCTGCATAAACCTCATCAGGTGGTAATGGGTCCCTTGCTGAGTTGGCAATATTATGCAATATGCAACATGCATTTACTATTTTGCCTGCAGTTATAGGGCTATAATGTAGAGCACGCGCTGCAAGCAAACACCTGAAAAAAAAACAGTTTACTTTTATACAACCCCATTTAACCAAACATCTTAATCTATAAACTTTAATATATCATTAAGACAAACAATTTGTGTATGGTCCAATTTACCTAATTTGTGATACCTATTTTTGAGTATGTTAAACAATTGCCTTAAAATGTTCATTACCTGAAACGTGCTTTTAGTACACCAATGCAACGCTCCACTGTATTGCGTGCAGTCACATGTTTCACATAATAATGGTGCTGTGGTGTCCCTTCCACAGTATTGAGAATGGGAGTCATCATAGTTTTTCTTAGTGGATACCCACTATCACCTGAAAATTATAATCATTTTGCCAACAAACACTAACACATGAGTATGATAAAAGAGAATATTTTTGAACAAAAATATTTATTTATTTATTTATTTATTTAAACTTTATGTACTAACACCGTACAGAGGCGGACTTAATGCCTTAGGCATTTTCTACCAGTCTACCTTAGGGTGATGCAGAGACAAAAACATAGTAAGTGCAAAAATACAGAAAAGTAACAGGACTAAAATAAAATAATACAATACTTAAATACATGAATACATACATAAATATATACATACATACTATATATACAAAGTGAAGAGAGATACAAATAAATACAAGGAGAAATGCAACAAATTAATTGTGAGACGAGTCTGCCAACTCCTTAAGTAAATGTTCTCGAGCTTTTACTTTAAATGTGAACCGATTGTTAGCCATCCTGATATTCTGAGGATATTGTAAGTAATACCTAGTAAAAATGTCTGTTCGTTACTATTTTCTGTTATTGTTTTTAAATGATTACTTAGTGGATGACTCTGCCATACTGTGGAATCATGAGTGGAACCTGGGTTGCTTGCATCCACACATAGAATATTCAAATCAGCATCGCAAATCTGTAAATGAATTAAGTATATTTTAATATGTGTAGTCATCATTACAGACATTATATAGTTTATATAGTATACATTTCTACTATCTACCCAATACTTACTATCATAACATTAAGGGAGTGGAAGCCCTTTCTATTATAATAGCGCTCCTCATGTATCTCCGGCCTTATTATTGCCACATGGGTGCCATCAATACAACCCAGGACACCGGGAAATTGAAATTTTTGATAGAATCTGAAACATTTTTAATAACTAAACAATTCTGCTTAGGTACAACAAGCAATGCAAACAAAATAATCAGGATATATTTAACTACTTACTTAGCCTTTAAAATGTTTCTTTCATCACATTGTGTGGGCCATTTAACATATTTATGATACAATTTATTAAGTGCCTCTGTTACTTGATTAATGGCTCTTGACACAGTAATTTGTGAGACATTATGGAGGGCACTCTGTCCAATTAAAGTTTGGTAAGAACCAGATGCATAGAACGCAAGTGCAATGAGAATCTGCAATAACAAATATTATATTAATCGACCTTAGACGACCCACTGATCGACCTATGTGTTTATAGATATATAGAATAATGAAGCAATGTCAAATTCTCACCTTCATTTCTGTCGTAATGCCATCATTGCGACGTCGTTTAGCCATAAGGGGAATGAGTTCTTCTATTAACCCCCTTACTGAGTTCTTTCCGAGGCGAAAAGTTTTGACAAATTCCTCCTCGGGAACAACAATAAAGGGGTTAATATTAGTTCTCATCAACCGACGGGCTAAACGACGCCTTCTGGACTCCCTGCTTCTTCTTTCTCTATCATCCACTGCGTCGGCTAGGTCCAGAATCGCAGATCGCAACGAATACATCGCAGTAATGTAATTAATAAGACACTTAATCAAAAACTAGTATTATTGTTCGAACACAACGTGATTCGAGACACACGGCTACCGGCTTAAAAGCAATTACTGCACTATGAAATTCAAATGGTACGTCAATGTTCAAAGGAACTGTCAAAATTTTAGCAGATTACCGAATTCGTCAGTCATTCTAGTGTCATTATGTACGAGATTACCAATTTAGCCATTTTTTTCAATGAAATGTCAGTGATCGACCTTATCAAATTCATAATGACGCCATTGTGTTAGTAGATTACCAAACTTGCCAAAATCGACCACTATGATATCAAGATGAAGCCATTCTGACACAATTGTAATAGCAGACTTGGGGCCCAGGACCTAATTTAGATTTAGAAGATAATTTCTTGTTGATGATGAAGGTTCCGCAGGAGGAGTCGTCCGCGCAGAAACGCTCAGAAGTATTAGACTCAACAGAATCGGATACAAAAGATATATTTAATTACACGGCATCTGAAGACTACCGCTATAGTACGAGCGATAGAGAAAAGACTCAAATAGTATACCGCATTCGAAGATACTTAGACAAAAAAACAAAACAAGTATTGAAACCAATATCTAAAATGAAAAGGAAATTAGGAAAGTACTTATCTCATAATGATAAACTTAAAAAAGAAAGAGTTAAAAGATTGACGAAGCAATCTGATGCAGAACCATTTAACCGACCACATAAAGTACTTAGACGACAGTTTATAAATAAGTCAAAACAAAAACAAAATAGTAGAAGATTAATGGCTTCTGATGCAAGATATAAAAGGCGAAGAGAAAGGGAAACTACAGTAATAGTGGGAAAAAAGATATTGCAGACGACACCTGAACCAAATACCCAAACAATAATAACAACTAAAAGTACTAAAAATAGTGATACCACACCAGACAGAGATCCCATAGAAGATGATCCGGCACACGGTGATGCTGCTCTGAAAGCAAGATTTCTCTTCAAATCTTGTATGAACTATGCAATTCTAGAAAAGCGTGCGCATCAACCATTGGTGGATTTATTAGACCTTCTCGGTGGCTGGCCGATCTTAAACCCTCAATGGAATTCCTCCAAATTTGACTGGTTGGAATTGATGGCGAAGCTGAGGCTGTACAATAACGACATTCTCATATCAGAATGGGTTGGACCCGATATAAAGAATTCTGATGAATTTGTTATTCAGTTTGACCAGACGAGCTTGGGTAGTGCCATTGTTACTGTTATTATTTAAATATCAATAACTTTATTTTCGTTAAATACACTGTTTATTTATTTTGTTTTTGCAGGATTACCAACACGTGACTATTTTTTACAAGAATCAAATAAAGTGTATTTGTCTGCATACAAAAATTATTTGAAAAAAATTGCAATATTATTGGGAGGTAATATTGACCATGTTGAAAAAAGTGCAAATGATTTGATTGAATTTGAAATAAAGTAAGACTTCAAGTGTTTTTTACTCAAAATCATAATTTTACTGTTTCTTAACTTAAAAAGTGGTCAATTTTTCTCTGTATATTTCAGACTAGCTAAGATCACGTCAGCTCCTGAGGACAGAAGGAATGTATCGGAGTTGTATCGAAGGATGTCTCTAGGCAAGCTAGAAGAACTGGTGCCAGAAATAAAATGGAGACGATACCTGTGTACCGTGATGAACAGGACCGTTCAACCTAATGAAACTGTTGTTCTGTTTGCTCTTTGCTATGTTAGGGTAAGTAGCTATATAATAAATGTAGATCGAAACTACACATACTAATATTATAAATTCGAAAGTAGTAGTTCTGTCTCTGAACCGATAATTTTGAACCGATTTAAATGAAATTTGGTATAGAGATGGCCATAGCATGAGAAAGGACAAAGAAATAGTTTTTATCCCAAAACTCCCACAGGAATGGGAACTACGCGGTGGACAGCTAGTTAACTATATTTAGGAAAAAAACGTATTTTAATGTCCATTGAATTATGAAGAATGTATCGCAACTGGTGTGATAATAATCAAATCCCAAAAAGTTCCTAACTGAAACGGAATCAATTTTCACACAACAGAGATTAACCGTAAATAACACAATCACACACTCCCTTACTATTAACTTACTACGTCGTGTTATCCTGCAGCATTTAGTTCAATTGATAAAAGACACCGACCCGAGCATTTTAGCAAATTACCTGCTCTGGAGATTTGTGAGGCACAGGGTCAACAACCTAGACGACAGATTTCAATCTGCGAAACAACAGTGAGTAACCCTATTCATTTATTAGTTTGGCACATTAAAGTACTCTACACGTATTAGTTATGCTCGGTACAAACGACGAAGATTTATCGCTACGATTTGACTGCGCAAATCTATGCAGATATTGTGGTCGTAGGGACGCTCAATGGGCGTTTAATATGCAATCAGATCGTTACGATAAATCGTTGTCGCGCGTACCGAACATAACGTAGATATCAGACATATTAAACTGCCTGTTCCACACTTATCTTTTCAGATTCTACTTCATCCTATTCGGACGAGAGCAAGCACCTCCAAGATGGAAAAATTGTGTATCACAGGTGAACTCCAACATGGGGATGGCGTTAGGGTCCATGTTTGTTAGAAAATACTTCGATGAAATGAGCAAGAATGATACCCTATACATGACAAGAGAGATACAGCAATCGTTCCGAGAACTTCTCCATATGACGGACTGGATCGATGATAAGACAAAGAAACTAGCAGCTCACAAAGTAGACGCAATGATGCTGAGAATAGGATATCCCGATTTCATACTAAACAAAAAAGAGTTGGACGATAGATATAAAGAAGTTAAAATACACCCGGATAAATATTTTGAGAACATTTTGAATATTCTTCAACATTTAACGAAGATGGAGCAATCGCGGTAAGTTACATTATGGCCTAGTGTAACTAAATCCGTCCGCAAATTGCAAAAGTGCATTGCAGAATCAATGCTGATGTAACAAGGCGACAGTAGGCCGTAGGGTCAGTCATCTCTAAAGAAGTAATGCAAGTAGGCAAGTAATTAGAGCCGTGCTTGTGATAGTAATACGGCGTATCGTACTCTTGCATATACCTAATATTGATACAGACCAATATATCAATCCACTCTTGTTAATGTAGCCAGAAGACCGCGACGTCGCAATTTTAAATATTGGCATTTAAAAATGGGTGATAAGTCTTCTGAATCAAATTTTATAAGTCCCTATTATATTCTGCTGGAGAGGTTTGCTAAACTCTCCATGGGACAAAACCAAACAAAAGTCACAAACCCCATTTTTTTTCCAGTATTGGCCAGCCAGTCAACAAGACCCTGTGGAACACTGCCCCAGCAGTAGTCAACGCTTACTACAGCCGTAACAAGAACCAGATCATGTTTCCAGCAGGGATCTTACAGCCACCCTTCTACCACAGACACTTCCCCAGGTCCCTGAACTACGGCGGCATTGGAGTCGTCATAGGTAATGTATAGTTAATGTCGTTTCCAATAAGATACCAGTAATACATTTAAAAAATCTTAAGTGCTCTTCCTGGTCTATAGATGATTGAGCTTATTATTTTATAAGTATCCACCACACATACAGTATAGAAACTAATAAAAACTTATAATTTAATTGGGCAATTTTATAAGACCACAATTACCTAGATTTATGTCATGAAAACTTTTCAAACCTTCTGACAGGTTAATTAGAGCCGAACTCAGCCCATGAACTCAACTTTTCATTACTGTCTTTTCATTACATATTTCTTTAGTAATATAGTTTTAACATACTAATGAAAAGTTTGTGTGTTTTCTCCAGATTCAATTTTTAAATTCATGTTTGATACAACATACTGCTTTACACCATTTTCAGTGGGTGAAAGTAGTACACCTGAAAACGTATTTTGTCTTTACTTCGCTCAGCTTTTTGCATACAGCTTGATCGTGATGTGGAAACAACCTTGAACTTCATAAAAGTACTTTCAAGCCCTCAAAGATATAACCAGTACATTAAAACTCATCCCCAGGTCACGAGATAACCCACGGGTTTGACGACAAAGGCCGCCTGTTTGACTGCGACGGGAACCTCCACCGCTGGTGGTCAGACAGCGCCATCGAAGCCTTTCATCATCGTGCGCAGTGCCTCATTGATCAGTACGGACGATACGTGGTGCCTGAGGTCAATATGAAGCTGGATGGTGTTAATACTCAGGTACTAGTTTAAATACTGCCTAACGATTTATCGAACGAGGTGAAAACATAATATTGTCTCATTTAGATAGATATGGTTTAACAAAAACCTTGTTGTTCCTTTAAGGAACGTATTGAAGAACCTTCCAGGTGTATCGGTTCAAATATGTCCTTACTAGCTTTTGCCCGCGGCTTCGCTCGCGTTAGAAAGAGACAAAAAGTAGCCTATGTTACTCTCCATCCCTTCAACTATCTCCACTTAAAAAATCACCTCAATTCGTCGCTCCGTTTTGCCGTGAAAGAAAGACAAACATACAGACAGACAGACAGACAGACACACTTTCCCATTTATAATATTAGTATGGATATGCCTGGGAGCATGTGTTAAAAAAAACAAGAGGGCGTGAATAATAATTATGTACGAGAACAGTATGTTACGATCTTCGCTTCCTAACTGTTCTATAAGTTCTCTATCTCTAGGACGAGAACATAGCGGAAAACGGGGGGGGGGGGTGAAGCAGGCGGTCCACGCGTACCTGAACTTTGTACAGCGACACGACGTCAACGGCGAAACTCTGCTTGACTCAACCACACTCGATACTATAAGATTATTGTCTCTAGGGCGACAACATCGCGGACAACAGTGGGGTGAAGCAGGCGTTCCGCGCGTACGTGTACTATGTACAGCGACACGACGTCAACGGCGAGACTCTGATTGACTCAACCACACTCATACTATAAGATCATTGTCTCTAAGGCGAGAACATCGCGGACAACGGTGGGGTGAAGCAGGCGTTCCGCGCGTACCTGCACTGGGTACAGCGACACAGACTCAACCACACTTATACTATAAAATCACTGTCTCTAGGGCGAGAACATCGCGGACAACGGTGGGGTGAAGCAGGCGTTCCGCGCATACCTGCACTGGGTACAGCGACACGGTGTCAAGGGCGAGACGTGCCTCAACCACACTCATACTATAACATCACTGTCTCTAGGGCGAGAACATCGCGGACAACGGGGGGGTGAAGCAGGTGTTCCGCGCGTACCTGCACTGGGTACAGCGACACAGACTCAACCACACTCATACTATAACATCACTGTCTCTAGGGCGAGAACATCGCGGACAACGGAGGAGTGAAGCAGGCGTTCCGCGCGTACCTGCACTGGGTACAGCGACACGGAGTCAAAGGTGAAACGCTGCCCGGACTCAACCACACTCATACGCAGCTGTTTTTCCTCAATTTTGCACAGGTAACATTATTTTTATAATGCTTTTAATTATATCCTTAAAAACATTCCTTCTTAGATTGTTGGATAACACAACGTATACGTATTACATCTTTTTTGGCACTATTCAGCTCTTGCTTGCCAAAAAGTTGCCGACCGCTGCTTTAAATTATAGATTTTTTTCTGTAGTAATTAATGTGTTATTATTTTTGTATTTTTTTTGGTATAATGGCTGCCAAGAAATAGTAGAAAATTATAAAAAAATATTAATTAATAAAAAGGTTTAGTATAAACTTTTACCGACAAAGATACTTATATAAGAGAATTTGACTGTAAATATTGCTCGTCTTTTCCAGGTATGGTGCGGCGCGATGCGTCCAGAAGCGATGCGCAACAAACTAAAGACCGCAGTGCACTCTCCGGGACGGTTCAGGGTCATCGGTACTCTGTCAAACTCACACGACTTTGCGAGGGAGTTCCGATGTCCGCCCGGCAGCCCTATGAACCCTACGCACAAGTGTACAGTTTGGTGATGCAAATGCGTAGTTGAGGATGCTTTAGGGGTTATTCTAGATCGGTCTAAAAAGTACTTGAAAAAACAAGTACTCATAAATACTTTCACTACGGGACCAAACAGAAAATATTAAAATAGAAATCGTCAGTTCTCTCTAGATACATAAATTAAATGTATCGAGAAAATAGACAGAAGATGAAACAAAGATTGCCCAGATACTTTGTTCGAACCTTATGTCTTAGCTGGTATCTTGTGCTCAGTAAATCAAGGAAACAATAGCACTTTTGATGGTGATTGTACTGAGTAACTATTTATAATCTAATTCCAAATTGTAGAAATATCGATCTACAATTTGCTACGCCGCGTAGCTCTTAGCACATATGCTACGATATCAGCCCTTGAGTCTACGAGACGCGTAGAGTATAACTATCCATAAACAATTTTCATACTGAAGAGAACAATACTTATTCTTACTAAATGAATAATATAACTACTATAAAACTATTTTTAAATAGGTACTTGTAAAGACTAGGATTATTACCAAAGTCGATTGTGATATTATTATATTAGTGGTTTGTATTTTGTTACTAAAGTTTAGTAATCATTTGAGTAGTTGTACATTTTATAGGTCAGTATTTATTTGTAAGCGCTTTTATGAGATTAGGTTTTCGTCTTTGGATTAAAGAGGTTTATCTAATTGTTTCGTTTTATTGAAGAGGTCGATGGGCCCTTTTTAACCGACTTCAAAAAAAGGAGGAGGTTTCTCAATTCGACCGTATTATGTTTTTTTTTTTCAAAAATATCCATAATAATAATTATTAAAAAAAGTGTGTTTGTTAAAAGTAAAATTAGATTTAACTGTTAACGCATATTAAAATTAAAATGATCTGAAAAGCGAAAAAATGTTGCTGCAAAACATAAGAGAAACAATCATACTACCTTTTACATTTATTACTTAATTTAAAAAGAATTATATTCATCAAAAATTTGTTGTTTCATACAAATATTGTTAATACTTAAAGTAATTTCGACTAGACGAAGAACAACATACTTCAACAAAAACGCTGTAAATAATATACAAAAGTCGATCACTTTAAATTGTTATAAGGAACTTTTAGTTGCCCGTCTATTTTACTTCGAATTTTGTATTAAATATGTACTCAATACATTTCTTTATAAAAATACACTAAAAAATTGCAAATAAAAACTAATTCGTACACTACATGCACCCATGTAACGCTATCAGAACCGAGCTGAACAGGGGCGAGAGCATTCGATAGTAATGTAATAAATATATTGAGTGGGAGCACGTTGCAATGGGAGTGCTCCTACCAGGGAGTACGGTTTTTTTTACTGTACTACTGTGAATTTCATACCTACCAACTTCATTTTTGCAATGGCTAAAGTGCTAAATAGTAGAATAGCTAATAAACATAGTTTCGCATTTCAATGCTTTGCACATCTTCATTGCTCCAAAGAGTTTGCACCTCGTACTCCGAGTCACGCGACGTCATGTGGTGTTGGCGCCGCTCCCACCGCGCCCGCACTAGACGGGCGATCTCGAGCCACAGTCGCGCTTCTAACACTGTTGTAAGGCAACTTGCGTTAAGTAATTGACAAAATATATATAGAGGACTGGTAATTAGTGTCCGATACTTTAACACGTGATTGTGTTGATGATAACCAACAACTTTTGCTATGGGAACAACCCTGAAATGGCGAAAAAGAATCAGCTGATGTTTGCTTAATGTACCAGCTGATATTATTTTAGCGATTTCGACTTAGTAAATACTACTCTTTGATACTCCTTTGGTATTTCTTTGGTACATAATTCTAATAAAACACTTACGGAACAGAAAAGAGAAGGCAGTAAGGAACAGTGGATTGATGTTTCCAGTGATGACGGCCATAGTATACAGCAGTGCGCCGGCAGTAGGAGCCTGACGTAGGAACAGGCCTCGCAGCGTCGCTCCCAGCCACGGCAGGAACAGGTACTCACTTAATGGAGAACGCTGGAAAGAAGGCAGTGAGGAACAGTGGGTTGATGTTGCCATGATGTAGAGCAGTACCCCAACAGTAGAAGACTGGCGCAATAGCAGCCCATTCAGAGTGGCACCCAGCCATGGGAGGAACAAGCTTAATGGAGAACGCTGGAAAGACAAGGCTGTGGGGAACAGTGGGTTGATGTTGCCGTTGATGACGGCCATGGTGTAGAGCAGTACCCCGAACAGTAGAACATTAAAAGACTGGCGCAAGAGCAGTTCATTCGGAGTGGCACCCAGCCATGGGAAGAACAAGTAGATGCTTAATGGAGAACGCTGGCAAGAGAAGGCAGAACAGTGGGTTGATGTTGCCGTTGAGGGCGGCCATAGTATACAGCAGTGCACCGGCAGTGCCTGACGAAGGAACAGGCCACGCAGCGTCGCACCCAGCCACGGTAGGAACAGGTACACGAATGGAGATCGGTGGAAAGAGAAGGCAGTGAGGAACAGTGAGTTCATGTCGCCATTGCAGGTTGAAGAGTAGTGGCCCCGTTGGTAGAACAACGTAGTTTGCGTCACCAATAGCAAGGTGGGGATTATACAGTAGTCACCAACGACTATACATGTAGTCAAGACTGAGATTAATTTCATAAGCTTCGACCTGCGACTCTTTCTCGACAAGCGGTTCGATTTTTAGCCACAAAAACATTAGGTAGGTACACATAAATATTTTACAGTTCAGCGACCCTAGTCCGTCTCCGTCTGACTCTCATTGTAATTTAAGAAATTCTAGAGTCAGATTTTTTTTCCGGAATTTGGTTTCAGTGTAGTGGTGCATTAATAACAGAAGATCAACAATTACTTATGTGTAAAAGGATTAAGATAAGAAAACAACCTCTGTATGCATTATATATGTATGTTATATAATTTTTATGCTTAATCTTAAATTAATAAACTAAACATGAAATAACAGCCAGAAAAACACTTTACGTACTTACAGTAAATATACTAGCTAGTAAGGTGCTTATTTATATTTTCACAACCGCTTTGCCAATATTTTCGCCATTTAGCATTCCTACAAAAGCATCAAAAAGTCTGTCAAATCCTTCAGTGACGTGTTCTAAAGGCTTCAACTGTCCACTGTGAATCCATTTAAGAATTTGATCAAACGCTTCGGGGAAGCTGTCCAGCGATTCCCAAACCACATAACCTCTAACTGTTAAACGATTCATCAATATAGTCGGTTGTAAGATGGTCGCTTTAGGAGTATTTGTTGGGTCTTCGTTGTATGAACTAATGCTGCCGATGACTGCAACACGCCCGTACATGTTCATTTGTCTCATGATCACACTGCTCAGCTCTCCTCCGACGTTGTCGAAGTAACAGTCCACGCCATCTGGAGCAGCCTCTTTCAATTCCGCCTTAATGTCAGCAGTCTTGTAGTTGATAACTTTATCGAAACCGATGGTCTCTAACCTCTTCACTTTCTCATTAGAGCCAGCAAAACCGATGACCTTGCAGCCCTTGATCTTAGCAATCTGTCCAACAACGGAGCCCACAGCTCCAGCAGCGCCTGTCACTACAACTGTTTCGCCAGCTTTGGGTTTGCAGTGTTCTAGAAATCCAAAGTAAGCAGTGGCGCCTGGCATTCCTACCGCACCAACTGCTAATGAGTTTGAAAGTCCATTCATGTTTGGTACCTTGTAAATCTTGCCAGCATCCTTATCTGGTTCATTAGTGTCCAGGATGTAGTAGTCACACCAGCCCTTATGTGAGACGACTCGTGTGCCCACCGCGTAATCGGGATCCTTCGATTCTATCACTAAACCAACATTAAATCCGAACTGGTCGCGTCGCTCAGGTGAACTATATATCCGCATGTAAGGGTCCACGCTCACCCACTCAACTTGGACGAGAATCTCTCCATTCTTGAGGTCCGGTAGCACGTATTCCACAATTTCGAAATCATCACGTTTGGGTAATCCTTTGAATTCTTTTACAACCACGTATTTACGTGCCCACACCATGACGACTTCTCTTAATCTGAGAGCTTGCTGGCTGTTGTTAGCTTAATTTATCAGTTTTGTTAGAAAGTAGCAAGTCATTCACTACTATCTCCGTGCTTGGCTTTGTATTATCTGACCTTTGTTTTTAACTGATAAAATAAGTATCGCATCATTTTTATTCTTTCTTATAGGTTAATTATCTGAATATAGATTACACTCGCATGCTATCTGTTTACATTCGCATATTATGTTTGTGGAGAAAAAATATAAATGTTGAATAGGTATTTATGTCAGTTTATTTAAATTGTTTGTACTTATTATTATTTAACAAGATTATCTTTAATAATATGATAATAGGTGTTGAAGTAGTTCTCAGAAACTTTCAGTTTTTTTTTCGACGAAGACGAAGTCTTTAGTTCTTTATTCCCGCATTTCGACTTCGTCTACTTTACAAAAGTAGCACCAAAGACAAATCTTTTATTTTATAAACGTTACATAATTACACCTGTAGATCTAATACAAGGCAATTAGATAGAGATGAAATCATTAGATGATATGTCAAATTATGAGGACCAGAAACATATTCTGCGGATTTTTCATCTTTGTCTGTCAATAATCGAGACTAGTCTACGTGATGTCAGATAACGTGGTCACTTAGTCAGTGTTGCCAAAACAGGCGATAAACATGTTGTTTTAAAAAATGCAATATTATAATTTGCTATCAAGTCCTTGTTATTGAATTGAACTATTTTCGTACTAAATGGTCGATCAATGAGTTATCGCTGCAACAGTTCATGATAATAATTAATTAATCTGTGTTGTTGCCAAAAACTCGAAGCTCAATTATAGCTACGGATCCACCCGGTCCATGCGCTCCGATCAGGCGATCCAAAGGGCCGCCATTGGATCATGCAAAACAACGTTGCAGAAAGTCAGCAAAGGCGCAAGTCGAGAAGAGATCATGAACAATTAGGCACGTATAGTCTACTAGATAGAGGATGGATGGAGTGCCAAGGACCCCATGACCTGGATTCACCCTTGAATGTTGACAGCCTCATGTATCTAGGTCCACTCAGTACCTTACAGTAGTTCTAAGTGGACCCTACTACCAGGATGTAGTATAATTATGAAATTAAACCACTTTATGGTTAATAATGTTTCATGCAAGGACACACCATGCAAATAAATTAAATCAAATTCAGTGGTCCAGTGGATAAAGGCGCCCGCCTCTCGTGTAGGTTATGGGTTCGAATCCAGGCAAGTACCAATGTGACTTTTTTAATTTATATGTATAGGAAGTACTTCCTAAAGTTTATCTTGGACATCACTGACACCCATAAAAAAAACCATTGGTTTTTTTTGGTGGGAAATCATCAAATGTCTTATTTTCCCGTCCTGGGCGGGGCAGGAGGGTTTGTCAGACTTTTACCACCACCACTCATGTTCCTTCGGTGTCCCTTTATGTTCCGGGGTCACGGTAACTAATAATTATTCCGCAACCCCGGAAAACCGTTGATCCCGGTTGTCATTCGTCAGAACTTTGAGAGACGTTACGAAATGTTAAAGAGATGATGATGATTAACCAGAATTTCAATGAGGTACAGTACCTACACTACACCAAACCAGAACAACATAATATTAATTGACAAAATATTGATGTTTGATAATGTATCGTTTATAGCTCATGTATGTGTCATACTCAGAATCGATTTACTATTTTTAAGGCGCTAAACAGCTGTGGAACTTTTCTAAGACGTAGGTCAAACAGACTCTAATCTTGAAAGATTGGACGCCTAACACTGTTCTCTTATAGTGTCAAGCCTCGCGACAGCCCTAGAATCAGTTAGCGGGATAGCTGATATTCTTGGGAATTAGAGTGATGAGCCACAACTGCAAGAGGAGTGAAAATGATTGAGAGAGGTCTTTGCCCAGGTCAGCACGGACTTGGTAAAAAAAAGGTATTGTAAACACTTCTTTAAGTAATCATAACAACTTACAACAAATAATTTTGTACTAGGTACTATTAACCAAATTGAATCACGACTATTCATGACCCATTTCGACGACAAATCGTTTGAAGCTGTCAAAATAATAAGTCTAGACGTGTGACATTTTTAATACATGTTTACGCGATTGTCGACCTAAACGTATTTAAATGTCTGTAGGAAAATAAGCTTATGATGGGCCATGATTCCATTTTGTCGATTGTACATAAACTTCAACATTTCTATTACTTAAAACAAAATTATAAATTGTTACTATAAATGTCAGCGATATTTAAGCTGGATTAGTATTCAAATATGAGATTACCTTACATTTTGTACCAATGAAATTAAAATATTAATATTGGCCGTGTTTTATGAAATTAAAATATTAATATTTAATGTGAATGTTAATTTTACAGGATGGAAAGTTTCAATCGGCCCTGAGGGAAAACTAGTTTAAATAATCGTTAAGATTAATTATGTAACTTTTAGGAAACATACCTTTATTGTCAAAAAGAAACAATCTGACCTTTAAAGAATTTCGAAATTTGTCAGAGCGGTTGTAAAAATAGTATAATTAAGCACCTTACTAGCTAGTACACTAACATAAAGCTTATTTAGTTTTTTTCTATCGAGGTTCGAGTACATAAATTTACTGAAATATTAAACGAAAATATACATTCAATTTGTTTCCTGATGGGGCCATCAGGAAACAAATTGAATGTATATTTTCGTTTACACACGCGACCCCCTTTTTTTTTTGGGGAGTGGAAAATCATCAAATAACTGCTCCCGCCCAGGGTGCGGCGGGAGGGCTGTCAGACTTTTACTAACATTCCTATTATAAAGACCTATTATAAACATTCCGCAACCCCGGCAGGCGTTGGCCCTGTTGGGCCCCTTCCCGTGCTGACTTCTCTTGGAGGCGGGCGTGGAACACTAACGCGCCGTCGACGGGGGCCTGGTCCTAGACCGCGCCTACGGTGGCCGGTAGTCGTCTTGCGACTCTCGACGTCATCGCCTGGGTCTTAGTCCTGGTCCCACACGAATTTATAAAATTTTATGGAGATCGGTCCACCGTTTCTCGAAAAATTCCAGAAAATCAAAGCAGAAATCGACTCACATACACTGACGATGTTATATCAAATTGTTCATGTATTCAGGATTTGGTACTACCTACTACTACTGTTTTCATAAGATTTTAAGTAGTTTTATTTTAAAACTAAATACAGCAGACATTGGGACTCTGCACTAAAAAGTAAAAAATAAAATGCTTTATTTTTTTCAAAAAAGATAAATCAAAAATAACTAAAACGGACTTCAGTTGCTTCTCTTCTATCGGTCGATTTGTGCCGCCGGCTTATTGGACGATTCGCACGAATTTAACTCGCACAAAACGTGCGAATCGACTCCTTTAAAAAAATATTATTTTTCTGTAGTCGATTCGCACAAAGTTCATTTATTGGCGTGCGAATCGACACCTTCACAAATATGTAGTAGGCTATTCGCACACATATTGTTTTTTTTTGTTATGAAATGCAGTTAAGATAAAGTACACTTGAGTACAGAAGCAGTAAGGTCAAATGTGTTTTACTCGTAATAGATAGGAAATGGGGTGCCTGGACAGAAAACCTCCTCGTGTGCCCGAGGGCTGGAATTCGCTTATGGATTCTTTCGGGGCGAAGATTAGTCCTCGTGCCGGTGCACTTTGGAAGGTGGGCAACGACTCGTCACTGAGTACGGTGTGCCTGGGGGGTCTCGTTGCCCGCCTGTGAATGTTCTGTCGCGGTGTACTTCACCACCTGTCCCTCTGAATGTAGCAGAGGGCAGTGTGCGTTGGAGTCGGGGAACGGGCTCTGCGTGCACTCACCCTGCCGCAGAGCAGGCAGTTGGGGGTCGTCACCTCCTCCTGTCACCGTTGTTCTCGTAGCCCCGAAGATTGTTACGTTCATGTCTCTGACTGTCGACGGGGGTCGAGGGCCTTGGCTTAACCGCCCGGGCCGCGAGGAAGACAACCTCTATAAAAAATTACCAAGTTCTGGTGCGTGGTGAAGATACGAATGGCTGAGGAGTAGTGTCATTTATAACTTGCGTTTGCAGTTATGGATGGCGCATCAGTCTCTAGCGCACCCCCAGCCAGGGAACTGGTGGACCCTCTGATTGGGTAATAAATTTACTCTTGCCCAGGGACGGGGGGTTACCCTGGGTGAACTTGACCCGGGAACATAAAAGGCAACCTTAGGAACATGAGTGGGTTTTAGTCAGTAAAAGTCTGACAGGCCCTCCCGCCGCACCCAGGACGGGAGAAGTCATTTGATGATTTCCCACTTCCCAAAAAAAATAGATAGAAAATAAAAACACAATCTACTACACACATCAACATGGTCTAGGGATATTTCAATTAAACAAATAACTAAAATTCTATTGACATTTTATTAAGACACCACACATTAAAATAAACCTTGTTTAATATCCTATCTAATCTAATAATAAACTTTTAGATGAAGATACATTAAAAAAAAACTTAAAAGAAGAGGAAAACTCTGATAAAATTTCAATCTTAACTTTATTTTTGAAACATCAAAACCTTAACAAAAAACTATTTCTTATAAAAATTGTTGAAAACTTAAAATTAATAATCCGTGGATCCACCTAAGACTCTCATGACACATCTGCGGCGGTTCTGCATACTCAAAACAAGGGTGTCAATATCCTGTTGCGGAATACTGTCCCAAGTCCTGCTAAGATGCACGAAAAGCTGGTTTTCATGCACAATATCTTCACGGGAATTCCTAAGAGCTCTTCTCTGAAGCATATCCTAGGCATGCTCAATAGGATTTAAGTCAGGGGATTGTGCAGGCCAGTCTAAAGCTTGTGTTGTAACCAACTTGTATTCCATTGTCGTGCATTGGCTGAAAATTTTGTTCTAATTTACCTTTATCTAAAAGTTCATTATCAGATTAGATAGGATATTAAACAAGGTTTATTTTAATGTGCAGGTGTCTTACAAAAAGTTAATAGAATTTTAGTTATTTAGGTTTAATTGAAATATCCCTAGACCATGTTGATGTTGTGTAGATTGTGTTTTTACTTTCTATTTATTACGAGTAAAACACATTTGACCTTACTGCTTCTGTACTCAAGTGTACTTTATCTTAACTGCATTTCGTTAAAAACCATATGTGTGCGAATAGCCTACTACATATTTGTGAAGGTGTCGATTCGCACGCCAATAAATGAACTTTGTGCGAATCGACTACAGAAAAATAATATTTTTTTAAAGGAGTCGATTCGCACGTTTTGTGCGAGTTAAATTCGTGCGAATCGTCCAATAAGCCGTGCCGCCACTGACTTCCAAATTTTTCTGTTTATTCTATATACATGTATCAAGTGTTTTCGCATTGGACTTTGGAGTCTCCGATTTTTTACACTATGGGTATGACTCGCCAGACTTCAACACCAAAATATGCTGATTAAATTGTCGCTTGCCTACTAATTGCATTATGTAATCTCCTTATCTGGCTACACAATACATATTAAATGGTTGACCTCGTAATAGAACAAAATAGTTCTTACGTAAAAACCTATTAAATAAAAAAATCCATGAAGTAAGATTTAATTACTTATTAGAAAGAGACAGTTACATAACTAGCCATCAAAAATAAGCAGCCGAATATGTCTAAAGGTCGCTGTTGGGCTTCTATTTAAATAATTTAAGCACATCATTACAAATTAACTCATCTAAGCATCCTACAATAAAAATAAACATTTGACATAATGTTTTATCATCACCAAATATACAAATGGAATTTATACCGGTGACTATAAACTGTTATCAACAAAAACGCCGGCTCAAACATTATCGCCGGACTCCACACTAGTCTCGTCTACACATACTATCACAGGGAGTTGTGTATGTAAGCATGATATTGACTTTTAGCGGACCGCGTGAGCGTGACACACAATGACGATAGCACTATTGACCGAGTATATACTACATTCCACTTGTTTATAAACTCAGTCGCACGGAACGTCTCGTGAAGTAGCCAACGATAGATCAAAATGGTGAAGGCACGGAAATACGTGGTTAAAAATAAGTTCCAGGGATTACCAAAACGTGAAGATTTCGAAATTGTGGAATACGAGTTACCAGCGCTCAAGAATGGAGAGATCCTCGTCAAAGTTGAGTGGGTGAGCGTGGACCCGTACATGCGTGCATACAACCCACGCTACGCGACTCCATATGACCAATTTGGCTACCAAGTCGGTTTAGTAGAAGACTCGAAAGACCCTAGGTTCCCTGTCGGCACCAGGGTTGTCTCCCACAAGGGCTGGTGCGACTACGCTGTCATTGACACAAATGACACTAAAGGCGATTCCGGAAAGGTTTACAAGTTACCGAACCTGAAAGGTTTGTCAAACTCTTTGGGAGTTGGTGCGGTTGGCATGCCGGGCGCTACCGCATACTTCGGATTTCTGGAGATTTGCAAACCTAAAGCCGGTGAAACAGTGGTAGTGAGCGGCGCTGCAGGAGCGGTTGGTTCTCTGGTTGGACAGATTGCGAAGATCAAGGGCTGCAGGGTTATCGGTTTCGCTGGCTCTGATGATAAAGTGAAGTGGCTCGAGGAAATCGGCTTCGACAAGGCGATCAACTACAAGACTGCTGACCTCGCAGCAGCGCTAAAGGAAGCAGCTCCCAAGGGTGTCGACTGTTACTTCGACAACGTTGGTGGCGAGCTCAGCTCAACGATCATCAGTCAGATGAACGACTTCGGAAGAGTTTCAGTTTGCGGTGCCATCAGTGCGTACAACGACGCCAGTCTGCCTAAGGCTACCATCCTACAGCCTGCTTTAGTATTCCGTCAGTTGAAAATTGAAGGTTTCCTAGTATGGAGGTGGATCGACAAGCAGCCAGAAGCATTCGCCGAAATCATCAAGTGGATTCATAGTGGACAATTGAAACCTAGGGAACACATCACAGAAGGTTTCGAAAATATCTTCGACGCCTTTGTAGGTATGTTGAATGGAGAAAATTCAGGAAAGGCTGTTATTAAATTGTAAGTTATTTAATGTAAAGTATATTATTATCTACACTCTCAAATTAAAAAGTCAATTTTTAAAATTCTCTTTCATTTGGTGTGTTCCTTCTCTGAAATTTAATTGCATTACCTTTTGTACTTATAACATCGAAAAAATATAAGATAATTACCACATTTGAAGAGTTCCATATAAGGAGAGTGCTAATTATCACAACGAGGGTATCAGACGCTTCCACACACCACTTCACACCTGAAACATGACAATAATGTATAACTTTAGTACTATATCACACCTAGCTACTTATGCAATCAATATTTTGATACCTACATATATTTTAGAGGTGGAAATTATAAATGAATGAGTACCCACTAATTTAAATAAATTTGTTATGCGTAGGACATTTTAATATGTAAGTCAGGATTATTAACGATGGTGTAACGTGTGGGTAAAATATTCCAAATTCGCATGTTATACAACAAGGATCCGCAAGTGTGGGTCAAATCCACTTGAACTGGATTTTAATTAATAAATTGACAGACAAATCTATTTTTAGAATGTCAACGGGCACTGCAGTAGAAAATTCTAGATCTCTGGTCCTTGAACTCTCGCTAAAACCCGTTTAGCATTTTGTTTAGCACCTAATACGTGCATACCTAGGTAAGTAAGTATTACATAACATTCAAAGTCCACGACAACACGTTTGACAACACGTTTAAGTATCTTGTTATCACAAAAGATCAATAAAGCCTATGTAATCAAATACTCACGCGTTACGTCGATATCATCAATGTACAGCTTATCTTCTCTACTCATGAGAATGTAATGCAAGTCATTGCGGAGTGGTTCCGCATCGAGGGTTACAACTTCAAACTTTACGTTACAGACTACACCCAACATGAGGCATACACAGGCTAGGAAAGTAGCAGAAAGCGTCGCTTTCGTAGCTTTTTCATTCAAGGTCTCCGCTTGAGCGAAGGTCTTTCTCCTCAAGTACTGAACGCTGGTGTCGATATAGTCGATCAAAGCGCCGAGCAGTGGAACCTTAGATCTGGAATACGTCAGGTGCTTCGGTAAGACGTTCGGCGGAACCGCCACAGCCTCGGTAGCCATGCTGAATTAATTTGTATGATACATAAATTTCTAAAAAATACTTTAGGGTACTTCCTAACTTCTTAATTTGACAACTGTGACATCCTTGTGTTTATTTTTTAATGAGGTTTGTAAGTAAGAAGTTTCGATAGAATTTTGTTTAGAATGAGGCTATTGATCGGGACATATTTAGCCTTGAATAATGACGACCCAGTTGAGCGGTCTTAAGTTTCATAATATACCTAATACTGTACTCTTTGGTCTTAACTAATCTAGATCTAGGTAGACACTTAGACCGAAATAAATAAAGGCTACTATGGAGAACACTCCGTCCTTTGATTATAGGTATTATATAATCAAAGACTCCGTCTTTATCTTGCTATTGTAATTTGACAGTAGTACAGCATGACATGAACAATAAGCTTAGCCAAAGCACTATTTTTGGATCAGTTTATTAAAACCTAATCTATCCTTCACTGCATGTTAATATGAGGCGAATGATTATAGTACTTCAATCAAACTGTTATAGTAGGATTGAGGCCATAGTTTATTTGTTATTCGGCTAATTAACGTAGGTACATATGCAATGTACCGTGACTTTACTATGTGGGTTAAGAAGCCGGTAAAAAAATTCCTGATCAACCTTGAACCTTAATACCTTAGCAATAAAATTGAAAAAGTAATAGAAAATTTTGACATTGCAGTAACTTGTTCTGCTGTTATCTGTACTTTCAAATACATAAATTCGTAATCGAAATACTAATGCTATTTATTACATTCCGATGTTATGAGAAATTATCGCAATATTTGATAACGACTATTATCTAAGTCTGAATAGGTAATCAAGATAACAACTATGTATCACCCAACACAACATACATGAAATAAAAAACCAAATTATATCAAAATTATTAATTTTATTATAACCAAAGTCTGACATGACGATATTATCGAGAAGTAAATAACTTAAAATTATTATTTGCAACTCGTTATCTACTATCCTACCTTACAGTTCAACCATCGACGATGATGTCGAATTTCATAAAAAACAATGTTCAACGTTAAGCGTTTATTTATCAGCTGAAGAAAAAAAAACATACTTAAATGTTATTATTATTGTAATAAAGTAATGAATGCTGAGTACGTAAATAAAATTTATATGAGCATTACGATTTTGCTACAAAATAAACACGATTACAGCTTATGGAAAAAGTAAACTTTACTATTTAGTTCTTAAAAAAATGCTGAATAACGGTTATCGCAAGTCTGTAGTATCATCGATGACTATTTAATAATTGATTGATGATTAACTAAAATTTTACAGAAATCATGTTCAAAATTACTTAATGGCCCCTAAAGTTATGCCTCGCGAACATTCTTGTACATATTTTTTAACTTCATCGTTAGGTTATTGGTTACTGCTCAGCACCTGTATGTTATAGCGTAATGTTTTATGATCCTCTCTCTATAGGATTAATAATTTTAACCTTTCAACGACCAAACGACAGCCGGCTGTCGGGCTGCGATTGTCTTTCTATTGTGTCTCAAATCACGTGTTTTCGAAAGTTTTTAAACATTATTAACATGTCTACTTTTAGGAATGTTAATTAAAACTTATCTATTGATTTTCTTATATTTTATTTATGTCTTTTTCTGATGTGTTTTGCGTGAAAGAGATACAAACATCCACAAATACATAAAAACTTTCACATTTAATATAAAGTTTCATATTTATGTTTTGTGGGATTTTTCGAGGGAGGCTGGTAGTATGCTACAAAAATCAAGAGACGACCTACAAGTACTGGGCAGAAACCAAACACACGAATTAAACGCAAGTATAACCTTTGGGAGCAGCTATTGCTGATATTTGTGCTGAACTTTATCGTGTTTAGAAGATTCGGCTTAGTTCTACAACTTTGTGTCCAGCTAAATAAACGCGCTTTACAATACTACTCTTACTGGATAGGTAGTTAGGTACTAAATAATTCAGTCTGTCACATTACATAACACTCAAATGTTTATCAGACAAGAATATTAACCTTTTAAACGCCTTTGTCAACGATTTAAAAATGTATGACTCTAAGGGATGTTGACTACATCAAAAGAATGACATTCTGTTTAGTCCGTCTGTTAGACAGTCCAAAAATACTGGACACATATTTTATGCTTGATCAAATTAATAACAAAATACAAAGATAAAGAGCATCGTTCCGGAGAGGGGGCTTGTGACGTCACTTCTCAGTAAATATTACACAAAGGCGTGACGTTTCACGAAACTTCAACGCACTGTATTGTCGTCATTTTCTGTTTACGAGAAAAAATAAAAAATACGTGTCCCAAATTTTTTGATTATCTAACTGACGGACTAATTACTTTTTTTTGTCGTCTTGCCTATTTAGGCGCTTTGGAGCTCTCTTTATGGATCCCAAAATTTTAAAAAGTCCTATTTTTATTGGTATGTATTTTCTGTGAATTTGTGCTTGGCGTAAAGGCACGCGCGTGCGTATGTTCTAGCGTTCAAAAGGTTAAAGTAAGTTTATTGAATCTAGTCTTTATAATTAACATGGTTATATCTCTTCAAAATTTTGTCTTTTAACAGTCATTTTAGTCTACATTATAAAGTTCATAAATCCATTGGATGTCTAACATGAATTCGAGAAATCTAACACCAACTAATGTGCTACATTTTTAAATGCAACTTATAACAAAACTTTATAAAATTTCAAATGTGTAAGACTAATGATAACTCCAAAAACAAACTTTAAATTAACTACATCAGATTAATCTCACTGGAAGTTGATTTTACACAAATGTGCCACATACAATGATTTAAACAATACGGTAGTTTCCACCATTATCAATTGACGTTCTTTTTATGAGCTGTCAAAACGCCATTCTCCAATAGATTTTGTATGGCAATGGCGACTTATGACGTCACTTAAATAACAACTCAGTTGACTATCTATTTATTGATTTCAACACAACTAAAACTCAAATTTTATAGCAAATTGAAAATGAACCGAATTTATTAGGCTGAAATTAATAAAGGTTTTATAGGAATTGTGTCTAACATTTATTGGTTAATGGTGGAAACTACCCAATTGTCTGACAAACACAAGACAAGTACAAAACATACAAGACATACTGACTGTCTGTCCATTTGAGAAATACTATATGGAAATAGTACAGAAGTAAGTGGTATTAGACAGATAGCTCTGTAGTTAAGAGTTATAGATTTATCGTCGTGTCGGTGAAACTATTAGTAGCTGGAAAGGGCTGTCGTCGTAAGTGACGCATATGAAAAGTTCTGTCGGCGAAATGTCCAAAGATGAAAGAGCCTGCTGGGGAAACGGAAATATGAATCATCCTGTCGACGAACAGTCCAATGGCGAATCGGTCATCGGAGAACGGTTGCTGAATCATTCCAGTGAGGTGCACGGATAAGTGTTATGGGATATAGATGCATTGAAATGCTAGAACTCTTGGTTATTTTTTCTCCGCTCGTGTCCTCGTTTTCTGTTAAGGTGACTCGTTACCCTAATGTTTGATAATGGTGCCGATTCTCTTGTTCACAAACGAACCTAAATTTAAGTGAAGTGCATCTTTCTTTTTCCATTTCATTAAGAAAAGGACAGAAGATAAAATATTAGTTAAGTCCTGTCAAAATTAGACAATGGTGCCGATTCTCTTATTCACAAACTAACGTAAATTTAAGTTAAGTGCATCTTTCTCTTTCCATTTAATTAATAAAAGGACAGAATATAAAATATTAGTTAAGTTCTGTCAAATTTAGACACTCGTTAGATAATTTAGACGCGATTTAAAAACATGGCGTCTAAATATACGTCAATTTTCTTCAGGCGCTGTCTAATTTGACAGGATTAAACTAAAATGTATCCATTGTCCTTTTCTTTAAAAAATGAAAAGAGAAAGATGCAATTAACTTAAATTTAGTTAAATTTGAGAATCAGCACGACTCTATAGACAATTTAGACGCGATTAAAAACATGGCGACTAAAAATACGTCGATTCACTTCAGGCGCTGTCTAATTCGACAGTATTAAACTATAATGTCTTCTGTCCTTTTCTTTAAAAAATGGAAAGAGAAAGATGCATTTAACTCAAATTTAGTTGTGTAGTAACAAGAGAATCAGCGCCATTATTATCTGCTGAACTCTGTTTTCCGCTCAAATGGACAGACCCTCTTACTTTGCTCATAATAATGAGTCGATCACTTGGACAGTAGATTCACTTCAATATTTTGACAATCACGCTTTGTACACAAGATTACAAATTTGGGCCTCGACGCGCGTCTGTAATTAATAAATAATTTAGAGTTAATTTATAACACCTTTGAGCCAAAGAAATACCTAATACTTAGTACACGTACGTGTATTTGTCGCAGACATTTTGTATTTATCCGCCGTTTAAAGAATGCCTGCCATTTTATAGACGGCCCGCGTAAAAATTCGCTGTTATATGCAAAATTCTGCCGGGGTTGCGGAATAGTTCTAATAGTTACCGTGGCCCCGGAACATAAAGGGCAACCGGAGAAACATAGGTGGGTTTTAGTCAGTAAAAGTATGACACGCCCTCCCGCCCCGCCGAGGGCGGGAGAAGTCATTTATTGAATTCCCATCCACAAAAAAAATACAAAATTTCAGAGCAATTCGACTTGGATAGGTTAGGTTAGAAGGCTAAGGCGAGAGCGAAGCTCAGCTTTATAAATAAAAAACACACAGAAATCCGTCGAGCTAATGAAATTGGGATAGCTTTGAGATTATAATATATTTAATATATGGCATAAATTGGCATAATACCGAGGCATTGTGTAAACCGCAGATTTATACAAAATGCCTGCAACACATACACAATTTGTATTGTGTAGCAGCACTGCTTTCTGAATCAAGCATTGATCCGCTTGAACCTTATGAAACTTCAAATGGAACAATAGATTCACTAGTAATATTGGTAGTTATTCTTAATACAGTAATAATAAATAATAACTACCAAAATGATTTTAGAATATTTTTATTATTCTTATCGAAAACATTAGTCAATGTCTACATTTTTACAATTTTCACCAAAAACTCCAGATGCATTCTATTACATCTGACTTTTGTATTCCACCAGTGTTTAGATTTAGCGATTGTACGTCTCAGTAAATGCGTAAAAAGTGATTACTTAAACGGATATCTTATTATCTTTGTAGATAATAGCTATATAAAAGGTACACTTTTAAACAAAACTTTTACATTTAGTTTCTTTTACTGTAAAAAAAATGTTAGGACGTACCTTAGCATTAACTGGGTTCAAAAAACTTAACATTCCATTTGATTCGATTTTCAAAACAATTTACAATCGCGTCGAGGCCCTTACAAGTAAGTAATAGTGCGTTATCACGTCGTATTCACGTGTTGACTCTCTTAGCAGCTGAAGAATCTGCCTCTCCTTCACTGGCCTTCCTCTTTCTCTTGATAAGATGCGAGATGTCGGCGGCAGGCTTAGCTGATGATGAACTGGAGCTCAGACTGGCGCCAGCACCGTTGGAAGTGGAAGAACCTTCGCCGTTCGTCGAACAAAGAGTTTCGCGTACCCGTTTTATTGTCTGTGGAAATTGTAAAAGGTGAAAGAAGGTTCGAGTATAGCTAGGCGTAGTTAGGCCACACTCTCAACAATTTATATATCTATTCTTGTTTGTTTGGGCAAGTACCAATGTGACTTTTTCAATTCATATGTACTTTCTAAAGATTATCTTAGACATCGCAGACATCGGTGAAGGAAAACATCGTGAGGAAACCTGGACTTGTAGTGGTTATAAGTCTGAAATCGCCAACCCGTCTTGAGCAAGCGTGGTGATCAATGCTCATGCCTTCTCTGTATGAGAAGAGGCCTTTGCCCTGCAGTGGGACAGTTATAGGCTGGTATTATTATTCTTGTTTTTATCCATAGAGATCTACCTATGTTTTGGAACAAGCAACTGACAGACTCTTTCTCAATTCATAAATGCTTGTAAATAGTCTAATGGCGAGATAAATAGACGTTACTCAATTACGTACTTTGGCTAAGCGCTACATAACATGGCTAAGCCAAAGTCAGTGCTTAGTATCGTTTATTTAACTCGCCATATGTAAATAAATGCCTTTAAGTTTAATTGCCAGTTAGGCTTTCTGAGATTTCGATTTATGTTTGCTAAATTTAAATATATATCTTTAGTAACTTAATCTATCAATATGAATGCTATTGGAAATAACAGTCGTGCATAAGCTTACTTATGACTCATGAAATATTTACAAGACCCCCAAAAAATAACCAATGGAGTTTGGTATTATCGTATAAGATAAAAAATGACTGCAAGATAGCAGGGTTATCAATGACAGCAGTGTTTGGTGCATTTAGTCTGTTTCATAAACAATGAACAACTGATAGCAGTTATTCAAGTGCTCATCTTTGGATAAAAATTCAGTTTATCAGTAAATAATGTCTTAGATTAAATAGGTACTGGGTTTTTTTATATGTACTTTTCCACATAGCATCCAAATAGTTAAATATAATAGGTAACTATTTTATCATATTCAATCGTATTAGTGCAATCCGAGCCGGCTTGTATGAAGGGCACGCCACTCGTTGCTGTGTAGAAAAGTAAATATATAATAAAAAAAAATAATGTACTAGATTTGGGACTGCACACATTTATTCAGCTGTATTCCGCTTGTGTTCATAGAAAACAGCGATCTTGTACGAATACTAAACAGACGCATACGTATCTTCATACAAACGTTGTTTTCTATGGACATAAGCAAAAAAAGACCTGAATAAGTGTGCATAGTACTCGTCACTGATTTGCCACTAAACTGAAATGGGAGCTTCTAGAAGTTGTAAAATTAGATACGTGTAGTGTAAACAATTAAAAACCATGAATAAAACATCAATGGCCATGATCATAACAATAATTAAGCAACAAATTAACCACATGGCCATCAATGTATTGGGTTCTAATTAAGGCCAACTCTCTATAATAAGAAGTCATCTCCGCGACAATCAATGTCTATTAAAAAGTGGAGATTAAAAGCAAACATTCTTATTATCACGAGAATCGCCTCTGAAATAATATACACAGGGTACAATTTTGACAAATTTATTTCAAAATGTTGCTAAACACAATAAAAAATGGCCATGTGGTAAAATGTTGGCTTAAAACTAACATGATTCAGATCAAATAATCAGTACATTGAGCTTATAACTAACGAGTATTAATTATTTATATAAAAATGCTGCTGAAAATAGCTGCCTAGGCATGATGAGATTATAGTTTCATCACAAACATTAGCATCAGTCTAAATAATTATACACAGGTTATTAAAAAGAAAACACTCAACTTTGCAGGACTATTTTTCTAACACCATACATTTTGTACGCTTAACTCGCCAAAATGTCTGAAAAATCTGTTTTTTTTTTTACTAAATCTGTTTGGCAGTTTATAAGATCTAAGGGTACATACAGTCTGAAAAGCGTTTTCGTTTTATCTGTAAAGATATAGTTCTGCAGGATTACCAGTGTTTTTTTTAATTAACCTGTGTAAGGATAACATGCCAGGCAAAATGGGCTTATTAATATTTTCATACACAATTACAATATCACATTCCAAATCAATACAAGTCTTAAGATTACAATATTAAAAACAACTTTCAGTCCATTTCAGTCACGATTGCTAGATCAAATTCGATTCATATTCTCTCCCACCACATTTTCAACATTTCAAAGTAAGGCACACATTGATTTTAAATATTTTAAAAAATAATACTGATTATAATAAACAGTCAAACATTTAAAATTAACAATTACAATATCACAAACGGTGGTATGGATTTAAAAATTTGGCACACAATCAATTTAGGAACCAATTCAATTTTTTATGTAACAAATATCACAACTATTTGGAATGTCTTGTTCTATCCTCGTTATAAGCAAACTTACTATAGTATCATTATGAAAATATGTAAAATGTTACATCCAGTGGCATGCCTTTAACCAAAATCTAAAAACTCAGCACATGAGCCTATTCGTAAAAAAACATATTATTATAATACTAAAAAGTTAATAACTGGTGAAATTTCTCAGCAACTTGCTTGCATTATTCTAAATCGTAAAAAACAGTCGGGTTTGCAGTTATATTCACCCTTAGGCACACCACTGGTTGTCTTAACTACTTAAATTATTCTACCTATTGAGTTCTTAATTCACTGTATCATTAGTAAGACGGAAAAATAACAGATGTTTGCTACAAAGTCCCCTTTACCAGAACTTAAGCATGACAATCCAGTTGGCAATGAGTCTTCTCCTTAATAATCATATTGCGCAGCATTTTCCTAGTAACCTCAATGCAATCGCAAGGTCTTACCTCAGCCTTATAGTCCATCATATCCTGAATCTTCTCCTGTATTTCAGGCAGGAGTTCCTTCAGTTCCTTGATCTCTCCTTCGACGGAGTAGAATGGGTCTGCAGACGTGAATTTCTTGACGGTAGCGTCTTCGATGACGGCCGCTGGGTTCTCCAACGTTTTGATCCTGGTTTCCAGAATGTTCGCTGCATTCTTGAAGTGTGTGATCGCGTCTTCGAAGTTTGATGCCAGTGAGTTTGCCAGACCTGTAATGTGACCATGAAATTATGATTTTGTTGCTCCATTTTGATGCATTCAATTTTGGTTTTAGCGGTCTTACTAGAGGTAAAAGAAAAACATGGTGACGAAACTAAGGCAGTCCGAAATCGCCAATTCCCCTTTAGCAAGCATTGTGATCAATACTAGTGCCTTCTTTGCGTAAGAAGAGGTTTTTATCCCGCAGTGGGACAGTAGGCTGATAGTATTTTTCTATTTTAAAGATAATTTTACTATCAAACTATCAAAATCTTATACCAAAGTTATCAAAAAATCAATCTTACCAATTTGATAATGTGTTTCTGCAATGCGCCTGTCGTCACTACGGTACAGTTCTTTCTGGAGATCCAGACAGCTCTCTGGAAAACATACATATGGAATGTAAAATACATAGACAACTCCTTGGTAACTCACTTCGAGAACATCAGTAATGTGCTGCCAACCCACGCACGTCGTTAAAATGGTATAATATGGTACTAATAAATGGGCTATTTCGTACACCAGATCCACAATGGGATAATTGGTCATGAAAGATAAGATTAAGAGATTGCAAGATCCTGGCTAAAGGTCATCATCAGTCATTATGACAACACTGCTAAGATACAGGAAATAATTTGTCATTGAAATTATGGCTTTAAAACATCAAATTTATTGTCCTCATTGGCAATGACTGGCATGGCTGGATATCTCAGGGCAATTCCGATGTCCTGTCAAGGTAGGTGATGGCCATAACAGTATCTTAGACTTTACTTTGAGACCATTTAACAGCTGGTCAGTAAGAGTGTGAACCTAATGTTACTTGTAACCTTGACTCAAGAGTTACAGAACCTACATTAGGTTCTATCCTACACTACTACTTTAATTTGGGACTAGCTTAAGCACGCGGCTTCGCCCGCGCGAATTTCGAAACTTCCATCTCCAATTTTATCCCTTTATGGTTGGAATTATTAAAAATCCTTTCTTAGTGGATACCCACGTCATAACATCTACCTGCATGCCAAATTTTAGCCCGATCTGTCTAGTGGGTAGGGCTGTTTGTTAATAGATCACTGTCAGTCAGTCACCTTTGAGTTAAATATATTTAGATGAAAAATCATCAAAAAACTCTTCCCGCTCTGGGCGGAGCGGGAGGAAGTGTCAGTGTTTTACTGACTAAAACCCACCCATGTTCCTTCTTATTCCTTTGAGTCCGGGCCGCGGTATCTGTTTCGAACAACCGGCAGTCTATTCTACACTACTTATACTTGAGCCAAATTCGATAAAGAATAGAGGTAAACAAACCGTTGCTTGGTATAACGAGAATAATAATAATATGCATGTTCTAGCGAAATATGCTGGAATAGGATTTCTTAATAAATAGTTAGAGTGAAAAAGTAAGTAAGTAAGTATAGGTCCTTTCATAAGATCCTTTCTAAAGTTTATCTTAGACATCACAGACATCGGTGAAGGAAAACATCGTGAGAAAACCTGGACAAGTCCTAAATCACCAACCCGCCTTGAGCAAGCGTGGTGATCAATGCTCCTGCCTTCTCTGTATGAGAAGAGGCCTTTGCCCTGCAGTGGGACAGTTATAGGCTGGTATTATTATTTTATAGGTCCTACTTACGCATGTCAGTGACAGCCTTGTCGTACGTCTCGCTCTCAAGTGCGACCTCTCCGAGCGCGAGATGTACGTCAGCGAGCAAAGCGCGCGCCGCGTCGCCGCCGCAGTCCTGCACGCGCCGGTACAAGATACTACGAGCTAGGTCTGTGGAGACAGACAATGTTAACATAGTTGTCAGTTATCTGGTTACCATTACACAAGCTCTTCTTAGCTTGGGATCAAGCTCTTCTTAGCTTGGGATCAGATGGCCATGAGTTGTCTCAAGATATTTAATATTTTTAACCGACTTCTAAAAAAAGGAGGAGGTTCTCAATTCGGATGTTTGTATTTCTTTTTATGTTTGTTCGCGCATATCTCCGTCGTTTACCAACCGATTAAGGGTAAACTTCCCAAATGGTCCCATTGTTATCAGGTCCAGGATCTGATGATGGTATCATGCCGAAATCGAGGAGTCAGTTTTTTTTTTGCAAGAAAATTTTATCCCCATATATACTTTGCATGGCGTTTGTCCAACTTGTGTTTACTAAACAGAGTTCAGGTTTATTAGATAAGATACTAGTTTACCAGAATATATTTGACTCAGTCACAAATTTAAGTCAATTTGCCATAGACTGAATTCACCTTTCAACAACCACGTCTTTCTGTTGTGTCTCGAATCACGTGTATTCGAGGGTTTAATAGCTGCGAAACACTAGTTAGTTGGCCAACCCTTTTACTTTACCAATTTACTGCATTTTTCTAAAACCCAGTAAAAAGTAACTCTCAAAGAACAGGTTATATTATAAGTTGGATTCCACAATATTTGATGTTCAATTTTGCATATTATTATCATTTCCCTAGCCTTTTTCATAATCAGACACAATACAACACATAACACCCTTCTACTACTTAACTATAATGGAGGGCTAGCAACAAAAAGTTCTGATTTTAATAAAACTACATATTACATACACCAGAAAATCAAAGCAATTTTTTAAGGGCACAAGCTAATTTTATGTATTATTTTCATCTTACAATACATAAGTTATTATTTAGAAGAATCTTACCAAGCATTTCCCACGCCAATTGCAAGTTATCAACGTCATCCTCAGCATCCACATTCATTGCAGATTCATCGTGATCGCCGTTTGTTGTTCCCTGTTAAAAGAGGATTTTATGCATGTCTTATATTTTATTGATGGTTGAACCACAGTAGACTGTGGTTGAAATCTATATGAACTGGTTTTATCGCAAATAGAAACGTCTTTTTTCACTGTCTTACCCTATGCTTATTTGTAAAGAGACAGGCTATTTGGTAGTAACAAAGCGCTGCCGAAACTACTAAAGATAGCAACATGAAAATTCACTATAATTTCTTTATTGAGAAATTCAACCCCTAATAAGGTAAAATTCGGAATTTCACTCAAGCTTTTGTATCACAACAGGTAAGTGACGCCGTAAGAAATAATAATTCAATATTAATTATCACCAGATACCATTAACATAGAAGTAAACTTAAAGGAGAAGAGACTTACAGGTTCCTCATTTTCCTCTGCAGCAGCAGTACTGCTACCCGGCTCCTCATCCTTAGTGGTGGACTCTGCTTCAATCTTCTCTACTTCTCCATTCTCTTTCTTTTTCTCTGGTTCAGCTTCTGCTTCAGCTTCTGCCTCTGCTTCTCCATTTTCACCTTTCTCTCCATTCTCCTCTTGTTCTAAAGAAAACATTACCAAATCAAGTTGTTTTTTTTTTTTTTATAACTTATGGGCTTGCTCTTGGTCCCAGACTAGTCCGAGGGCATAGACGGGGCCTACGATGGAGCGAGCTCACCCAAAAGATGCCTATGCACTCTTCTTTTGAATACATCCGGGTTAATTATTTATTATTTATCTTAATTTACAATTTATATACTTTTTTTCATATTACTGATTCCACAACAAAATTAGGGAGTTCATAAGAGTGAGATCCTATATGATTCATTTTCATTGCTGATGTTGAACAAACTATTTGAATCAAAAGTCTGGAGGTTACAAAGACGCAAGTGGAAAATGATAAAAAAAATTAAGTCTGTGACAACTGACAGAATGAAAAGAAAAAGAAAACTAGTTGTTCAAATCTTAAATAACGAGACAAAGGCAGGAAAAAGAGGAAAACATTTGTGATAAAATAGCAACTTTGCTTTTTCTGATGTATACCTTCATTATTGTCTTCCTCTTCCTCTTCATCAGCATTGCCTGACCCTGGCACCCCGTCTCCCAGGACTCCACTCTCTTCTCTTGACAAACCTAGTAAGGCTTTACCATACCTGTGAGAAGACAAAGAAAATATATATAATAAATAAAAAATTAAAGAAAGATAGAGTGATCATTGTTTTTACATGTAATTTATACTTTGACTTTAAAGAGTAAGTATGGAGTTTCTTGACTACACTTCTCGATTGGGTAATAATTAGATTCCTATTTTACAGATTGAAGTTCTACTTTGAAAGTAAACTGATAGAACTAAACAACTTGTCTTTGACATTATTTTTTACATGAGAGGCTTGAAACTTTCAGTTTTGCCTCATTAGCTGTTGGGTAAAACTTAAAACCTAGTTATTATCATAAAATAATATTGTCTAACCACAAGTACGCCTCAGCACACTGATCGGCAGTGTCTCCATGTTCTTTAGCGAGCCCCTCACAAGCCTCTGCAAGGGTGCTGGCAGCCGCACTGAAGTCTCTGACAGCCAGGTGCCTTCGGCCCGCTGCAAGCAGCTCTGTGGGGGAGGATGTGGACACTTCTGATGCCTCAGTCATCTGGAGATAAACGGAGATTATTAAGTATAATAAGATAGATCGATGCAGTTTTTAATCTTTAGAGTGTAGGTATTACAATAAAATTATAAAATACTAGTACACTTAATTAAATAATACTTATTTATTAAGTGTTAGGTCTGTTGTCAAAATGATGATTGTGTGTAAATACTTAGTGAATTATTGCCGAAAACTAAACTTCTATTCATAGTTATTTAATAGTTACAAGTTAAACTTCACTTTGATTGACCACAAAACGAGAACGACAAACGAGTATTCATTGTGGTGTAAATTGGTGTAAGCGCCAATTCACAAGATGAATTTGAATAAACTCAAAGGGCACTTTGCCCTACTTTCGGCCGTAATAGAACAGTTTAACGAAAAATAATGTCAAAAAACTCAGAAACAATAACTTTCTTTTCTCCATTTCCACGGCCACGATGTAACGGTCGGCGTTAGTTTAACAATACCTACATCATTAAATACAATAGTCAACTAACTTCCACGTGGAAGGGCGCTAAATGAAGCTTATAACTGTTTTTAACAAATATATTTTGAAGAAATAACTTTGAACAGTAGATTTACACCTAAAACGACAAAATATTGCAATGTACAATGAAGATTGACAATTCAATGAAAGAACCGCGCCAAAAATTTTGGATCGCAATCGATGACTAAGCATGTGCAAGTATGTAATGAGATAAATACTTACGTTGATGGTTTCTTTTAATAATATCACTGTTTCAAATTTCAATACAAAATAATAAGTAAATTCTGAGCAAAACCCAACAAAACTTGAAATTACGCACGCGTGTCGACAACCGACCGATTCTTGCTTTCCGTTTTGAACACACAGATAATAAAAGAAGAACAGTGTGACCATTTATTTTTCGCTGTTCCTGACAATTTTTTAGGTAAATCCTGCTAAACCTGCTAAAACAAAACTGCAAAACTGCTAAAACAGTTATTTATTACTCTTTGCTTAGAGTTAGTAAGATGATTAATAAAAATACCTAATAATAATACATTTTTATTTCAGAATCAAGTTCCATAAAGGAACGTTAAGTACCTACAAGTAAAATGTAAAGTTTTACTAACAGACGATTGCCCGCTATATTCAATAAGACATTTTTTGTGTTTATTAGTTTCAGAATGCTCTACACTCAAACGTGGAGCCAGCACACTGTTACATGCTTTGCAGTATTCCTTTTTTTATCGTTACCCTTATGACGGGATAACCAAATGGAAAACAAAGGATTTTGTTCCCATTCGCTCCGGTAACCGTGCTCATACTAGCGCTTCATGTTAAAAAATAAACTAAGAAAACAAAATACAATAGTAAAGTTTATCTATTTATCAGAGTTCAGAGGAATCCCAACAAATAGTTCCAAGCTTTGATGTAAAACTAAGCAAAGATGGTATGAACATAAAGTTTACTGAAAAATGTTAAAATATGCTAAATTTTCCGATAATGCTAAACATTCTGCTGTAGCTAAAATTTTACTCTTAAAAATGCTAAAAAAGCAGGATCCTGCTAAAAATGGCAACACTGAAGAAGAACCAATGCAATATGCATGAACTTTACTTGACAGAATGAATGACAACAGCTAAGCTACCCTACCACCATAGCACCCTTAAAGCACCACTCTCTACTGACAGCTACTGACAGAACTCAAAAAAAAAAAACAGTGTTTGCCGGCAAACTTAGATTATTAACTTCTAGATGTAACTATGAGGTTGTAAAGAAGTGTGAAAGTGAGAAGCATATATACGAATTTCGTAAGAAAATTGAGACAAAGCATAACATGCTCTGTCTCGTTTGGCGTGGCCGGTTTTCGCTTGGCGAACATTGAAAAGTTAGCCAAACAAAGGGATGTCACTGTCATTGAATGGTCGGCTCGTATTAGTTTTTACAATTTTATAACAATTTCGGTAGTTAAACCAATAGTTTTAATGTATATTTGAGAAATTGACTCCAGTAGTTAAGTGTTTAGTGCGTTTTCTGTGCTATAAAATGGGAGGATGCACTATTTTAGGCTGCAAAGGCCGCACAGAAAGAAAGCAAGATAAGAATGTTACTTTTCACTCGTAAGGATGCAAATATTACAGGTTATTGTGCATTGATTGAATAAATACATTTGTGTGTATGTAATTACATGGCTTTCGATCAAAATTAAGGACATTTTCTAGCGATATCGTTTATATTTTTATCTACATAACCTATTACTTGTTTTTCAAAGTGTTACCATACCTCAGTTCTATTTTTCCCATAACTTGATAATAAAATTGCAACTAGTTAAATAAATAAAATTAATCAGATGATTAATTAGTTCTTTGATGCCCTGTGAGGTATCCTCTCCCTTTTAAAAGGAATTTTATATAATTTTTATAGTTGGACATCACAGACATCAGTGAAGGAAAACATCGTGAGAAAACCTGGACTCGTAACTTAAATAATACTTACGATATAAATAATTTTGCACTCTTAATAAGGATTATGATACGCAACTTAGTACATGAATGTAATAAGTAGTTGTTGCAACGGAACATCTCACGGTTTTAGTCATATTTAGGGAAAATTTTACGTAATGACAACATTGAAATTTTATAGTGCTGTCTCATGTGCGGCCACGCGGTGGCTCAATCTAGAAGTTAATAATCTAAGACTTCCACAGATCTTTAGTTTTTGTCTATGAACGATTCCCGCGTAGATTTGAAAATGTTAATTTCTTTTCCGCGGCAATTTAAAAATATTTTTTTATTATAAAACAAAGAAACTTCCTGTATAGTTTTAAGTACCAATTCTATACACTACGTAACTATAGATTAGCACTTAGATGCTATTTTTACAAAAATTACTCAACGACCAACCGACAGCTTGCTGCCGGGTCGGGCTGCTATTGTCTTTCTATTAAGTCTAGAATTACGTATGTTCGAAGGTTTAAAGAATGGACGAACGAAAATGAAAGATAATGTAAATCGGTAAAAAAATAGCAAAAAATATAATTAATATATCTGGTAGAGCTAATTATGGAGGTGCCTACTGCAGGTAATACTCAGTCTACGTCATGGTAATTGGAAAAGAGTAGTTTTCATAAAAAAAAAAGACGGGTTGCACTCCGGGAGTGCCGGCAGAAGTGAAAACTTGATTATAGCTGTCTACTATCCATCCGTCCTACGCTTTTTCGATCAGGTCACGTGTCCTGACGCGAGTTTAAGATTTTATACCCATTACAGAAAAAGTGCTCAACGCCGCTAAAGAAGTTTTCACTTCAAAAAAATACTTAGTAAAAAAAAACTGTAGATCGGTTTACCATGCTTAGACATATCTATGCGAGTATTTCGCCATTAGTTGATTAACAACCTCGAAAGGTATATCTAATAATAAATGACGGTGCAGCTTGCATCGTGTAATGACACAGGGTGGGTATAGCTATCGACTTTTCCCCCGCCCCACCCAAAGCGGTCACCCGCCCAATCAAACTATAGTAATGTCAGCGCATTATCGCGGAACCTTATCGATAAATTGATTTATATAATATTCATAACAATTTAATAATTAATACAGGTAACCACCTAATTTAATAAAAATAGAATCTGTGCTTGTGCTCAATTATACTAGGTGTATTTTTGGTCTTGCTCAACCCGCTAGGAGATGATTCTACTCGTAAAAACAAACAACTTTCATTATGGAACCAACTCTGAAATCGCGAAAAAAATATCAGCTGGTTCATACATTATAGCCCTAAGGGCATTGAACTTTTCTTAGAAACAGCTGATATTTTTTTCGCGATTTCAGAGTTGGTTCCATAACAAAAGTTGTTTGTTTTCATGGGTAGAATTATCTCCTAACGGGTTGAGCAAGACCAAAAATACACCTTGTATAATCAAAACTATCATTCTAACATTCAAGTTAATATTTTAATCATATAAATAAAATTACTTACGTATTTATGCCTACTTATCTTTGAACGCACATTATTAAAACAAACCTTCCCAAAATGTTCATTGTTCAGCTATCGTAAACGCAATCAATCTTTTACGCACCTTAATATCTAACTAAGTACCAACCAGACACAATCGGAGTTTACTAGATATCGATAAAACAGTTTTCCCTAGCGCCAGCACTAGGTACCGCTACATTTTCCCACTTTCCCTCAGTTTGTCTGCAACGGGTGGACCGGTAGCTCGCCCCTACGAACGCCCTCCTTCGCGAACCTATTACAACCCTTTATTGACATACCTATCACGCGAGATCTAAATAAAAAGTTTGTCGATACAATAAAAAAATGTGACAATTGACTTTTTTTTCATGCAGCGTGGTGTAAACACCAATAAGTAAGTTTAATTTATTTGTTTGTTTTAAGTAGATTTGTATATTATGTTACCTTTGTTTGAAAGCTTAAACAATTGTTTACTGTGCTTTTTGCAATGATATTGTTTATCAAGATTTTCGTCGTTTTATGTGTTTTTTTATAGTCGACAGACAAATTACCTATTTAGTATTGTAGTGTGTATATCAATATACTCATAGATTAAGGTCGTTCAGTGAACCCATACGATTTATTACATCTAAGTACCTCCCTATCTGGATAGTTTGGTTGGTTTACAAAACTACCTTGTCGATACGTAGTTTATTTATACTAATTACACTGTGAACTTTTTAGATTCATACTATTATTAATTATTCTCTACTAGATATTATCATTAACCCACCACGGTATCAGCTAGTGATAATAATGACTGATATGACCTTTCATGAAAGTTTAGATGCCCACCTATAAGCGCTTACCTACTTTAAGCTGGGATCTAGGCTTTTGTTTAAGTACGTACTACATACCTTTCACGAATACTCATTTAACAAAACCGAGTAATGTGCTCATTGTGCAAATAAGTCATTTTAGTTTTATGAACCTGACTACTAAAACAATATAGCAAAGATTAATAAAATATCCTTTTATAACAAAAAAAAAATATATCAACATATTGAACGACCGCTGCGTTCCTATATGACGCAATGATGGCTTGGTTGGCTGATGATGAGAAACATCGACCCTGTCGCGAATTACCTAAATACAGCCATTTCAGAAACCCAAAGGACCCATGGCCAATGGTTTGCAACAGGCTGTTCACACTCGTTCTAATTAAACTTAAGGCGATAAAAAATAAGGAGGCCATCCGTGCAGGCTAAACAATCAAAAAGTTTTTATTGATGCTTTATTGGCCTGTTTGACTACCTCCTATAAAGCCGCTATTAACCAATTTATACTAAAAAAGAACAGAATTATATGGTACTCACTATGAAACCCAGCTTGTCATTTAATCAGAGATAATGAATCATGATGGGCCACCTTGATCACAAGGGTAGATCTAAGGGGGTCACGATACCCTCCCCTGGCCAGACTCTAGGTCGATAACTGATAATTTTATATTCGAATTGCGAAAGGACTTAGACTTAGACTTCAACAATACGGTGAGTCCACTTACTTGAAGTCTGTATCTCTCCTTGTTTGATCATACCGAAGAAATATTGAATGTTGATGCAACGACGAATCTCATTTCCAAGCCGATTGTAAACTTATTGTCCTAAACACAAATATGCCTCCATTTATCAAAGGGCCAAAATAAACGGAACATTCGCGGCGTAATCTCATTAAGAGGTCTAGTCGAAATTTCCAGTACGGTTATGTAAACTAAATAACAATAACAATTTAATTAATAGGGAGGTAAACCACAATTCGCGAACATTATCCATGTTGCAGTCACAACTCTTAACGTAGTCAAAACTACTTCTGATTAACAAAATAAAAGTTCAATAAAATACCCAAATTTAGAGCAATCCGACTCAGATATGTTAGGTTAGAAGGCTGAGACGGGAGTGGAGGGAAGCAAAGCCCAGAAATAGGAGCCCCGCCGCCCGCCAAGTAGAGCACTGTTGAAAGCATACGGTTAAAACTAGTTTTGACTGTTTAAGCAAGTCAGAAGTAGTTTTGGACTATGTTAGGAGTTTCACACAGCTGTACAAATGTGTGTAAAACACACTTTAATGTTTTCTGAGGCCTCATTCGTGAATTTTCATTCAAACTTATTTCACACATTTCGCCCATTCAATGGTTGAATTTCAACAAAACGCTTCGTAGTTTAAATGTCATGTTTCTGGTTCAATTGCTTCTTCTATGCGTTAATTACTACCAATAAGCAACTCAGTTTGTTCAAACAGATTTGAATGTCGATGTTAATTTATCTGACTGGTCGAATATAAGACTTAACGAGACATCAGATAAACTAAGCCGTGTATCTTTCTGAAAAAAAAAAATAGTTCAGACTGATCAAGTGAACTCCAAATTACGTTAAATGTCAAAGAAATATGGCCTTTGAAGCTCTGCCAGCTTTCTGGGCTGACGGCTATAATACTAATTTACCATTTTAGGGTTCTGTACCTGCAAGACTGCCAACGGGGCGCCCTATTACTAAACCTTCGCTGCCCGTTCTTATGTCAGCGGACTGTACATTATGAATCGTGTAAGGCAGTTTATTTTTACATAATTCTACTTCTATTGTCACAATAACAGCAAATCACATTATTAAAAAAATATAGTTAGCAAAGGAACCCAAACATATTTTTTTCAACTTCCATTACGAAGATCGAGTATATTGTTCGATCTTAATTATTAAACTCAGATATATATGGAGGTAGATAGAACCTAGAACCCTTATACAGTCCGACCCGTACTTGCCCGATTTTTGCTAATAACTATGTCAAGTTCATATTCTAGTCTCTACGGGAAAAAATGTGGTTTTTTTTTTTTTTTTTGGTGAGTGGGAAATCATCCAATGACTGCTCCCGTCCTGGGTGCGGCGGGAGGGTGTGTCAGACTCTTACTGACTAAAACCCACTCATGTTCCTTCGATTGCCTTTTATGTTTCAGGGTCACGGTAACAGTTATAAACATAACATTCCGCAACCCCGGCAGGCGTTGGCCCTGTTAAAATGTGGTTAGTTAGCAATCTAATAGGTACATAATATTGTCAGTACCTAACTATTCGACCATTTTGTGCGGCACAATAATAAAAGAGAAAGAAATATGTCCCGTGGCCTTCAAAAACATCTTATCTACAAGATAGGCAATCCAGAAAACTACAACATCCGCAACACTTGCAAATAAAGAGAAAATAAATAACCCGGAACCACTTGACCAATTCTCCCCTACACAACATTTATATAGGCATGTTTAGGGACAGGGACGAATATTTGGAAGGCGTGCCAAGAATACCAAAATCAGCACTTCTAAGTAAGTAGGTTATGAATGTAGGAGATTAATTTTAGCCAAGTAAAGCGTGATTACCCGCGCCGTAAAGCTACGCACATTTATCAGACTTATTTCACGATGTCTGACCTAAAAGTCACAAATTCTACGCCGTTATAGAAATAAATATACTTAATATATTAAAATTCTCGTCGCGCCGCTGTCCTCTACGAGAATGTATGAATTATTTGGAATATTCTGAAGTGTAAACGCGTTTGTCACACGCAAACGTATGGGATTAGTGTAAATATTTCCAACAAGGTATATATTCTAACATATTGCGGATTTACTCGTGTTTTGTGAGCTTTATATTACAGCAAATCTACGTGTGTAGTTTAGGATGTTTTTTAGGGTTCCGTACCTCCAAAGGTAAAAACGGAACCCTTATAGGATCACTTTGTTGTCCGTCCGTCCGTCCGTCTGTCCGTCTGTCAAGACCCTTTTTCTCAGTAACGCGTCGAGATATCAAGCTGAAATTAATATCACACACTCAGGTCTGCTATCTCTCAAAGCAGTCAAAATATCAAGTTTCTAAATCAACGCAATAAAAAGATACGGTGGTTTATATTGCATATATAGACATTTTCAAGGGAATCAAAACTCAAAACCTATAGGGTACTTCCCATTGACCTAGAATCATGAAATTTGGCAAGGAGCAAGGTCATGTAGCACAAGTTAAGGGAAAACTCCGAAAACCGTAAATTTGTAGTTAGTTCACATCAGGCGTCCGTCTGTCCATCCGTCTTTCAAGAACCTTTTTCTCAGGAACGCGTCGAGATATCAAGCTGAAATTAATATCACATACTCACGTCTGCTATCTCTCATAGCAGTAAAAAAATGAAGTTTCTAAATCAATGCAATAAAAGATACGGCGGTTTATATTGCATATTTAGACATTTTCAAGGGAATCAAAACTCAAAACCTATAGGGTACTTCCCATTGACCTAGAATCATGAAATTTGGCAAGAAGCAACGTCATGTAGCACAAGTAAAGGGAAAACTCTGAAAACAGTAAAGGAGATGGCTAAATGACTGCCCCAAGCATGTATTGAAATCTTACATTAACTCGTAAAATTTAAATATTCAATCATTAATTATTAAGTGTTTAATAATTTCCTAGAACTTTCGTGAATTGTAAACACAAAAAAAGTATTTTAATTGTATTTCATTAATCTTTTCTTTGTTTGACATGACAACGTCAAGGGCAAGCTAGGGAGGGGTCACCAGAAATCAGAATGTCAAATCATAACTATATATCGATTTTTGGTATCGGGTATCAAAACTATTTATTTTCTCTCTATTAGAATACATTGGAATGGAGTTCAAAATCGAAGTCAAATAAAAATAGCGGAAAGGTTTGGAATCTTCGTTTATTACTTCTTAGTTTAATCTTAATAACTATTAAATATCTATTAACTGAAAAATGGTCGACAGTAACAAATTCTATTTTTTTCCTTACAACACTTTCGATTATTTTATCGATTTTGATGCACTTGAAGTTCATTCCCATCTCTATGGAAAAACAAACCACAGAGTACCATAAAAACAAACTTCAGACGTCGTTTGAACGCTCTGAAGTTTACTTGTTCGTTGTGCTTTTTATTTTGGATTTTCATTGACCCTCGCTTGTTTATTGGACTTATTGTGTTTGCTCGCCTACCTACTGACCTCTCGCTACTCAACACGGACTTGATTTGCAAGCAATTCATCATGCAATGCATAAACTGCGGTATAGCCACGCAAAGACTGCGGCGGCATATCACCTCTTCATTGCCTGCTCTTCTACTCACTATCCTAGCACGATGGTTGACAATTGAGGTAAGTCATGTACAGCTAAAATCATTCTAGAACTAATGAATGTAAGACACAACGAACAAATGTGATTTGCAAGTTGTTTAGCGTGGTTCTGAAAATTCATAATGAACTCAATGGCAATGAATCAGAAAGATTTATCTCGTCTTGTAATTGTAACGCCTAGGTAAAAGTTCATAGCAATGTCATTTGTGTGAAGTTTTTTATAACAATTGACGTAGGAGTTATACGATTTTATTTTCAGGATTGCAAAGATATGAAGAGTTGAAACCTTTTTTATACGAAATACTAATATTCAGCTATTCAGCATTACATTTTGCTAGGTATCAAGTTTATACATTGCTGGGGCAGTCGTCCATACTTCTATTTAGCCATCTCCTTTGTAGTTAGTTCACATCAGGCGTCCGTCTGTCCATCCGTCTTTCAAGAACCTTTTTCTCAGGAACGCGTTGAGATGTCAAGCTGAAATTAATATCACATACTCACGTCTGCTATCTCTCAAAGCAGTGAAAAAAATCAAGTTTCTAAATCCACGCAATAAAAAGATACGGCGGTTTATATTGCATATTTAGACATTTTCAAGGGAATCAAAACCTATAGGGTACTTCCCATTGACCAAGAATCATGAAATTTGGCAGGAAGCAAGGTCATGTAGCACAAGTAAAGGGAAAACTCCGAAAACCGTAAATTTAAAGTTAATTCACATCCGTCCGACCTCCCGTTCGTCCGTCTGTCAAGACCCTTTTTGTCAGAAACGCGTCGAGATATCAAGCTGAAATTAAAATCACATACTCAGGTTTGCTATCTCTTAAAGCAGTGAAAAAAAAACAAGTTTCTAAATCAACGCAATAAAAAGATACGGCGGTTTATATTGCATATTTAGACATTTTCAAGGGAATCAAAACCTATAGGGTACTTTCCATTGACCAAGAATCATGAAATTGGGCAAGAAGCAAGGTCATGTAACACAAGTAAAAGAAAAACTCCGAAAACCCTAAATTTGAAGCTATTTCATAAAATAAAATAACGGAACCCTCGTTGCGCGAGTCCAACTCGCGCTTGACCGGTTTTTTTATTTTATTTTTGCACTTTGCTCTAGTGAAGATAAAAGAAAAAGAAAAAACGGAGCCTTTTAAGCATCGCTCTGTAACTTTGTCTATACCTACGTTTATTGCAGAAATACGAGATCAAATTAAAAATAAATATTATCAAATACACAGATCTGTAATCGCTTGGAAAAAATCGAAATCTTAAGTCAACGCAACCAAAAGTTACGGCTCTACTCGCCGTATATTTTGGCACTCAATAGGGAATCAAATCCCTGTTCCCTTTGACCTCGAATCATCAATTCTTCTTCAGCAATGTCTAATATACAAGTATGTTATTAGACTTTGCTTCTTCCTGTAAAGGGGTAAATCTGAGACTCGGAAAGTAAAATAATTACTACTAATTAAAAAAAGCACGAAATTGACTTACAATTGTAGGTTTTTTTACTCCAGAAGTATTTATTGTACCACTGCTAGGCAAAGGTCTTCCTCCATTACCATCCTTTTCATTCCAATAATTTTTTGCGTCTCCTCAGTCATAACTCCAACGTTTTCGAGGTATTTAGGAGACGACGACCGTCGGATGACAAGACAGGCCTTCTTCAGCTATTCACTGTGACGACGTTGACCAATCAATAATGTGTGTCTTTTAAACGATGAAAACTTAAAAATATATACTTATCAAAATATTCAGCTATGAATTCACCTTTTAACGTCTTTCATAACGACAAAACTAAAGACAAAATCTCAAAATGTTTAAACCACATTTAACAAAACTTTCGGGTCTCCTGTAATAAACCTCTTAAACTAGCTATTTCTGGGCCTCGTATTACTGTTTATGACCACTATTCTGACCTTTGTCCCTAGCCCAGTTTGACATCTCACCCGGAACGATAAACAGACGCTAGACGGTTTATTATGACAATTTCCTTTGTTCACGAGGAAATGAGTAAATACTGATACGTCTGGAGCCTGGACCGAAGATGAGATGTGCTGGCTTTAGTTATGTTTTATTATTAGTAACTATTTATATTTAAGTACTATTTTACTGGCCGTACCTTGTATTTTTTATTCATTAACCAACACAGTAAAGTTAAGTGTAGAAAGTTTGTCAAGTCCTGATTCAAAGTTATACTAATTAACAAGGAATTCGAACAAACTCAGACACAATTATTACTAATTCAGCAAAAGTCTACTTCAAAAATCATGAATAGACACAAGATGTAACATAAAAACACTGAAAAAACTATGACACTTAACAAACTTATTGTTAACCCTTTTGTTGCTCTGACATAATAAATAGAAAACTCTTCACCTTTATTTATGTTTTAGTTACTTATTAAAACTTTATGCACAAAGTTAAACTTAATGCCTTAGGCATTTCCTACCAGTCTACCTTAGTCCCATCCAATTCCTTTATAATATTAATTAATTCGACAACTAAATTCTAAATTCAACGTTTGGTACCTCGATGATG
This sequence comes from Athetis lepigone, assembly GCA_033675125.1. NCBI lineage: Eukaryota > Metazoa > Arthropoda > Insecta > Lepidoptera > Noctuidae > Athetis > Athetis lepigone. Next base: position 6,373,332 of record CM066236.1, on the reverse strand, counting down.
GTACCTTGGGAGGTGATGTAGATACCGTTTTAAATGATTTAATTATTTTAAAAGATAAACTCCATTCCATTGGCTTAGATCTTAACCTTTCGAAATGTGAATTATTTATAAGTGACAATACTGACAGACAAACGACCCTTTCAAAAATTTAACACATTAGCCCCTAATATCAAAATTACAGAAAAAAATTCTCTTCATCTCCTTGGGTCTCCAATCTTCGAGGATTCCTTTCCCAACTTCGTTGAGGATAAAATACAAAATTTTAAAAGGACATTTCAGAAAGACTATTACAAATTAAAATGCATTCGGCTATTACTATAATTCGCAATGGACGACCGAGCCTGGGCCCAAGCTACGCTTCCAATTCGTATGGGGGGCGTCAGCAAAATTTCTAGTATTAGTCTGCCGGCTTTAATATCCTCGGTTCACGGCACTAAGGAATTGATCAGGAACATTCTTTCTCCTACACTGATCAATTTGGATGTGCCGTACTTTGCCGAGGCTATAGAAGCCTGGCAGAATGCTTGCCTAAGTGCTGATCCGCTCGACAACCCATCTTCCCGGAGACGTTGGGATGAGCCGCTTTGCAGAGTAGTTCAGAGTCAATTACTCTCCACATCTGCTACTTCTGCGGAGCGAGCGCGCCTGCTAGCTGTGGGCAGATGGGAGTCGGGTCTTTGGCTTCACGCACTACCGTCGTCGAACATTGGCACTTTGTTCGACGACACGACTTTCCGCCTCGCTGCTTCACTTCGTTTAGGGGCTGCCTGTTGTTCTCCGCATCGTTGTCACTGTGGGGAAGCTGTCAACGGCCTCGGACACCATGACTTGTCGTGCGACCGGAGCGCGGGCCGTATAGCGCGGCACGCAATTATTAATGACATCATTCGACGTGCTCTTGTTGCCGTCGGCGTTCCAGCTGTATTAGAATCCAACGGTTTGACACGCGACGATGGCAAGAGACCATACGGTATGTCTTTATTCCCATGGAAGATGCCTTTAGTGTGGAACGCTACGTGTGTCGATACTCTTGCGCCATCCCACCTTCCTAGTATTGCGTGCTGTGCCGGTGCTGCCGCCTCGGCTGCGGAAAACCTCAAGCGGCGAAAGTATAGTAACCTTACTGGTAACTATATTTTCGAGCCGTTTGGGGTTGAAACCCTCGGGCCGTGGGGTCCGAGTGCCCACCTTTTATTTAAAGAGCTGTCGAAAAGGCTGGTTGACTCTTTCCGTGACCCAAAGGCTGGCTTTTATTTTGGTCAGAGGCTTAGCATTGCCATCCAACGTGGCAATGCTGCCAGCCTTTTGGGCACTTTACCGGTTGACAGCGATGCGAAGGAATTTTTTGATGCCAGTATTTTAATTGTAGTGTTTTTCCTTTTTTTTAAGTTTAGTAATTTAGTTTGTAAATATTTATTTATTTATTTACACTTTATGCACAACGGTACACAGGCGGACTTAATGCCAAAGGCATTCTCTCCCAGTCAACCTAGGGTGGTGAAGAGATAGCATACTAATAAATATTGTATAAATTATGTGTTTTACTACTATAAAAAAGCATATTAATTGAATGAATTTATTGCAACTGAAGTGTTAGTATGTACTATGTACTTAGATAATAAGTTGTCAAATTAAACAACTCTCGCGGTTAATGGCTTCAGATCTATAAGCGTTGTCAGTCCGAAATACACATGGCTAAAAAAAAACAGTTTTTTACATTGAGTTAGCATTTAGTGGTAAATGTAAGTGTATAAATAAATAGTTTTTTTATCCTTTCTCAGGTGAGGAGTCCAGTCTCCTCAGCGACCAGATGATCAATTTCAGTGTTATCGGGAGCGACAAAAGGCCACAAAAATTGCTCCCCACGGCAGTCCAGCGCGCGCGTACATCGCCTACCACAAGCTCGGGACAGGCATGGAGGCCCAGACCACCACGCCGCAGACCGAGTGCGAGTGTGGTGTACACCCTTCAGTGTTCTACTTGCTGGCCACCTTGCTTCTTACCAGGTTTGTTTCTATATTTTCTTCATAAATTAGATAGACCTATTAATCCTTCGAACACACGTGATTTGAGACACAATAGAAAGACAATAGCAGCCCGACAGCCCACTGTCGGTTGGTCGTTATAAGGTACATGGTTGGTAAGCACCTTGCAACAACGTTTGAACAAAATAACAAAAGCCATAGATTATGTTTGTTACGTTTTTATTTTTATTATATACTAATCCTATCCGATTCCTTAAATGTCTCACTGATTAACGCCTTCTCTCATACATAGAGGACATTGATGACCGCAATTGTTTAAAGAGATACTAATAAGTTCAGATTTCCTCAAGATGTTTTTCTTCCGTTATTCGAAAGGCTACGGTAATTTTAAAAGGTGCAATATGAACTGAAAGAGTTATAGGTACTGGTATGAAATCAGTATTAAAGCAGAGTCTGCTTCACACTTAGCATTTTTTTTTATACAAGTGTCTATATGAAATAAGCTACGAAGCTTTCAGCGAAATCATCATAGTTTATGTACATAATAGAAATAGGATGTGATCATGTGAATAGCTCGATCAATCTTCGAGACTTTCGATCATGCTTTTGACAATGCCATCCTACACTTACTCAACATCTATCTTACTCAATCCTTTTGTGTCTTATGTACAACAAAAAACAACAACAATTCGATACGTAGACACTATGTGATATTCTTATGTATAAACTACTAGTTCTCTTTTACATGGATGTCACAAGCCTTTGAAATTCTAAGATTTTCAGTTCCACTATAATATGCATGTGTTCCTTCCTTATGAATAACTATGTCAATACAATTCTGAAAATCAGTTCAAGTTTTAGAATTTACGAACAAACAAACGGATTCGGTGACGGACCTGGGATAATCATATATGTTACTAGAAATATACTACTAAAAAATATAATACTGGTTGATAAAGAATAATATTACAAACTAATATTATTCTTTATCGACTACTTTAAACTTTCGCGTTGCATATTTATACTTCACTGTTATCGGGATTTAACGCGACGATTTTACACCTGCCGAAACGTCAAGCAAAAAAACAAAAAAAAGGTACGTGCGCGTGAACTATAAAGAATAATATAATAATATTGTAAAGTTTCATTAAAATCCGTTCTGAAAGAGTAACATATATCCACAAACATACATCTACACAATTTTATGGCTATTAATATTCTCAAGGATAACCCTTAAAATTGTCTATCATACTAAAGGTCCAAGTACTTTATTTTACGTGTTTCAAATCTGTCTGAGTTCAATTTCATTAGCTCGTAGATTCTCACCGGACCCATCTCAAGTTAACGGTTTAATGGCGGTGTTCCTAAGTTATTGGCAACCCTCCTTAACGTAGATACTCTCATTTATTATAATAAATACTGGTAGATACAATGAAGCTTGCTTTACTTATGTAAATGAATTAAGTCTACAGTAAGGTGACACATTTCTATAAAGCTTATACTGTTGTCTAAACACACGGAACAGACACCCATTTGTTGAACTTGAACAAATACTGATTTGATTTTAAATTACCAACCCTAACTCCACTTAACTGAGATGCTATTTAGAATTGCAAGTAGGTACATATTTACCCATGTAACAAATTGTTTTGGGTCTATTTTATAAACAAACACACATTCATTGACTATGAGGTACATTCAAGTAGGTAGTAAAACCTTCGTAGCCTCCATAATATTAAAATACTTTGAATGTAAAGACAGTCGCATGACACAAACCATTTCGATGTAGATCTCCATCGAATTGGCCCATAAAAATGTTTTTATCGAATATCAACATCATTCCGCCGACATTTATTATTGTCGCTACCAGATCGCACAATAATACTGCCTATAAATATTGGTGCCGATTCCCTTGGTCACAAACTAGACTAATTTTAAGTTAAATGCATCTTTCTCTTTCCATTTCTTAAAGAAAAGGACAGAAGATACAATTTAGTCTAATCCTGTCAAATTAGACAGCGCCGGAAGAAAATTGACGTATATTTAGACGCCATGTTTTTAAAACGCGTCTAAATTATCTATGGAGTGTCTAAATTTGACAGGACTTAACTAATATTTTATCTTCTGACCTTTTCTTAATTAAATGGAAAGAGAAAGATGCACTTAACTTAAATTTACGTTAGTTTGTGAACAAGAGAATCGGCACCATTGTCAAAGTCCGAAACATGAGTTAATTGCGGAATATTGCTCAAGCAGCAATATTCGCCAGACAAACGCCTCGTTAAAATTGCCACTCGACGCCTGTCTCAGAAAATGTAATATCTTTACATTAAACTTTAGGAGACGAAGAAAAACGAGCTTTCCGTTGGTTTAAAAAGAAAGTTAAATCTTTGGAAAGAGCGAAGCTCGAATCGACTTTAATAAAATAAGGCCCAGAAACACGTCGCTACCCTTTTATCTTTTCAAAGCGGATTTTACGTAAACGTCCGTAACTCCTTGTAAAGCCTGAAATTGATTGCAACAATTTGACGTGCCCATTAGTTCTTAAGTAATCTGAAATGCTTTTACTCCGCTGAAGACTAGTTGTAAGTGTGTTTGTTTTAAGTATTCATGATATTAATAATGTGTATTATAATTATCTATAATTGCAAAATTATGTTATTAATTAATGTTATAATATAGTTTTAAGAATTTGTATTAATTTTTAGTTGCTGTACCCTAACAGGGTCCACTATGTACTGAAATAGCTTAAAGCCTATTGTAACACCTTTTTCACATGTGAAATGCAAATAAATACTTGAATACTTGATAATATAACAATAAATGTGTGTGTATGTGTGTATTCAAAATGTGCAATTATCAAGGCAAGTAATACAATTTACTCATATAAGAATATGAAACATAGTAGCTACCACAGTATACATACAATTTAAGTTAAACAAATTTTGTTGTTATTTTAAAACATATTGCGATCATAGACCATTGATGACCATAGTACATTGCCCACTTGATCCAAAAAATCCAAAAATCCATTTGCTTTTGATAAAATAGACAACCATCGATCACATCTCAACAGTTTAGTCGATGAATATCGTGTTTATGCTGTATTTCTAAAACCATTTTAAAAATTTATAGCTTCACACCATTTTCTCTTCTTTGTCAGTTACCTAACTAAGTTAACCCGCTATACTGGTGACTAGTTTACTCAAAAACTTCGTCACACACGTATGTATGTACTTGTATATTTTATAAACTAAACCCGTGAAAGTATCTCAGAAATAAATGAACACATTGTTTTACGAGGCTGGACTGTTTATTTAGTAAATGGGATTTCTCGCTCACGGCTCCTGAAGAGATTTCTACGTATATTTGCGAAATGGAACTCCTTGGACCTACCTACGAAGGTAAATATTACCTAACCAAATATCTAAACGGGCATTATGTGTAGACTTACTTACCTGGCCGCAAATATGATTTAGGATTTGGTTTCAGATTTTTTTTTTACCAAGAGCTGTGCCAAACTACTTACCAAATATGTAAGCTCAAAATATACTGGTTCATTGATATATCTACAGATTGAAAGGCATAATAGTTAATATAAATTAGTTAGTTAACATAATAAAGCTAAACCACTCTGATTAAGTATTATGTATGAGATTCCTTTAAAGGCAGGCAGCAGGAAACGTAGTACCTGCAGTGTCAGTTAAAATTGGAACGAACTTTTACAGTCTAAATATGGCAATCAAGGTCGTAGCCCATTAAAGGCTTTTTGGCAATATTAAACCTTCAAACACACGTGATTCGAGACACAATAGAAAGGCAATAACCGCCCTACAGCCGGCTGTCGCTTGGTCGTTGATAGGTTAATAAAATATAATTTTCGGAAAGCACATGCTTTAGCCTCAACTAGGCAATTACGTTTTGCGGGCGCTGCAGTAATGTAGAACATTTTTTATGCTTTCAAATCAATAACGCATAGATAGGCCTTAAAATTGACGGCACGTCTGGTGTCGGAATACCATAGATTTGTTAAAAAAGTTCGAATATTGTCCTACCGAAATATCTTGAACCGCAAATCTGAAATGTAGCTTTTATATTCGTTTTAAAAATGTGGTTTCGTTAGTCCCTTCTCTATTTCGTACCCATTTTCAGCAATTTATTATAGTATCCCGCAAAAAACAGAAAACCGACCTGGAATATTCACAAAACGTTCCCACTGAAATTACGTTAACCACAGCTCTAATCTGTGGCTAATTTATTCAAGTTTGTTTAAAACTAGTAGTTTTTCCCAGTGGGGATTCTATTTCGTACTCACATTTTGCATTTAGCTCAGAAATTTAATTCTAAATTCAGCGAAACCCAAACAGGTTTGGGATATTTTCCTAATGTACTCATTGGAGTTTAAACCACACCTCTAGTCCGAATCTAAAATATAAGTTTGTAGACTGGTCAGTCCCGGTTTCATTTGTACCAACATTCAACGCTTGGCTCATTTAAATTTCACACATTGTTGCCTATCATTGCATTACCATAACCCTTTCACGGCTGACCGCCTAACAAATGTCCACGAGGGGTAAATCTTAGCATTCAAAGATTTTCCAACGAGCCGCAAATTACACACATTTTGCATGCTCATTGTTCGCAATAAAATAAATGGGAAATCATAACATGACCGTAAAATAAATTTTATGGAGTTAATAAATAAGCTTGTAAGAAACGTCTGTTTTGATATAAAAGAGAGGAATGTAACTGGTTCATAAAGCCGTCGATGGACAATAAGAAAGGAATAGGAATAACTTTCCGTACTTCGGGAGAAGTTTCCTAAGTAATAGCAGTATTGTTTTCTACAGACAAAGGCCGCAGGCAATTGTGATGTTGGATATATTATGACACGCAATATTATAACTTAATATCTTGACTGGTTTTCTCATAGGGTTTATAAAAAGAGAGAGGAACAAAATATATATTATATAGTACCTCTGTTCCTCATCTTCAGCCAATCCTCCGAGATCTGGTGAGCTACTGCCTATTAACCTTTCGACGCCCAAGCGACAGCCGGCTGTCGCGCTCCTATTGTCTTTCCTTTGGGTCTCCAATCACAGTGTTCGATGGTTTAAGATTTTGTACATTTCTAGCGTCAAATTTTGTTTGCGCGATGTAAGATGTTAGAAGGAGTTCACATGTTGGGCGATAGATTGCGCCACAGAGTATTAAAAGTTAGTAGACACTGTTATCAATATCTGTGGTATACACACATTATGAGCAGTTATGTTTGAGTTTATAATTATTATCAAAGACTCAAGAGTATACATAATTTATTTCAATAATAAAGATAAACTGTGAGTTACCGTGACCCTGGAACATAAAAGGCAATCGAAGGAACATGAGTGGGTTTTAGTCAGTAAAAGTGTGACACGCCCTCCCGCCGCACCCAGGACGGGAGCAGTCATTTGATGATTTCCCACTCCCCAAAAAAAAAGTACTATATAGCTATATTTTAACACAATAGCAATATTATAACATCGCAGCATTTGTAATATTGAACGATACGAAATAGTCTCCATGGAATATGCGACCTAAATTGAAGGATACAGATACCAATTACTGAGTACTATATTTCGGTAGGTTCGAATTTCTACTGGCAAATATATTTGGTACTACATGACTGATAGGATTTGGAAACCTTAGGAAGTCTCCTCGCATATTTGTTAGAGTCCATAAAGCCCAGAAGCAGGTTACATATTTATCATTGACAAGCAACCCGCTTCTCAGGAATGCTACAAAACTTTGAAATTCTCGGCTTTTGCTCTAGTAAAGAATAAAAAATACATTGATTACCTCTACACCTAAACATTCCTCATGAATTACTCTACCAAATCAGACTGACAAACGCAACAGTGTTTACAAAAATAAGATACATGCAGTCTTTCTAACATTTCCAAGAAAAAAATAAGCACGATCTGAACATTGCTCAATTTCTTTTTTAAGGCGTAGAAAAAACGACTTCATTTCTTCATTTTAATTAGTTATTTGATCCATGTAAACACTTTTGTTGCGATTCTTCTTGCACATCAAAGATTTCAACGAAAAAATAGACACAGCACAAAATAATAAGCTAAATTCTTGTGTCAAAGATAACATGACAGACATGAATAGTTTTACTTGCGGATATAACGTACAAGTAAAACTATTCATAACAAACATACGCGATCCTATTTTGTAGTAAAATAACGCTTTGTTGGCACAATGGGCTGAATACACACGAACGCAAAAATGTTAACAAGATAGAACAAAGGATATAAAAATAATGCTAACGCCAAAATGTCAGTACACATATTGACGAAACTGGCGGGTACTTATGTATATTTTTTGATAATGGGTGACAGACTTTTTTTTTATGACAATCGTAGGTACTAATGAAATTGTACTGGAAATCATATCGGAATTATGTACAACAAATATGGTAGTTCTACTTCCGAAGGCTTTAAAGAGATGAATGAAAACATTCCCTTCTACTGAGCGTGTCAGTAGTAGTGATTCAGCTAATCAGTAGCGTCTATCAATCATGAAGCGTACTAAAAAACAGCATTAATATCCCCTTCAGGTTGGAATTGTTTATAAAACTCCACTGTCCAGCCTTTAAGGAAGGAAAGATTTTGGTAATACAACACCCTGCTACAACTGCCTCTAAGGCCTGGGTTGAAATGCGCGGAGTCTCTGGACGATCATTACAAACAAACGAATTTTTAATGACTCTTTTTATAGTCATTATCTTTATGGATGAGATTTCCCTTCTATATTTTGCGTCGGGCCTTCTCGATTACCGAACTAAATCACAATATTAAGTGCACTGTATAAACTCAGCACTGCATTGCTTAATTAAATAACACTGGGTCAATCACAATACGAAGTCAGTATATAAGTGATGTTGCAAAGCACTTTGAAAGTTTTCACTTCTGTTTTCTGCTCCACTTCTCAACTGACTTGATTTTTCAGCAGTTGAGCGATAGGGTAAATTATCCTATCCCTCAACTGCTGAAAAATCAAACTTGTGGTTTTTTTTTGGGGAGTGGGAAATCAACCAATGACTACTCCCGTCCTGGGTGCGGCGGGAGGGCGTGTCAGACTTTTACTGACTAAAACCCACCCATGTTCCTTTCGGTTTCCCTTTATGTTCCGGGGTCACGGTAACTATCCGCAACCATTCGAGTCATGGTAGTGAGTTGAAATATTTGTAAACGCATCTAAGATCAGGAAAAATACCGCAAGGGCCAACACCTGCCGGGACTGTGGATCGTTCAAAAGAGATACCGCGGCCCCGGACACAAAAGGCTAAGAAGGAACATGGATGAGTTTTAGTCAGCAGAAGTCTGACACTCGCTTCCGCTCCGCCCAGAGCGGGTGGAGAAATGATGATTTCCAACGTAGTAAAAAAAGGTAAAAGATCAGGAGAAATTACTCGTGTTACATTCTAGGCACATTACTTCCATGGCAGACATAACGGTGTTCCCTCGCAGTACCTAGGGCATTTATAAAATCGATATCTATAAGTATGAGAATTTAAAGGTCGTCATTTGCATGTTCTGGCTCAGTCAGTGAGCGGTAAATGGATTCATTTCCTTCAATTGCCTTGTACAAATTGCTCGGCAAAGATAAGTGGCTTGCACGTGTCACGTTTTTCCTTCCAAGTTAGCATAGAAACGTCTAGAAATAAAATATTTTATTTGTTATAAAAGTACTCATTTCTATTCCAAGTAAAAGTTTTGTAATTAATGTCGGATTCTGCTTTTGCCGTTCCATTATTCAGGCATTGGAAAGTTATACTTAAAACAAACAAATTGCTTTAGTTACAAATGATTGTATTACTTTTTATTTAGAGGGCTATTGAGTAGTTTCGTATAGCATTTAGAGATCCTAGTTTTCCTGCACAGAACTCGATTCTTAGGAGAAGTGACAATAAATGACTGAAAAACCAAACTGAATCTTTCTTAATCTCCTCGTAATACTTCTAAATCAAATCAAACGGAATATCAATATACATAAATCCGTACTAATATTATAAATGGAAAGTGTGTCTGTCTGTCTCTCTGTATGTTTGTCTTTCTTTGACGGCAAAACGGAGCGACGAATTGACGTGATTTTTTAAGTGGAGATAGTTGAAGGGATGGAGAGTAACATAGGCTACTTTCTGTCTCTTTCTAACGCGAGCGAAGCCGTGGGCAAAAGTTAGTTCCTTTATATTTTTGAGTTCATGTAAAAACTGTCCGTCCGTCCTTTATTATATTCGAAAACAGTTCTCTCTTAGGAACCATATTTATTTGTTTACTTGGACAAGCCATTAACTAAACTAGTAACTTAATAGTAAACTACTAAATTACGTTGGGTACCTACTACTAAGCCAGGCAAACTACCTACAATACCGCCCAAATAGTTTTACTTTACACATTAGTCCTGCCCAGTGACTACAAAATTGTTATCGACAGTTGGCTCGTAATTGATATTACAAATAAAATGGCTTTGAAAAAACAAAGCTAGCAGCAAAGCCAGCCATTAGCATATTGTTCGTCGCACAAACCATTACTATACATTTATAATTCATTCATTGTAAGTGCCGACAACAATTTACGGGACAGGAACTGAAATTAATATCGTATTGTCTATTATGGATAGAGTGGCAATATGGCATTTTACTGATTAATTTATAATGAAGTGTATTCAATAAGTATAAGAATAAAAATCTATATGAATAAAAAATAATTGCTAAATCTATTGATAAACGCCAACTATGAGAACGAAGAGAACGTCTGGATCACTACGGGATCTTTCAAATTAAAAAAAAAACTCCAATCGATGCATAATCGTTGAACATCGTGGAACAAACATATCAAACGTTATTAAAACAACGTTGTTTTTAAAAAACTTTTTCTTAATTCGATGTCAATCGTTCATAAGCAGTATCGTATAGTACTTTAGATATTTTCACAATTACTATCTTCAAAAATCGAGCAGATATGTCGACACCTTTACCAATTTTCTCAGTAGATACGTATCATGAAAAGAGACACACTTATCTTACCTTCTCAAAGCGATAACGTAACTCAAGTCAGCCCATATTTTCCTTTTAAATCGGTGATTTAAATTACTTAAATGAGTTTTCTTATCCCTGTCCTCTGAATTTATTACTGTATCTCATTTTACGATTTTCTAACTTTTTCGTAAATGGAGATGGATGATTTTCTTTTCTATTTAATTTTAAGTTTTACATATTTACTATTCGCCCAGCTTTAGGTTTGTTTTCGTAACAATATGTAGCAGTAAACATTATGCATACTTTATCAGAATTTAATAATGATTTTGTATGATCTTAAGAGTCAACATGTTGTAGAAGTTTAACAATTGAATTTATTGTTGAACCTCTACAACAAAACGATTGGCGAATTCCAATCGTATTTGTTGTAATCGTATACAACATCTACATTATTTATATTTGATAATATGAAAGAAGGATAATATCTAGCTATCCATAAACTTGATTATTTTATTTTATGGGTTGAGCTTACCCGAAACGCTCTCAGCGTGAAACTTTAGTGCTTTTACGTGTTAAGTCCGCAGTTCGATGTATATTAAATTTTATGTGGTAAACAGCCATTTCGTGTCGAATCCATTTTCTCTGCTGTTTATAGAGAACTCACCAGTCCATTTCTCTAGGATATAACGAAAACATTAGTTGCGATACATAGGGAAGTGTACAATGCTGCGTTTTGTTACTCGTGAATTTGCATTCGGGGTTTTTTAGTAGCAGAATAACAATGCTTCTCTTTCATTGAAGCATCAATCGCTCGCGTAGTAAAAACAACACAGAAAACTTCGTACGAAAGCATTGCTTTACTTTTTATTCGTTGGGAATTGTACCTATTGTATGAATAACAAAAGTGACGCCACAAACTCGCAATGAGAAAACGCGCCATGAAAAAATATTACTCGCGGCATATGATTCAGAGAAATAAAACAGAACATGCTTAACTCGTTTCTTTGTTCCAAATCCAATATAAAAGTATCTAAACGTAATAAATGTTAAATACGTACCTATTCAAAGTCTAGACGTTGCCTTTGACGTGAAAGGGTTTTCGTCTCTTTGAGAGTTTTAATTTGAAATGAAACACTGTTTACTTGCTGGCTTTGTTTGAGGGGAAACCAGATGCTTTGGTACTACGGTAATATTAATGTCATCCCGACCGAATCTCCGTCCTTACGGACTCTCAAGGGCTCAGGAAATATTATAGTGTTCAAGTATGTCAGCAGCTCAGGTGCACAGAGGGGGGTCTCCCTCTTCCCTCACCCCCTTAGTCCGATGGGACGGCAATCTGAAACGACCGGATAGAGATCAGGTGTGGGACCAAAAGCTTTTCAGACCCTCCAAGACACGAGAATGTCACTTCGACAGGTTAAGAAATTCGGGCTGAAAAATTCTCAATACGAAAACCGTGATGTATTCAGATAATCCTAAAACGAATGTGAGATAGAGTTGAGTCAAGGAAAATGTAAGAAAACTTTATAATTCTATTACTTTCTCAATGTTATTTTAAGGTGAGCGACATTTTCTAAGCCCTTTTGCTTGTAGGTCTTTGTAAATAAGGTCACGAACTCATTAGTACGGTGGGTCACGTAATCTGGCAAAGATTTGGGGGCGTTTTATTATTCGCCCTTACTACAGCTAGTACTACGTCAATACCTATGTGTTCAAGACCTTACGTATGAGTTTTCTTTAAAGAGAAATGTTAAAATTGTGAAACTTTAACACGTACAGCGAGAGACGTGTTTTCTCAATCGAGAAAATTTTATTAAAGTTTCTTGAACATTGTTGAATATTGTCATCGTGCGTATCATATCTGAAATAATATGCAGTGACCTTTTCTTTACTCATACACTTGGCATTCAATGTCCAAAACTTTTCCTAGCAGATTACATTGCTTCATTGGGGTCCTTTAGGTGTGAATCCCAAAAGTTACATTATTTTGGGCCATTTGGCCTGTCCGCAGAATTACATTGGCAATATAACATAACCCTAGAAATAATCGTGATATATGAAGGCAGGGCTCCGGACCAGACGCTTTGGCGCCTCCACCGACAATTGATGGAGCTTCTCAAGTTATACTGAAGAGACAATAGATATTGTAAGATTTAGTGTCTTACCTTATGTTTATTTATTTATATGTTTCTGCGCTGGATACATATATATTTATATTTTTCTCTTGCTGAAATTCCATACTAATATTATAAATGGGAAAATGTGTCTGTTTATCCGACTTTCATGGCAAAAAGAAACGACAGATTGACTTGATTTTTTTTAAGTGGAAAGTTTGTCTCTTTCTAAAAGCTAGTACAATCTATAAAAGAATCCGTTTAACGGTAAGATTTATTTGTGATGGGTTTATAGAGACTGATAAACACATAATTAGACTTACTTATGAAAACAAACTGCCATCCTAAATGATCTTGTTGCGGAATGGTTATAATAGTTACCGTGACCCCGTAACATAAAGGGCAACCGAAGGAACATGAGTGGGTTTTAGTCAGTAAAAGTCTGACACGCCCTCCCGCCCCGCCCAGGACGGGAGAAGTCACTTGATGATTACCCACTCCCCAAAAAATATATAATACTTCCCAATTTAATTATATGTTTAAGTTGGTCATAAAAGGCTAACTAAATAAGATATTTAGTTGGTCTTTTATTCAAATTGGTTATAAAGTATTGGAAACCATCGCTCTTTAAGTCTTCTCAAGATAACAAAACGCGGTCTTTTGTTTTTATTCCTCGGTTTTTAAAGCTTTCTTGCTCAATATCCGTTACAAATTGAGATACGCGTTACGCGGTTGGTTTTGTGAATAAATTCAAAAACCATTTTATGTAAAACAACTAACGTCTGTCTCCCCCGACGTTATTCATTAGATTACAAATATTCAAAAGTATTCAAAAAATCAATTTAACGTGAAATGGAAAAATATATTCAAATCTAGTGGACGAAATTGGCGCGCCTCCGTGATTTCTGTTTACGTGGCATTCAATTGGCTGTTGGGACGGGTGGGTAATCCTGCACGAAAATGTATTCGTTCTTTTTGTTTTTACGACTCTAGTTCACCTGCATAAATCAGGGTATAAGGGCAAGTTTGAAAACAAAGAATGGCGGCATTGAACCGGCAAAGAAAGGCTTTCTCTTCAGTCGTAACAACACGGAACCCTTTTTTCTGTTTCAATTGGTTTTTAATTTATTGGGACTTTGTAACACACAAAATGACGGATTTTTGGCGCAATTTTTCATTGTACCTGTGAGGGGTCCCTAAATTAATGTGTTTTTAGAACTCAAAACTGGGCAGCTAATTATGAAATATCCAAGTTTGGAACAAAAAGGTAACAAGTATACCGCTGTTTCAGTCCCCTGGGCTCATCTGTTGAAAACGATGGAATTTTTTATGCCACTTTGTTTAAGTTTAATTGTTTTTGTTAAGCCTGATTGTACATATTTGTTTTAAGGTTAAAAAGTACGTACGTATTTGTTTCAAATGTTAAACAATTGGGTATTTAATATTTACACACACATTGCCCTTTGAAGAGAATGTTGATCGAAAACCAATCACTGCTGTCTCTATGGCCAATCAGAGCTCGACAATCGACCAACTGGCCGTCTGACACCGATCTAATCTCATTGGTGCCTACCAGTAATATCCGTAATGGGGGTTAAATGGCACCCCTACCCCTCGAGTCTTCTGGGTTCAGATTCGAACCTTTGATAAAACCGATTCGATTACAAAATATAATTGGTATGGGAAAGTTGTTGTATTTTACCGATATCGAGACAATGATATACGATACTTATTTTGTAAATGGGTTGAATATATTACGTTTTCACGACAATATTGTGTCTTGTTTATTTTAAGAGAAATACAACGGCCTCATCCATAGTATCCTAGCCGAGTAGTTTGAGAAGACACATCCAAAAATTCAGAGGTCAAAGACTCGTTTGAAGTTCATACAGTCGTATTTGTCAAATCATGCGAGGACTTGATCCTTTTAGGTCTGCTATCTTACCTATATCTGATAAGTAATAATTAATATTTACATAGCCATAACGTCTGCAAAAATTAATATAAAAAAAATTATGCCCTCATTACCAAATCTAATAAGTACATTTCCGCAGAATTTCTTTCCTTGATTATTTCCTTTTTCTTAAGGAAATGGCCGCCATATTTCAGTTCTGAACATTTATGGATATTATGTATTTCAAGAAACAATGAATAAAGTAACTTATTCTTTTCCCTCGGTTTCCTTGCGGCATGGTGCTTATTAAGATAGCAATAACTTTCACGAAAACAAAGTTCACGGTCCTTGGGTCGTAAAAAAATAATCTTTCTTGGTATCTTTTTATCTTTAGGGCGAATATCCCGTATTACCTGATGGCGGGCAATTACTGGCACACCACGTTATGTATTTGACTAACGCTCTTGGCCCTAGAAATAAATATGAGACAAAATGTATTCAGTCTTGTCTAAACCCCTGAATGTATTTCAATTCAACATTCGCTTTGTTTTATATTTTCTATATTAATTAGAATTAGAAACAACTAAGAAATTTCTTTGTTGTTTGCTTGTTTATGTCAAAAAAAAATATTTCTATAAATATTAGCCAATTAAGTAGAACTGTTACCCGCTCTCCCCTTTCAAGGTTCAGTGGTTTAAAGTCTGCTTTGATGACTCACCAAAATAAATAATTGTATATGTACAGGTATAGATGATATTCAAGGGTGTTTACAATAATAATGTATTGAATCAATAATCCAATGGTTGGTCATAATGCCCTTAGCAAAGCGAATGAAATCGTAAAACAGACCTTCTGTTTTACGTTTTAAAAGTCACCTTTATCCATTAAAAGGTTAAGGATTTAATTGCCGCTTTGCTTTTCTGTATTTCTTTGTTTCATACCGTCTTTCTTCTCTATATCTGAAAGCCCTTTTCACAGAGTTACGTTTCTCTAACAAAATTAATTAAAATCACAAGTTTCAGTGAAATTGCTGAGTAGAGTGAGGCAGTTCGTACTTATTAGGTGAAATAAGTAGTTAATCTTTGTTAAATGTTAGACAATTTGATGTGCAGACAACTCACGACCCTAGATAATCGGGGTAATTTAATTCCCTTCACGTACACATGTAATCTCATCGTGTCTAGCTTTACTTTTGAACAGGTGTTAGGTATTATATATCCTGTTTGTTACTGGAATTACAGACACATTAAAAGGTACTGCTGTCCCCGTGGTTTTATTTGCATTATTTTATACTAGCTTTTGCCCGCGACTTCGTCCGCGAGAAATTAGTTCCCGTTCCCGGCAGATTTCCGGGATGAAAACTATCCTATGTCGTTTCCTGGGCCCCAGACTGTATCTAAACCAAATTTCATTCAAATCGGTTCAGTGGTTTAGGCGTGAAGAAGAGACAGACAGACAGAGTTACTTTCGCATTCATAATATTAGTGCGGATCTTTGATTACTGCTCTGTTAAGTTAAAATTCTAGAAAATAGCCTTACCATTTTCTTCCCTTTTCATTAAGAAAAGGACAGAAGATAATATAATAATTTAGAGCTGTCAAAATATGATACTCCATAGATAATTTAGTCGCGATTAAAATACGTCCATTTTCTTCAGGCGTTGGCTAATTTGAAGGACCTAAACTAATATGTATCTTCTGTCCTTTTGAAGAAACATGCACGTAACTTAAATTAAGTTTAGGTTGTGAACAAGAGAAAATGACGAATACCTACATTTCTACAAAATAACAGTACCTGAAGGAAGGACTAAAATACCTCAAACTAAATTATAAAGCCACGTTTATATTTATCTGACGTGTTGTGTCGTGACGCATCAGAACGGTATCGGTTTCATACAATTAATATAGGAGTGTTCACATTTGTCTGATGCTCTGTGTTGTGACGGCTTCTGCCCCCCTAGACAAGTGGCATTGTAGAATAGATAGCGAAAACGAAAAGATTGTCAAATGTATGAAGATGTCAAATTGATTAGCGAAAGCTTGTGTCCTCTCCATACATTTGACAATCTATTCGTTTTCGTTTTCTATTCTGCAATTCCACTTGACTAGGCCCTCGGATATTATATGAAACCGATACCGTTCTGATGCGTCACGACACAACACGTCAGACAAATATAACCGCGGCTTAAAGTTTATTCAAACGAAACGTTTTTCGTTTTCAATACTCGAGTTACGACAAGATGTTTTCTGCAACGTTTCGAAACTTTTGACAGCGGTTTTCATTTTCCTTTGCGATACAGCGTTGCGAGTCGACGTTACTCTGAAATGTTCATATTATGTAAGTTGGGAGAGGTTGCCAGCAAAGTTTAAAGAAACTTTCCCGAAGGAAGTTTGATACGACATTTACGAGCGAGTGCTATCGGGTTTTGCTAGGTTTGCATATGGTTCTTCTTTATTCGTTTGAGTTTGCAATTTTGAAACTTAATGTAGTGTAGTTAGAGCTGTTATTGTAATGTACATTTAACCTTTTCATAGCCTTTCGGGTGAATGCACGCACTTTGATAGCAGATTTACAATTACGAGTACACTTGTAGTATTTTGTACGAATTACATGTGTTACACACACAAATAATTGCAATCTACAATTAATCATTGCCCGGGTTTGAATTTCAATATAATATATTTTTATATTTCGGGTTTGACTAGAGACACTATAATTAATGGTTGAATCTTATATAATATATTTAATTGACGGCAAGAATTATAATTATTTTAAGTTTATCGATACTTGGTTGGCTATCAAATACGCCTACCAAAGTAATTTTGATAACAATATAATTCTGATATTCCTGAGACTGAGTTAAAGTTCAGCTGGAGTTTAGTGTTACAACTTGTTTTTGTTGTAATTTGATATTATAATTTGAAACTGTAAATTCTTATTGTACATTTTCTTTTTATTTATCTAAGTTTTTTTTGTTCTTAAATTCTCTAGAAGTAAATATATTGACGACACGACGTCACTAATTTAGTAATCACATCCATTTTAATATTAAGCACCAGTTGATCTCACTTAATCAAAAAACCAAAATACATATATCAATTTTTATCAACCAATTTAGTTTGACCTTGTCAATACATTAGAGCTGTTCGTGAAAATTTCTGTTCACCATTTCTCACTGGAGGCTTTTATATTTTTTCCATCACACTCGCTTTTTGTCGTATATTGTGATGCAGCGTAAAAGCATCGAGCCATACATGAAACTAGCGATACCAACTCATAACTTTGCCTAGAAAGAGCAATGGCAGAGATAAAACGTTGAAAGTTATGATATATAGGCCTCGGGGCTAGAGAATTTATGGCTGTGAGCCTGTGAGCCTTCGCGAAGTAAATTAAACACCGTTGAAAATCCCGACAAATAGGGGGTGTAAAAGAGACATTACATTACCGCTGTGCGTACTCTTTATCAAACTAAACCTTCTTAGAAAAAATAGAGAACACAAAACATAGCGCGCCATGTACACAGACGTAGTAGTGTTCAAAGATTAATAAAATTATAACATTTAAACTGGGGGCCTACCATGAACTATTCAACTACCTGCCAAGTACAGGGCAGTTTAACCTGACATGTTCAACCTGACAGGTTTTGTGTTTGTACCATGAGCATTTCCGGCTGACCTGCATCAATTAAACTTTTGTCCTGAGTCTCTGACCTGTACATTGGTAGCACAGATTATATAAGATTATTAGAAAACAAACGTTCTAAAATACTTCAGCGGTTTTACAGTTTTTATAAAAGTAACAAATATTTATATAAAAACAGTTTAAAATTAAAAGGTGATGAAAAATAAACATTTTTCTGTGACATAAGAAGAGTTTGGCACTGATTTGTAAAAGCGAAGGCCTTTGCACACGAATTTTAAGCCCTTTCGGGCTTGTATTCATTATAAGTCCTGGTTTCACCACTATGTTTTTCTTTACCGATACCGTTACTATGTTCAAGGTAATAGAAAAAGTGTCATTGTCTGATACTTGCTTAGATTCGTATTTTGACACAAATTTACTACAATTATTTTTAAATAACCCATTCAGTGTCCTATACCACATATCAAATACAATTACCACATTCATTCATTAAAAGCCTAACATACTAATTGCTTAGTATTCATTGCTGTCGCTAAAACTGCCATAAAGCCTAATTATTAAGTCTTGTGCACATTTCGTATTCCTCGCATGTTTTGGCTCAGTAGCCTGACTATCGGCGGAAGTGTTGAACTCACTGTGTCTAAATGTCCAAATAAACTGTGAAACGGAATGGATGGTTAGACTCTGGCGTGATTTAAAGCTTAGCCCCTGGGGTCTTGAAATATGCACGCGTTGCCGTTGCAAACTTTGTAGAACATAAGTTTACTGAAAAAGTTGTCTGGATTTTCAAATTGGAAGCTTTGAGTATGGCGTTTACCTTTCTCTTAAATCTCGCATGAGAGATTTTTTTAGTTGTTTTAAGAACAAAAACTGTATGCAACACATACAGTTTTTGTTCTTAAAACAACTAAAAAAATCTCTTAACGTCACAATCTTGTTAAATTACCTAATAACGTGTCGTGTAATTCATGTAAATGTGGTTTAGACATATTGAGACAGATTGGAAAGCGAACGTTCGTAGAAGTACTTGTACGTAAAATTATCTTTCAGCTATATGCGTCTTATTATATCCTGAAAACAAGCTTTAAAGCAATAAATGTATCTTGTCAATGTTCCAAGACTCAATAAATTACACGAGACAAGCCAATAAAAATCCACTTTATTTTGATTGATTCGGAGAACAAAAAATATTCTTGAAAAACACAATAGTCTAAAACGAATTCTAAACCTGCCACTCCATATAAAAAAGTCCATTCCACACAAGCGAGCAATTCCATTTGACAGTTGAAAAATGGCAGCATTTTTCGCCATTCATCTTGGACGGCCAGCTGCTTCGTCTCAGAACTTGCGATACTTTTTGCAGACGCTATAATTGTGATGGAAGACGAACCGTGTGCGGAACCTTAATCGATTCTTAAGTGATGCACTAAAAAGAATAAAGCATCTCTCGCGCTCCATCCGTTTTATACAACGGTTACTTCAATGATGTATTTGGAAAATTTAGGGATGTGTTACATAGTTTTTTTTAAACAAGCCAATAACTTTCTAATTCCTTGACAATGCAAAAGCGCCTTTAAAATGTTTATTTTAAATAAAGGGTTTAAGTTTCAACATCAATATTTCGTGGTTAAGGACCGAGCGCAAACACCTCGATTACTTAGTAGTCTCTAAAGATTAACAAGATTTGTTCACTGGCTAATAAGCCTTAGGGGACTGCTCTCATCCGCTAAACGATACCTACAATTTACACCCGGTAACGTAGGTCCTGTAGCAGGTTTTTCGTAAACTTTTCAGTTATTCAAGTCAGGATTTAATCAGTGTCTGATTAATGGGTACGCGTTTGATTTACGAGAGGGTTTACATTCATTCAGCCGGTTCACGCGTGTAAAAATGTGCCCCTTGTTAGACCTATGTCAAACATAT
Organism: Athetis lepigone; assembly: GCA_033675125.1. NCBI lineage: Eukaryota > Metazoa > Arthropoda > Insecta > Lepidoptera > Noctuidae > Athetis > Athetis lepigone. Next base: position 6,352,746 of record CM066236.1, on the reverse strand, counting down.
TAAAAGAGTGTCGTATTAGTCGAGATGATAAGGCGCCTACCAGCATGAGGTTTTTGGTTCAAAATCCCCATGTAAAACACCGGAATTCAGCCAAATCTAATTGGACTGGAAACCGACCTTAAATGAATTGGAAAAATGGATGAGAAGAGAAAATGTAAACATATTAAAAGGGAATGACAAATCTTTGTATAATGAGCAAAAGCAAATATTTGTTCTGTGTCTGGGTGTAATTTATTTATAATTATGTACGTATTTGTTAAGACATTAATTTTAATTAGTTTTTGTGTTGTCGCAGCTGCTCGACGGCGATGCTATGCGCGGCGATCATGACAGAGCACTGGGAGCACGTGGTGTGGGAGCATGCCGCGCTCGCCGCGCTCGCCAACGCTTCCAACACAGCGCTGCAGTGGCTGCTCGACGAGAAAGTCGCCAAGGTGCGTCACATGACTAATTCATTAGAACATCATGACAGAGCACTGGGAGCACGTGGTGTGGTAGTTCACCGCGCTCGCCGCGCTCGCCAAGGCTTCCAACACAGCGCGGCAGTGGCTGCTCGACGAGAAAGTCGCCAGAGTATGTCACACGACGCATAGAGCACTATTTCATTAGAACATAACGGCCACGCCACCAACAAAATTTATACAGTCCAACAGGTGGAGCAACTGGCGGCCCACTTAGTGAGACACCTGTCATACAGTTTGCTGGTAGTGCGACAAACTGGTATCCTATAGAAATATGGCTCTCAAAGAGCGTGCAATTTTTTAAACACCTTTGGAAGCGAGCGGGATAAAAGATTCCACTGTACACACTGTCTTTGTCTGCAAATACGTAGCAGTCAGTGGCTCAGCGGAATGCTCTTCATAGAAACCGAAACGACCAGCATACCTTATGAGGACTTTAGAAGAGAAGGTCTCTCCTAAAGTCCTCATAAGGCATGCTGGTCGTTGAGGCTATGAGAAAACTTTTTTTAATATAGTACTAAAAAGTTAATAGCTATAAGAAACGTGTGTCACCGTCTTGCTGTGTTTTTTGTTTGCTCAAAATTTTGTTGGCACAGGCTCATCACCGACTGCAGTATCTGGCAGAGTGAATTCATTTCCATGTCCGTTTTCACCTCCAATGTGGCCAAACCTTCATTTTGCCAAAAACAATGCACTGGTACTAAAATATAATAAGATTGCATCACCCATCTATCCTCACAAAATCTTCAATATACTGCGCATCGCAATCCAAGCAGAATACTAAAAAACCTATATAAGTTGAAAGTTAAAAATGTATTTCCTTAATCTCGTAGCTACGCTACGGATGCTACGAAGCGTAGCCCGTAGCGCTACGAGTTTTACACGTAGCAACTTTCGTAGCGGCGCTTTATAGCCAGGTAAAACTACAAAGTCTTCATACATTTGGAATCTAATCTGAAATTCCAACTTTCTGAAACAGGAAACACCTATCAGCTCTAGTTAGACGTACAGTTTCGGTTACCCTGAGGGAATCGTAAAATATCATTATTATAATATTTTCTACGAAAAATATTTACGTACAATTCTTTAATAATCCAGCCACCATAATAATGGAAGTATTGCATGACAAACATTATTTCAACAAAAAGGTCCCGGCACTCCCAAGGTCAAAAAACTTGTAACAGTACAAATTGGTAAAGTTTAAATGGATATTATGTCTCAAAAGTCATGAGACATAGTACATTGCATTATTAATGTAGATACTAGTTGACAATGGCGTGGCTGAATAACTTGGGGCCCCATTGCAATACGTATAGTATATAGTCCCTACTCTCACAAAATGTCTTTGAAAAAGGTTTTTAAAAAACCGTCCAAGCTGGACTCGAGCATGAAAGTTTCCGTAAATTATCGACAAAAAACGAAATGTTATTCTGTCTTTTAGTATTTTTTGTTATACCCGCCACAAATAAATATACGTGAAAATATTAACTGTGTTACTATTACGATCCGTGTAGTTCAGCCTGGTAACAGATGAACAAACAGACAGACGGACGGACAGTCAAGTCTTAGTGATAGTTCCCCCGTTTTACCCTTTGGGTATGGTAACCTAAAAAAGAATATTTTAGTTACACCAGTCTGTGTCTCTGGGGCCCCCAAAATGCTACACTGCCTCTAATGGCTCACATGACTTTGGGTCCCGGCCGCGGGGCCCCGCTTACGGCACTAGGTCCGCCCCTGGTGACAATGGCGGAAACTTCCAGCAGGCGAGCGATGCCTCACATCACTGATGTTATTTCCCACGTGACAGACTTGTAGTAATTGGAATTGTTCGTCGGAGGTCGTCACACGTAGAAAATAATTCAATGCTGACGCTAGCTTGTTAGGTCTTATTTTTTAAAATTATGATAACGCGCGATGCTGAGCTGCTTCCGTTTTTGTAAAACGTATAAAATAAAAAATAATTCAAATATATTAATATACGCTAACTAGTCCCCGTAGTAACACCCGCGTTTTTAATTCCTTCCGTTCTCATAGGCCGTGCCGTGATGTACGTATCTAATACAGCTATCTAATATAAAAAAAAATTTTGACCTGATCCTAAAATTAGCGCGTTCAAACACACATTTTTAGTTTTATGATTGGCTCGCCACGACTAATCTACTGAACTGATTTTGGTTCAAACTCAAATCATTTATTTCTAATAGACCATTTAAAAGGCACTTTAGAACGTCAAAATTGGAATAGTTAAAATTGACAGCCGGCTGTCGCGCTGCTATTATCTTTCTATTGTGTCTCGAATCACGTGTGTTCGAAAGTTTAAACCCCAAGAAAGGATATAACATACTTTTTAATCTGCGACGACGGACTTTGGACAGGATGTCGTTTGTCGGGGCCGCTAGTACTGGACATTGTGTCCTCACCGGACATGGTCAGTTCGGGAGGTTCTTGTGTCGGATTCGGGCGGAAGCGACGCCTGGGTATCACCACTGCAGCAACGGTCGCCTGGAGGACACGGTCGAGCACACGGTGGAGGTGTGCCGCGCATGGGCGGACCATCGACGTGTCCTCGTAGAGGCTATCGGCGGCGGTGACCTCTCGCGCTCGGTGCTGGTTCAGGCCATGCTTTGGGGCGAGACGGATTGGGATGCCGTTGCCTCCTCCGGGAAGGAAGCGGCGGTGCGCGAGAGGCAACGACGAACCTCTCGTCCCGGACTAAGACCCAGGCGAAGACGTCGAGAGTCGCAAGACGACTACCGGCCACCGTAGGCGTGGTTCTGCGGACGGTGAGCGATGGGTAGCTCGCCGCCCGGCTAGGACCAGGCCCGCGTCGACGGCGTGTTAGTGTTCCACGCGCGCCTCAAAAAGAAGTCAGCACAGGAAGGGGCCCAACAGGGCCAACGCCTGCCGGGGTTGCGAAATGTTTATAATAGTTACCGTGACCCTGGAACATAAAGGGCAAACGAAGGAACATGAGTATGGGTTTTAGTCAGTAAAAGTCTGATACGCCCTCCCGCCGCACCCAGGATGGGAGGAACTCCCCAAATAAAAAAAAGTACTGGACATTGTTACTTTTCAATTCTACTTTTTTTCCAGAAGGGAATTTCAGGTTAGAATAATGAAAAAATAAAACATTATTATAACTTAAGTTTACGTTTCATTTGGCTAAAAGTATTAAAATAAGTATTATAATAAACAAACTTTTGCAATATTTGGTATCGCAGAAATCTGTCTGAAACAGATGTAGCTCTTAAACGTGAACATTCAAAATTGTAAGAGCAGCAAAAAAAAATGTGGATCGTAAAAAATTACTGCTTTTACCATTTGTGTCTGAGAGGCACTACAGGAATAAAATACAATTTAATTGAACCTAAGTATCACTGTAATGGGTTTAATTCGCCTGTTCTTTAAAAAAGAAACAAAAATTTTATCTTCTGATCGTCGACCTTGCAGAAGTATAGCGAAAAGGAGTGGAAGCACTTGAAGGAAGCATTGTCTTACCTCTGGGACAAAGTGAGCTAACGAAAGTATTATTTTTATTACGATCTATGCTATTCCATTGCAAACTGCTTTGCTTTTTAGAGTATTTGTTCATGTATTATTAAAAAATGGAATAACAATCAATTAATTAACTTCTGAACGTAAGTCTTTATTTAAGGTCGAGACTTTATATTGCGCTACAAAATGAAAGGTCCTCTAACGGTAACAATAAAGAACTAACGTTCCTCTACATCTTGTCTCTACCATTTTATATTAACCAGTCACCGGAATAGCAGTATTGCAAAAGATGGACAATATTTTTCTGGTGCCTAGCCAAAAGATTTCTTTCTTACTAATAATTAAGAAGGAAATAATTTTATTACTTACTGAAAAATATGTATTTTTAGGATCAGAAGTGGAAATTTATTAAAAAAAAAAACACACACACGACACTAACCAAACTTTTAATTGCTATCACAATAATATTAAATCAACAATTTACAAAATAATCGACAGGTAATTCGTACTGCACTTTAATGATTAGAAATTCAAATAAAAACGGTTAACAAAACACAAAATGGCTCACGTGTACCGAGTAGATGTCCGTCTGCCTTGAACGCCGCAAAAAGAATGAAAACTTGTATCAGTTAGCGATTGTTTTTATACATCTACCCGGCACAGTGTTGCCGTTTTGTGGGGGTATAGTTAATAGTATTACATTAAAATAGCCGTTATTTTTTCCAAAAAAAAAACCTATTCTCTTATTCTCTACGAAGTATTAGAAACTATAAAAAAAGTTGAATGAAAACTGTAAAGTCGTTCTCAAGTTATGGCTGAATTCATTTTCATAGATTATGGAATTTCTTTTAAAAATGCTGCTGCAGCACACAGTTCGCAGTCTTCACTAGGTCATAGACTTGCCTCAAATTTGGGTCACGAGAGAGCCTGTTATCTAAGATCCGCGTTAATGTTATCCTATTTCATATATTTTCGTCAAAGTTAGACAGTTATTCTCATGTTTGCCAGTTTCCTGGTACATTCAAACTAGAGTTTTCTCCGACACCTCTTGCTACCAACGGAATGGTTCAACACACAAAACTGCGAACCGGCGCGAAACTAATTCGTGACACAGAAATTGGCCAAGCAAAAATGAGCAGGGATTTCTCATTTGTCGTCACATCATTGTTTGGGGCTAATTCCTTGTTTTCGGCGGTAATTATGACGTACAAGTAATTCGTAAACATGTCGATTTTTCACCACGACAGCGTAAACAAAATAAAATAACAATATCTTGAAATTGTTTTAATGTATTAATCAAATATTTCATTTACCAAAACGTACAATAAAAAGGGATACATTTTAATGAATAAATGTTAATGATAGTTAACTGTTAATAGCTAATGTTTGCAAGTATTGTCTTGCACGAAACTTTCGACTTAATTTCAGTTCGCATACTTAATTGTATTCTTATTTAAAACAATATAGTAAAGGATCGTGCACTCAATTGTTACACTCCTTTACTGTATAATTTTAATAATTTAGGACTTTACAAACAAAGCCCTGTATTATTCAAATAAGGTTGTGCTAATTAACAACGAATTTTAACAAACTCTCAACTTTTACAAACTCATGTTATTCTACAGTCAAAATTCATACTAATTTGCAAAAAACTCCACTTCGAAAACAAGTTACTTTCGAACAAGATTAAACTTGAAAACACTGAAGAAAATAAGGCGTAGGTTTTTTAATCTGTGAAACAAACTTTAATGAAACTTTATGTTGCTCTTCCATAATTAATAGAAAAGTTTTCGCGATATTGAAGGTACATAATTCTAATTTTTGCTATCTGTTTGTCTGCCGCCCTTGAATTTATGGGCTCGAGTGAAATTAATGGATGTTTTAGGGAAATGTGTTTTGAAACACTACAAAGTTTTTCCTTTCGTCGTTAGCGGAATGATAAATTGTCCTCAATTTTGTGAACTTCAAAGAAAAGTTAACATTTATTTTATATAGAGCAAAAAAGATGGATATGGTCATAAAAAATGGAAAAGGTTTTGAAATTGTTTTTAATTAAATATGATCAAAAGTTTCGGTTAAGAAGATGGTGATTATGGTGATGTGAGTGATTAGGAGTATGTGATAGTGTGTGTTGGTATGTTTAAAATAATACCAGCTTATTACTATCCCACTGTAGGACAAAAGCCTCTTCTTATACAGAGAAGGCACGTGCATAGATCACCACGCCGATTCACCGATGTGTGTGATGTCCAAGATAAACTTTAGAAAGGACATATGAATTAAAATAGTCATATTGGTACTCGCACAGATTCGAATCCACAACCTCTTGCTTGAGAAGCCACGCCATAACCACTAGATCATCACGACATTCAATTTGGTACGTTTATTAAATTATAATTGTTAGAGAAAGTACATAAAGTATTGATTAAGTAGTCCCAAACACTAACCCTGTACACATACGAGTATGTCCAGTTCACAAGAGCCTAAGGCCTTGGAAACCAGCAAACTTGGCGTCGCTACTCTCATGTGTAATGACGTCAATATTTGCAACCCTCTATTAGTTGTGTAAAACTTTCTACTCACCTTGACGGGTTTTTATTTCTCACGCGATACTTAATAGGCCTATTAAGTCGCAAAGTTATTTTTTGTCTAATTAACTATGCCAACGGCAACATGTTGGATGTAATGGATGGAATATAAAATAATATAAATACTTTCTAGGCTATGAAATAAATCTGAAAATTAGGACACGTTATTCAAAGTTATTCAGCGACTTCCTTGCGATAAAATGTGTGTGGAGGTAACGAGTTGAAATTAAAATTATATACTCAGGTCTCCATTCCCTTGAAACAGTGAAAAAATCAAACTTCTAAAACCTTTCAACGACCAAGCGACAGCTGGCTGTCGGGCTGCTACTGTCCTTCTATTGTGGGTTGAATCACGTGTGTTCGATGGTTTAAGGAAAAAATTCTGGCCGTTAATGTGGCAAAAATCTTATATTTCGCCGGTGTATTCTACTACGTACGCGTATTATCAAAGTTCTAAAAGTTTTCTTGGTACCTAAAACGACATACCGCCCCGCCCTAAATGACGTATTGAACTGGGATTGCGTCAGGAGAATAAAATTGAGCTGTGGTCAGCCAACAATAACACAACAATAATATGACGGCCAATGTCTGTCGAGAAAGAAATGAATGGAAGACAATACAGTTATTGGCGTCTAGTAGCGCACAATGGAATCAAACAAATGTTGGAGCGAAATGGCTAGAGACAACAAAGACGTGTCCAGACTGATGTTTTGTAACATGCAACGTAACAATTACCCGTGAGCACACTACGCTCACGAACTGGGTGTCAATGTGGACAGCGAAATCTTTAATGCGAGTTACATTTCATATTACATTACATCAGTCTGGACACGCCTTTAGAGCCACAAGTCTCTCTTTCCAATACACATGGTAGATAAATTACTTAATATTGTGTTTTTCCAATGTTTAATTCTTAATGGTTAATCATGAGCTTAATTACCACAACTGCTTAAGACGGACTGGTGATTTTAGATTTATATTAAACTAGCTTTTGTCCGGCTCCTGGAGGATTTCCGGGATGAAAACTATCCTATGTCCTTTCTCGGGTCACAAACTATATCTCTACCAAATTTCATTCAAATTGGTTCAGTGGTTTAAGCGTGAAGAAGAGACAAACAGACAGATAGACAGAGTTACTTGCGCATTTATAATATTAGTACGGATTAGTACGGATATATTTTTTCGTTCTTTACTGATGTCATCATCAAAGAAAATACTTTTTCTTTCCGTCACATTTTTATGCCTGGTTTCGTACAGAGCGTATTCATAAGAGTCAGTCGCCTTAACCACTCAACCAACACGACACAAAGAAAACTTCATAACAATGAACAAATAGAATGCATAAAGAAAATTTCAGACAACCTGAAACCTTGTGATAAGATGTGTTAGGGCCGATTTTTCAATCGCTAGATAACTTTTATCTGAAGAGTTTGTTGGACGTTTTGACAGATTTTGTATAGAAAATATGTCAAATCGTCATATTTATTCCTCAGATAGAAGTTAACTGATGATTGAAAAATCAGTTCTTAGACGTGTAATATTGTCTCGCCATTTTCATACAAAATTCGCGACACATCTTGCCATAATAATATTTATAATGAGCAAAACTGACACTTAAAATTAATTTATTCTCCCCTGAGAAACATCGCGTACAGAGACTATTACTTACCGTAATAAATTCGGCGACTTTCATTATCTTAGCTTCTAATTAAGGACGGGCTAGTTGGCCTCTATATCATATGTATTTAATGTGATCTTTCGTGTCCTGGCTGTCTTTTTTTATATTTTGTTAGTTTAATTAACTTCAGACTGCTGAAAGCGCTGATCTACCCGAAACACGATACTTTTTAATTGTTATAATTAATGACGGCATATAATGAGGTAATAAGACATGTACACGAGTAACTTCAAATAGTTTGTACAATGATTTTTATTGATCAACATGTCCCTAGCCATTTTCCTCTATGTAGTCCAACTAATATATGTCGACTTCAAGCCGACCAAGATTTAAAATTAATAGTTTCTAGGGATAAAATTTTTAAGGTTTTTGTCACTTTTTCGTTCCCTAAAAGTCTATCTACTTTTTCATCAAAATCCGTTTAGGACATTCTGCGTGAAATAGTAAACGCAAACTTTCACCATAATGACAGCATTACAACCAACAAATGTACTGTATATTTCTATAGAAAATAAATAAATTCTATTCTATTTTCTTTTGTGACTTTTCTTCATAGCAAGTCCATTATTACCGTCACACGATCCGCTCATATACTAGGACGTTATGATATTCCTTTAATGGCATCGGGTTACCAGCTTGTAAAACGATTTCTAAGATAAATGTCCCAGCAACGGCGAGTTCTTAGACTTAATGGGCCATTTTTAAGCGTACTTAAGTTTGCAGTGTTAACACCTAAACAGTTAAGGGAAAAATAACTTCCTTTTATGTTTTTGAAGACAGTTTTTTTAATGTACCCAAATCACAATACACGTACTGTTAATCTTTGAAATGTTCGATTCTATCTGCGAAAGTCTGTCAAGTCTTAACAAATTTTATTTCATTTTTAATAAAAAAGGAATATGCATAACAACTATACAAAAAAAACCTATATTTGATTTGATAACCTCCTTTTTGAAATTGGTTAAAACAATAACAAGATGTCATCTACATAGCTGTCAGTTTTGGAACGCCAAACCTTTTTCATATTTTATCCAATCATGGCCGTATCACTAAAGGCGGAGGTTCTATTTTCAATTTTCCCCCTAACCCCTTTTCGTGGAAAATCAATCTGTTATAATGGGCGATATTTTGTTCCTATCGTCAATTTCAGTCGTTGTGAATGGCATCAATCATGCCGATCACAACAATGTATCTGTGGTAAGAACGGCTTGACATGACTTTATTAATATTGGATCGGAACAAAACAAATGGATTAGAATTGTTGTTGTTACCTTGAATTTGTGAATTCGTGAAAACAAAAAGTGTGGTGTGTATTGTGAAAAAACATTTAGCTATAAAGAATTTCACTACTACTTAAAATGTTAAAGTCGAAATTGTTTAAATACCATTGTGAATTCAACAAAACCGTTCAAAACAATTATTTTATAATTTACCAAAAAATCTCAACCACAAACGAGTTATGAGTTATACATTTTACAATCAAAGAACGCGTCCTTTAGTTCCATTTTCCTTTAACAAAAGCCACATCACGTTTAGGGTTCACCAGTAGTTAAAATGTCAAAGTTTAAATTGTTTTAACTCAAATGGAGTCACCTTGTACGTAGGTGTATACAAGGGTGCCTTGTGGTGGGCTTGTGTCTAATTTTGCAGACACAGATCGATCATTAACGGCTTACAACGCTTTGGCTTTAGCGTTGATAAATACTCGTATATTTTAGTTAGTACTTAGCCGGGTAGTCGTGATGGCCTAAAGGTTTAGGCGCCCGCCTCTTATACAAGAGATTGTGGGTTAAAATCCGGGCAAGTACCAATGTGACTTTCAAGTCATATGCATGTTCTTTCTAAAAAAAATTATCTTGGACATTACAGACATCGATGAAGGAAACCATCATGAGGAAACCTGGACTTGTAGTTAATATGAGTCCGAAATCGCCAATTCGCCTTGAGCAAGCGTGATGATCAATGCTGATGCCTTCTCTGTATGAGAAGAGAAATTTGCTCTGCAGTGAGACATTAATAGGCTGGTATTATTATTACTTAGGCGGGTACGAAGTTAGCGGGTGACTTAGCGCGGAGAGCGGCGCGTTTAATTGTATAGATTTATATGGAACTGGCCTCGAAGCCAGCGGCGCGGAGAGCGGTGAACAAGAGTCTAGCCACCTAACCGCTGAATTCATGTCCGTAACCCTCAAATGACTGATTGCTAAGGCTACCAATACAGGCTTTACTTATCTGCTCTTTTTGGGAAAATATTGCTCTAAGTAATAAAATATTGTATATTACAGTAAGCTAAGTTGATTGATTAATGGTTGGCTTCGCCTTTTATGGAGCCTTCCAAGCTTTAGTACTCTATTCTATTTTTCTCTATTCGTGTATTCGGTTGCCATTTTTAGATGTGATAACTTATTTTCTTCATTTTAAGTAGGTTAAAGTCTTTGCAAATATAGACATTTGCTTCGCTCGAATTTAAACCTTCGAACACACGTGATTCGAGACACAATAGAAAGAAAATAGCAGCGACAGCCGGCTGTCGCTTGGTTGTCGAAAGGTTAAAGAGATTCTTTAAAGAAGATTTATCATTCAAATAGCTAGGTAAGGAGTTACACCTGAATATAATAAGTTTCCTTCTATATCTTAGCTCCATTGATTCTGTATTCTATATTTAAAAAACCAAATGTCATTTTTACAATAAAGAAGTTGAAAGTAGCGTGCATGACTACACTTCAACGCACACCATAAATAAAAGACTGAACATTCGAGAATACATTCACAATACGTTCACGGATTCCTTATTCACGTCATTGTGTTACGTCACCGAAGTTCAACGTACGTTCCTGATTACCCACGTATCTCCGTAACTGGAGCAACGGGTCAGAATGACCCTCTGCTTTATTACCCCAACACTTTCCTAAAGAATTACTGAAGAGGTACTTAATTTTAGCACAATCTAACAACCTAGGTATTAAAGTTAATGTAGCGTAGGTTCTGCAAATGGTTCTACAATGTTCGTAAAATTAGGTCAGGTACTCATTGTTGAAAACTAAACAAAAGCATAGTTAATTTAGTGCGCACCTAATATGCATTTTAATCAACGTGGTTACAACGCTGCGGAGAATGTTCGGTTAGGTATCTTAAAGAACAATTTCAGGTTATTCCGTATTATAAAAAACCTTTTTAGGAAAGAACTTGCCTACCTTTGTTTTACGAGTAAGCCAAACTTCTTATGAAATTATGAACTTTTTCCTCAAATTTATTCGAATACGCAATAACCATCGAGTTTTCCACAGAACAAATGAATTTTTAAACAAACTGTCGTGCAACCAGCATACGAATATGATAATAACAGAAATTGAGTTCATATAATATTTAATAGAAATTGAACGTAGTGACAAAATTTATGTATGAGATTGGTGAAAAGCTCTCTGAACACTAGAACATGAAATTGGTCATTATTGGACCATTATATCGTATCTGATTACAGACCACAATTTATCACAATCAACTAAATGAGGCACTTACCAAAACAATCGAAATGTTTGTGCTAGTCAATTTTTCTCGAAAAAATTGTGAATAATATTTTTTATTTAATAATGATCGATGTTTGATAAAGACAAATTGATATATTACTTATTATTAAGCTTTTGCCTGCGACTTTGTGCGAGTGGAGTTTAAATGTAAAACATGAAAGACTATATCACTATATCTTCATTAATGGTGTAGAGTTCTATGGGTAAATGGACAAAAACCAGTAGGTTCAGGTTGAGATTATCTCCTCACAAAAAATCGTTAGTTTTTCCTAAATATTATAATGCTAGCTATTCTCTTTGGTTTACTATTTCGCTTCCGTAGCTTGCAGTCTCAATTATTCTTTATGAACCAGGCTATCATATACGAAACGAATAATTCCAATCCGGCTTATAGATCCAATATTATACAAACAAACAAAAATCTCATCAGCTTTATAATATTAAGTATAACGATCAGTTTAGACAACCACAATCCCTGAAACGTTTAGACATATATACCAATGAGTACTTATAATACAGTAACATTAATATTCATTTAGAATTACATAAATATATCAATGACTATGCCATGAATATAAAAAATATTTTAGTCCAGTTCTTAGGGACACATTATTTTCTTCTAGTGAAGAAAATAAAAGAAAATATTACGTACTTATATGACATACCTAATTTATTCGCCCGACCTAGATATGTATTTAGTAGGTACTTAAAACAATGTAATTGTCCTGATATTATCTCTCTAATTGTTCCTCCAATTATACATACAATTATGTTTTGTTTTGATACAAAAACATCCAATTATCAAAAACAAAATTATAATAATTTATATTTAACAGTAATGAGTTTTTCGTTTGTATATTTTCTTTGTTATCATTATTGTAGGTACTGTCAGCGAAGTAGTTAAGTTTGCAAGGCTGACAAATGTTATTTAAGTTTTCTTAAACATGATGATTGTTTTCAAATAAAATAATAATCGACAAACCGAATTAAAAATAACCAGCAAGGCAAATACAGCCAAAATTAAAGTAAAAATTAAAAGTAGATCTTCGCTTCCAGCAATATAACGTTTAGTCAAAGCATTAATTATTTTAAAATTTATAATAAATAACTAACCATAGGCTTTAGAGAATACTCCTAAAACATCTGACTGGCTGACAGTATCTACATTTTTCCACTTTGCATTACAAATGTAATTTCTTTTTCTATTTTTTGGCAGCTAAGTGGATCAGCTACTTAATATTTTTTTATGAAGGAAAAAGGAAAAAGTTTTCCCGTACTAAATCATATTTCAGCGAAGCCATTTTCCCCGACAACATTTGCAAGGATTGCAAGTGTGTTCTTTCTTTATTTTTATGGTTAATATTATGTCTCTGGTTCAATAAAAATATTCTGTTACATTTTATCTCTAGACTCCCATTCCCATTTTCCATCAAGGACGATGTCACCATTTCCCTAGCTCTCTACTTCTCTAGCCTTTCCCCAACTATGTTTGGGTCGGCTTCCAGTCTAAACAGATTCAGCTAAATGCCATGTTTTATGTAGAGCGACTGCCTATCAGACCTCCACAACCCAGTTAGTGGAAAACACGGAAATCCTTGGTAAGACTGAAAAATTATTGTCAAACTTTCTGGCTTAATGTTGACCCGTCGCGTCGGAGTGACAATTTTTCTTGATAAACTTAGAAAATACGAATTGAAAATTAATATACGAATTTAAATAGTCAAATTGGCATATATGTCATAAATACTAACTTTTAAACTTTCGCGTTTCATTATAACAACATAATATTATTAAATTGGGTATTAACGCGAATAATATTTATTTAAATACCTTGGAAGGCTTGACGTTTCGAACTGGTTGCAAGGGCCTGGTCGCAAGCAGACTGAGGATGCGAATGTCACAGCTCAGTCTGCTTGCGACCACGACCTGTGCAACCAGTCGAAACGTCAAGCCTTCCAAGGTATTTAAATAAATATTATTCGCGTTAATACCCAATTTAATAATATTATGTTGTTATGGTCATAAATGACAAAAAAACGGTCAAGTGCGAGTCGGACTCGCGCAACGAAGGTTCCGTTAATTTGGTTTTGTTTGTGAATTAACTACAAATTTACGGTTTTCAGAGATTTTCCTTTACTTGTACTACATGACATTGCTTCTTGCCAACCTTCTTGTACCCTATAGGTTTTGATTCCCTTGCAAATGTCTAAATATGCAATAAACCGCCGTATCTTTATTGCGTTAATTTAGAAACTTGATTTTTTTCACTGCTTTGAGACATAGCAGACCTGAGTATGTGATATTAACTTCAGCTTGATATCTCGACGCGTTTCTGAGAAAAAGGGTCTTGACAGACGGACGGACGGACAACAAAGTGATACTATAAGGGTTTCGTTTTTACCTTTTGAGGTACGGAACCCTAAAAATGATAAAAATAGATGTAACTAGTCAACTCATTCTGCGGGTTCAGCATAGAAGGGATCAGTAGATTAAAGAGCTCGAATTCCGATCGCTACCACCAGTATAATTATACTAACCCTAACAAACCACATATTAGTTAATTAGGAGGACAGAATACTTGGTACAATGGTCCAAATTAACATGCCAACCAACCGGGGTTGGGTTCTAATTCCTAATCTAATGTAATAGAGCTAATACGGCCGTTAATCCCTTGCGGTCGGGTCGGCCCGCTTCGAATATCTTATGTGAGTCGAACTAGGAAGCGGATTGCCAAGCGTAATTGGACCGTGTGGTGTGACTTGTATTGTTGTGAGTTAAAATTGTGTTTGTTATGCCTGAGGTAGATGACAGGGGAAACAAAGGCATGGTTCTAAACTTGGTCGAGCCGTTCAGAAAAGACTTTGTTGAAGCCGGGTATATCTCTAAGCAAGTGTAAATAAAAAAACCCGACCCTAAAGTTATTAAAATCATCGCGACTGCAGCTAACAATAGAGTTGATAGCTTTGGAACGGCTAAACTGATTTTGATGTAACATGTCTAAAAGCCATCTCTGGTGAACCTAAATATAAAAATAAAAAACCACATTCAAATCGGTCCACCCGTTTAAGAACTGTTGCCACTGACACATAGACCCGTATTAATAGACGTCACTCAATTCTGAAACGCTCTCAAGTTTATTGCTGTCCTTATTTTTCCCCTTTAGAATGACAAGGACAGCAAGAGACTTGAGAGCGTCTCGGAGTTGAGTGTCGTCTATTAAGCCCGGTTTCCACCGCGAGCGGAACGGACCCATTAATGACTTTGTTCGCAAGCGCAAACTGCAAATAACAAATAGTCAAACAAATAAGCAACAAATAGTCGAATAATAATAAATAATAAATGCATTAATAAACAATTATGTATTAAGAATCATAATTTTGTTGGTGGAAATACAAGTATGCAGTTTGCGCTTGCAAACGGAGTCATTAATGGGGCCGTTCCGCTCGCGGTGGAAACCGGGCTCAAATACGGGCCATAGACACTCACATAGCGGTCAACATATAACACCCCTCTCTTTACGTTTGGGGCTAAAAAGCAGCATTAATTTGCCAAAGGAGGTTTTGGCGCACAAAGTAACACAAAAGTAAGTATTCTTTTATACTTACTTCGTTTTTTGGCGTCTGCCCATAATGTTTAGCAGAGTTCAGCAGTTTATTATCCAAATTTAAAACACCCAACGCTATCATCGCTG
Organism: Athetis lepigone; assembly: GCA_033675125.1. Lineage (NCBI taxonomy): Eukaryota > Metazoa > Arthropoda > Insecta > Lepidoptera > Noctuidae > Athetis > Athetis lepigone. Next base: position 6,337,306 of record CM066236.1, on the reverse strand, counting down.
AGAAAATTAAGGGCAACTTAGCCACGTTAAAAAATCAGGTCCTCAGTAAACATTGAATTGTAAATCAACTCTAAAAGCCTGTATTCTACAAAAAAAACCAATGCAAATCTCTAACAAAAATAAAAAAGATATTCTGCTAATCCAGATACAATCAGATTGAGAGCCAGGATCCCAAAAGACACATAGACTAAAAAAATATAGGCACCAACATAATACTTACGTGTAACAAACGTAATAATATAAGACACCTTCTAACCAACCAACCTCAAATAAAGCCCAGTGAATATGAAGGTGTTTTTCTTTCATTTATAATTCATACTTAAATAAAAAGTTACGGTTCTCGGGCCGCAGGATTTCGTTTACATTTGGGCAGCCATACTTGCCTCACATAACAAGATGAGTGACGCTTATGGTAGGGTATGGTGGCCGTAAAAATGTCTGTTTTACGTCGAGTGTTTGTCTACGTGGGTTACATACATAGAATAAACAGTGGCGTTGTAATATAGCGTATTGTTTGATAATACTCGTATCATGTTGCGAGTATTAATTATGATACAATACGCTGCTCCACCAAACGTAAGTACCTGGTTTGTCTTTTTTGAAGATATGCTTAGTAAAGAAGATTTAGGCAACAGTACAAGCATATTTTTCTAGCATAACTATATGAGGTATCATATACCTATATCATATAATTTGTGATCAGGTGTGTCACTGACAAATCTTTGAATTTTTCAGGTTTCATTTGCTTTTAGCTTTTGCCCGCGACTTCGTCCGCGTGGATTAATAGTTCCCGATCCCGGGGGATTTCCGGGATCAAAACTATACCCTATGTTCTTTCTCGGATCCCAGCCTATATCTGTACCAAATTTCATTCAAATCGGTTCAGCGGTTTAGCCGTGAAGAAGAGACAGACAGACAGACAGAGTTACTTTCGCATTTATAATATAATAAACCTTCCTCTTTGAATCACTCTATCAATTGATAAAAACCGCATCAAAACCCGTTGTGTATTTTAAAAGATCATATAAAGAGTTTGTATGTACGCTTAGTACATACAAATTGGAAACTTTATTTTATATGAAAGAAATAACCACACAGATTACTCGTAGTTGAGTACTACCAGTGCAAATTAATTCTTCCAAAGAAATCCATTGGCTACGAAAGGAGGCCAGTGTCTATCAGTCTCAATGCGATTGAAAGCGAAAGCCCATTCTGTCCATCTATCACCATCAATAAGCGTTTTCTTCAACAGCTGCCATATCGAAGACGATTAGGATCACGTCAAAACTTATACCGGTCAATCGTTCGATAGTTACGTCTGGCGAACTTGAAATCTTTTTGTAAGATGGACGAAATCGTTTGGATTTATTCTGAAGGGTATATGGGTTGTAAAGTTATTCTAGTTGCTTGATTTGATTTTATCTTGGCGTTTTATTGGAATACGAACATCATCTTTGTTGCTCTTGAATTGTTTTATCCCGACACCAAGTCGGTGCAATCTGTGTGTTCTTTTTCAAGCCATCGTATCAGCTAGTGTTATTCTTCACACAATTCGTAAACGTTTTCTTCTCTCTTTCTATACTTCTCCATACCTCTAAACTGAAATCCAGGTCACTTTATTTATTCCTTAGTCTTCGCATGCTTATAACAAGACAGACCATTGTTATTTCCTTATAACATTTCTGTCTATTTTAGATGTCCTCTAAACTTTAAACTATTATCACTTCATCTAGGTATTTAAATTACTCCACACACCCTTGGTATTAATACTCATCCCTTTGGTGTTATTCAAGGCCCACCAGTACCATTACGGGAATACAAAACGAATGCAATAAAAATTGCAAACACCTGAAAGTAATTTGTAGTTCATAAAATCTTCGATAAATAAGAAAAAAGTCGATTATCTTCACTAATTTTAAATAGCTTTCATTTGTACAATGTGTAAATAAACTTCGTATTTTAAGTCCTTTTAAATTACTTACAATAGTTACAACTATTTCTGAAGCTTATTCCTTTAACAAAGTGTCTATTCAATTTCACTCAACCCTGAAGATAGCAATGAAAGGCATTGAAATGTAACCTTCTGATCGAAATCATACTCTTTGGCTTTACACCTCAACAATAGGACGTCTTATCTTGCACGACCATCAAGTCTACCGACTGAATTCAAGTCACGATGACCAAGATATCACAGTGAGTGCATAAATATAGAGGCTTGCTTCGCTTTCATAGGTCTATGAGACGGTAATCTAACACTATTGGGGAGTATCAGGCACAGGACCAAAACCAATGGTTTTGACTATTTTTTTTTGAGCTATGAGTTATTTTGAGAAATAACTTCGAAACGGGTGTTTACCCGTTGATTTTGATGTAACATATTCAAAAACCATCTCTATATAGCTTATTTTTAAATAAAAAAAAAATATATCCAAATCGGTTGACCCGTTTTGGAGCTACGTTGCCGCAGACACACACACACATATCGGTGAAACTTATGAATGTAGGTAAAAAACCCCTATTATTGTTTCCATGGTTTAAAAAGTCAAGATGTTGATGGTGGTTAAGAAACTAAATCAGGTAATACCTCATTTAATAACCAAATCCATAAAGTGGCACAGTTAAAAACCACTAAACCATTTTACATGCAAAATCGCCGACTACAATTCCAGGCATTGATTTAATTCTGTTCAACCCAACCGATTACATAACAAATAATTTAAGTACACAATAGAGAACAAGTGGTGTACCCTCATTATAGTAAATGGTTTTGTTAAATAAGTTATTGGCTAGCCCTTAAAGGCATTGGAGTCTTGGAGTCACTGTTTTATTAGTCAAATAAGAATCACTAGTTGGCAAATAGAATTACCAATTACAAAACGGAATACTTGTTACCTAACTTAATTTTGTTGTGCTTAATTTTTGATCTGAAATAATCGACATGTCTTAAAGTTTAAGGTAGCAGTAGGTAGTAGTTAAATTAGAAGCTTACATCAAAAAAATAATTATATTGGAAGTGGGACTCAAATGAAACCGCCAGTCAGCACTTTTGGTGAACTGTCAGTTTTATCTTTTTTGTATTTTTTTTATTCAATACTCAATTGAAGTAATAAACTTGAATAAGGTTAGGCATGGAAGTGTTTTAACCTTCCAAAGTTTCCACAGTAATATTCCTATATACATTAGGCACCCCAGAATTATAATGTACTAGCTTTTTCCCGCGACTTCGTCCGCGTAAATTAATAGTTCCCGTTCCCGGGGGATTACCGGGATGAAAACTATCCTATGTCCATTCTCGGATCCCAGACTATATCTGTACCAAATTTCATTCAAATCGGTTCAGTAGCTTAGGCGTGAAGAAGAGACAGACAGACAGACAGAGTTACTTTCGCATTTATAATATGTACGGATAGTACGGAAGTACGGATAGTACGGAAGTACGGATAGTACGGATTTATTTATGCCACTTGTTTAAAGTTTATACAGGGAATATTTTAAATTGACCTTGTAATATAATGTACTAGCTTCTGCCCGCGGCTTATGTAGCCTATGTTACTCTTACTCTCCATCCCTTCAACTATCTCCACTTAAAAAATCACGTCAATCCGTCGCTCCGTTTTGCCGTGAAAGAAAGACAAACAGACAGACAGACAGACACACTTTCCCATTTATAATATTAGTATGGATAGGTAAATATTTTCCGTAATGCTAAGCTGAATCTAATTAACGCCACAGTCGGCATTTCGTTTAAAAATATAGGTGCTTAAATATTTTTACGACGTTTCATTTTAGAGCTTTGAAAATGGGAATTTAAGGCTTTAATCCACTAGTTTAATCGGGTTAAAACATGGCAGACAGTTAATTAGGACTAGGCACGTGAAATGGAACTTTATTTCGGGTACCTACGATTTAAAATAACATGTGGTGTAGGTTCACGTTCGTAATTAGAATCCGTAGGAACCTTTTGAACGACTCGAGTTGTTTCTTTTTGGCTCTTCGAAATTCGTAACGATACTGGTCTGTGACAGATTATTAATTTTTCAACACACTTACTCGTAAAGTGGGTCTTATTACCTTGCATTTAGACCCGTTATTGAGTATATTACGCACGCGTGCGTTTCACTTTACATTATCGCACGCGTGCGGTAATCTTAACACGACCAATTCTGATTTATTCAAGATTTCAAAGTAAAAGTATGCCCAGTACGCATTCTTAAATTTGTCGCGTAATACACATTTTTTTTTAAAAACGTTTCGTTGCTACGCAACAACTTTTTTTTTAACACGACTCTATGACACTGCCAAACAGCCTATTACTTACTGGTTACTTAAATTAAAATAACAAAGGAATTATTAAAACAATAATAAATAACTATAACTAAAACAAATTGTTAAAAATTCACCCACACCCGATTTTATAAGCTAAAATACATTTAGTTTTGAATTTTGTCTGTATTGAGAGTTTAGTATACTTATTATCTGTGGTCATGCCCGGGTATTGGCAGAGCGCGAAAAAAAAAGTTACGCCTTGCGCGGCATTCTACATTTTTATTGTTTATCTAATTGATGATATTCCAAATTGATTATATAAGTATTTAAATATGTCGAGTAAAGAAGAAACTGTATTTTTAACTCCGCCGGAAAATAATTATGGAGGCGTAAAACGCGAGTAGTAATTTGTTGCCGCCAAAGTCAAAGGATGCGTACGATAGTTTCGTGCAGTGAAAAAGCGCAGTAATTTTCAGAAAATGAGTTTATTTTACTCACGTGTGTTGAAAAACGTCGTATGATACTCGCGCGCTATTGTCATTACGTACTCGGCTTTCTTGTTGCGCTCGCCTGCGGCTCGCGCACAAATATCGCCTCGTATGTAATGACCAACACAGCGCTCTTGTATCATAATGTACTATAAAGGGGATACTGGGGATAGAGACTTTGTGGCGTAGTAAACGGCACTGGGATTACGTATCTTGCAGAAGCCGAGCGATCGCGATAATTTAGCAATATAAACGTCAATTCGCGATAATTTAGCAATATAAACGTCAATTCAAAATACGTCCTGTCAAATAGCAATCTAAATCTAGCGATAGTGCTGCCTCTGTGGAGCAATCAGTTAACTAAATTATGCATTTTTCATTTGGTGGTTTCGTATTTAATATGGTTTTTAAGAGCAAAGTTAAGTTTTTTTTTGTTAATTAGTTCCAGCGATTGCTTTTTTATCGTCATCGTAGCAATAAGTGCATTAGAACAATCATCGAGCGATTAGCAATCGGTTCATACATAATACGATTTTTTTTGACGGTAAGCGACTAAACGCGCGGTGACCGCGCGATCACTGCGCAAATATTGCTGATTGCTGTTTCATAGGTAATAACCCCGCGGATCCGTTTCTTTTTGTTTAAAGTAGCACGATGCAACGGGTTTATTAAAACTTAGACTAATACAAAATTACTATAATTATGTTGCCATATGAAAACAAAACCAATTATTGACTTGATGGGCAGTTCCATGCAACAATGTTCGAACCCGTTCGGAGGGTTTTAGAATTGTATATGGTCTAATAATATTACACACATCGATATTATTATCAAAAGCAAAATTGAAAATAGCACATGACATGCATTCAAGTTAAAATGGAGCCGGCCATACTACAACGATGATCCTAAGAAATTGTCCAAACTATTGAGCCAGATAGATCGAAGGCAATATAGAGCAAATATATTGAAAAGTTCTGAAAAACTAACAAAAGTGGCAAGGGACGTAGAACTATGGAAAAGGCTAAAGAATGCCTTCACTCGTAACATTTTTGTTTTATTGCTTTGGACCCCTCAAAGCAATAAAACAAATATGTTTGCGATTCAAACAACTACTATTAATTCAAACATTAGAAAGCTATAGCATCAATTTATTTGTGAAATTGGTTTTTGAATAAAAGGCATACATTTTTTATTTATATTTTTACTTTTTTCTTACGGTCCCTTAAACGAGTTTCCACGTGTAAGCAGTTGGGACAAAAAGGTTTGATTTATGCTCTCAAGATTATTCTAGTCGGGTAGGGGACCATGGAATATCCTTCTAACCTGCGTGGGTAGGTCACATTCCGCTTTGGTAGTGTCCAGGTAAAATTCGTTGCGAGTTTGGAATACCTTACTTATAAGTTCATTCACATTTTACAATATTAGATTCTAACACTTAGCTAGACCGCAGGTGAGGGTTGAACCTTTAAACCTCGCCCCGTGAAAAAGATATGACACCCAGGAACAAAACAAACATACTTGTCAGTTGTCACACAAAGTTACATAACCTCTACAACAGTCAGCTTAGTAGTCAGGGTCACTAACTCACTTACAATGTTTGTTATTTAGATTTTGATCCTGATATCAGAAGCCTTACACTTCCTATTACCATTTCAATAAACAAATAAGGAAGTATAATGATTAGGTATTTATGAAACCGTTACTCTACCAAATTAAACCGTACCAATTCTCAACAATAATTACCAAAATGCATTAGTGAAAACTATCTAGCTACCATCGGATTACAAATACAGTCCATAGATTAACAGAAGTGCAAACCACACTCACACATAATTACCTAGGTCCAATACAATTTAGGCACGAGACTTGGTGATAAACCCATTAATTTAATTAACAATACCCATTTGGTAATTGGTTTTACTTCGGCCCCAGTTATTATAATTCAATTGGGAGTTACGCTTTTCGCTTGCCAAATAAATGGAAATGTTTAGATATTAAAGTTGAAATTAAATCAACTTAATGTCTGAATGGTTATGTAAACATGTCTAGATGAATAATTTGGTAGTTGCTGGTAAGTAATTGGAATATGCTCTCGTTTTTTGAGTATTCTCGGTATTCATATTCTGAAATAAGTTATGATAGATTACTTAAAAATGAAGGGTAGAAAAATACTCACCGAGGGAGGCCTAGGAAACGCTGGCGGGACGACTTACAGTCCTTTATGGAATACTGGCAGAAGAAGGCATTGCTGAGACTGCAGTGGCAGGTTATGAGAGAGACCTTTGCCCAGTAGTGGGATAGTATAGATTGAAAAAAAATGGTTGAGAGAAGAAGGTTTAACTAGACCAACCCAAAATTACGATTTTTCGTTTACTGCGATCACAAACGGTAATTTGATTACGAAAACCAACGATGATACAACTAAACAAGTAAAACCAATTTTTGCGCGCGTAACTATAATATGACTGGTGTCTGATATATTCCCAAAGAATTAACAACTATTTTGCGGGTCATCTAACCCCTGAAAATCAATATAAATCAATTTGGGAACCAATGGTCTCCATTATGATTAAGATACGAAGAAACAACTTGAAAACTATTTTCTAGGAGTAATTCCCAAAGATATATTTGTCAAATTATTTCTTGCTTTATTTATATATATATATAATATATTAATGTACGCCATAGACTACCTAACGGGTAACTTCTTTTTTAAAAATTTGATTCCATCCAAAGGTTGTCTGGAAGAAATTGCTTTTTAGCGATAAGGCCGCCTATTGTACTCTTGCATATTTGTTTGTGTTGTCCTTTACTGTTTTTGTCCTATTGGTGTACAATAAAGAAAATTGTAATCTAATCTATTTTCCTAATTCAATGTCAAGTTTCCGCCCCTCCAGTTCCGCCCGAGTTAAATCCTTGACACACTCACTGGGTCATCAATCAAATCAAGAACACGACAATTTACTCAAAATCGATGTTTAATGGCTAAGTTCAATATCATTTTCTAGTCGATTTTCCCTTAATGTCTTTTAACAGTGGAAAATTTCAAATCCTTGCTGGTTGAAGGTTCAGACGTAATTTGTGCAGCTAAGTATGATTACAGCAGAGCCCTAGGGTTATTTTTAAAGCCGTTAAACCATTAAGGATAAAGAATCTATACTACTATTATAAAGCTGAAGAGTTTGTATGTTTGTTTGGTTGAACGCTAGTGCCAGGAATTGCTGGTCCGAATTGAAAAGTCTTTTGGTGTTGAATAGCCCATTTATCGAGGCTCCCATCATACTACGACCAGAAACACAGTTGATACCACGGGGGACGGGCAATATAAACAACAGGACTAAATATTTTTTTAACTTGATACCTACACGCTGAGAAAAAAGATCTTAACGTTAGGTATAAATAATCCTCTTAAGATACAGAACAAAGAGGAAATCATCGTAAAGCAATCGCTTTTTCTGAACGTAATTATTCATATTTATATTAATAAAGCTTTACGCACACACCACAAACGTGGATTTAACACCATGGTAAAAGAGGTTATGGGACATCCCACCCACGAAAGATCTCGCCCCTGGGCGAGATGTCCACTTTTTAAAATGTGCATGGGTATATTTGCCCGAAAAATAATGTACTGTTTTAATATGGTCATTTGACTTTATGATTTGCAGATTCATCTGATGTTTAATAAAAAAATATATACGATTTAGCCAAAATATCTCTTTAGTTTTTAATAGGAGACATCCCAGTATCATTTATTTTACACAGGGCATAATATTATTTTACGGGCGAATATACCCAAGCACATTTTAAAAAGTGGACATCTCGCCCGGTGGCGAGATCTTTCGTGGGCGGGATGTCCCATAACCCGGTAAAAGTTAACAACGTGACACCAACATCTGACCCTGTATATCGCCTTACTGCCATGTATTGATGCATAGCCGGGTCAAGGTCGTGGCAGCAAACAGTTCCGTAATCAGCTGGGCATCGCCTTGGGGACTGCACCTAAAGTTTGCACGCGACGCAACCGACGATTATTAAATCTACGTGTCACAGCAATGTTGCTTATTGTAACGTGTAGCTAAGAAAGATATTTGTAGAGATTGTAGAGAACTTTGAGGTTGTTTTGACATTGGAGTTTTTATTAACTAAGCCATATTATGTAAATCTTTCTAGATAAAAAAAGGCGAGGATAGATATCGGAAAATTTTATGTGTGACCAATACATATACATATATAAAATGGTTAACTGACTGACTGATTGACTGACTGACATAAACCGCTGGTCCTAGAGAAGTAGAGACATCAAAATTTGGAGAGTGTGTTCTTTGTGAAGAGTAAGTATCCAATAAGAAAGGATTTTCAAAATTCCCATCCTGAAGGGATAAAATTGGGAATAGATGTTTCGACACCCACGCGGGCGAAGCTACGAGCGAAAACTAGTTTGACATATTTTCTATAAGACCTGGTAACAGGGGTGAAGTGTGAACTCCAGACGAAAAACAAGTGCTATTTCCCGAAAACGATGAGGTAATTTTTAAATTAGTAATTTTATTACCCCCTACATATGGACAAATAGTCAATATATATGTATTATAGGTACATACATATGTATTGACTAAAAACTGGACGGGAGCGGGGGGTTACGAATTTAAATCTAACTCCGGGGAAGAAATGAACTTCGAACTTTGAACCAGACACCAACCGTGGTGGAGTTCAACCCCCGAAGCAAATTCAGAATAATGACAACGAAAGAAGAAAAATCTCAATTCCTGAATAAATTCCCTTAATGGTAATGGCTTGTCGAGCAAACGTTTTATTCATTTCACGATTTTATGAGCATAAAACTCTGGCGTGTAATTTAATTTGACCCTTATTTATTGGCACTTAATGTTTATTTCATTTTAAGCTGACTTCATTTTAAATGCATTTATATTTTTTGGTGGTTTTCATTGTTTTACTGTAACATAACAAATGTGGCTTCTAAGAAATTCTTACCAATAAGTAGTACTTCTTCTGATTATAACTATGAAATGTACATAAATATCTGCAGATTGAAAAAGCCAAACAACTTTTTGATCCCATTTACAAACTTTTCTACAAATAAATCAGTAGAACTAAAATAAAGTAATATTTAAGTCGAAGCTTAATATTTCTCCGATGTCTTACTTGATATAATCCTCTTTTCGAGGTTTATTCAGTAATACTAAGCAAGGCTCACAACTTTCTTAACATCCCACTCAGATTATTAGGTATGTACGTACATCAACCAGATTTTATAAGGACAGTCAGCCGTAAGATAAAGTTTTCTCGAAAATAGATGGATCAGATGGATAAAATTAAGATTAATAAAAGAACTCATCTCATACTTTCTACTTAATAAAAAAATATAGAAAGCTATCAATCAGTTTTTGAAAAAACTTAATTTATATCGGACGGTCTAGCACACCTTTCTACTTTGCTGACTGTACATAAACCGTAAACCCTAAAGAAACATCATAAAGGCGTTACTTAACCTTAATGAGCTTTCTTTTTAATTTAATGAATTCTTTTTTATGTTAAATATATTTCTTTTCGGTCATCATAGGGATCTATCTACTTTATGTGGCCGTTTATTTATAAACTGCCAGCTTATGCCCGTTACCTTTAATTAAAATATTTACCATAAAATCCCAACGTAGTTAGAAAAAGGCTGGGGAGAAGAAGACCATAAAACGATAATAAGGCTATACTATCAAGAATTTTAATTCCCACTACCATTCAATGAACAGTTCTTCTTTAATAGTTAGGTACCAAGTACATAAATGCAATATGCTCTTGTTGTTTATTTTAATAACCTTTTTTGAGTATTCTAAGTATTATGCTCTGAAATAAGTTATCATTTAAGGTTACTTCAAACAGTGGCTAGCTTTTGAGATGCGTTTCCATGTCAGAGACAAAGATGATATCTCTCAAGTGTCCGTAATTATTCCCGCATCAAACCCTTCCAACTGGAACAGAGCAACGCAGCTTCGCTACAGAAAAAGGCTTAAGCTTTAGGTTAAGCTTTAGTGGATAAGCCATAATACCTTTAATAATCCGTACTATCCTAACTAATATTATAAACGCGAAAGTTACTCTGTTTGTGTGTCTCTTCTTCACGCCTAAACCTCTGAACCGATTTGAATGAATATTGGTACAGATATAGTCTGGGAACCGAGAAAGGACATAGGATAGTTTTTATCCCGGAAATCCTCCGGGAACGGGAACTATTAATCTACGCGAACTAAGTCGCGGGCAAAAGCTAGTCTCTTATAAACCCTGTATTCAGCTGAAACCACACCTAATTTAAACAAAGCTTGTTTAACTAGCTAACGTTTCTGACTCACAAAGTACTGAATAAGTACAAATATATCTACGGAATACCTACCAACTATTTTTGAACTAGTCACACCCGTTTTAATCCGACATTCAAACACTAATTTCATGTAGGCTTTAGCTTCAATTATGCGATCACGTGTAAGCAAATACGCTTAACACATTTATGTACTTATGTTGTTTCACTAATTAAGCCTTGTGTTCACGTTAACAAGATAGAGACTCGAGATATTAGTGAAAATGTTACAAGATTGTTTTTTAAATTGCCGTAGGGGGATACTCAAAGGGTGGGTGACACGGGATTGACGGGATACTAAATAGTATGTGTGTATGTTCAGCCGTTTAACACAAAGCAGAGGCTTGCACTTTTAGAACCATAATGCAAACTTACAAAGTTACAACGATTGAGTAGTCATGTGATATTTGGGCTAAACGAACACTATAGAGCGCGAGTAGAGACAATATTGAATTTTACACTTTTTTGAATTCCCATAGGTACTCAAAGTATTATTCCAGAAAATGTGTGTTATATTCTTGTGTATTTTATGACATATGAAATTTCATAAAGTGCTATCGTCTTCCTAACCTTTCAAAACCATGTTAGGTCCGGGGTTGCGGAATGTTTATAATAGTTACCGTGACCCTGGAACATAAAAGGCAATCGAAGGAACATGAGTGGGTTTTAGTCAGTAAGAGTCTGACACGGGCGTGTCAGACTCTTACTGACTAAAACCCGGGTGGCTTACTTACTGACTAAAAACAGGACGGGAGCAGTCATGGGATGATTTCCCACTCATCAAAAAAAAAAAAAAAAAAATATAACCATGTTAGGTTCACTTTGCAATTTAACCGGAACCACCTGAACAGTGTTTTACCCGAAACTGCCTTTTAGATTTCCACAACTACTTCCATTTTTTTATTTACATTCTAACTTCGATTTACAGTAAGAGTCCCTCGACCTTCACCCTCTATCGTAAATCCGAGGAGTGTGACAGATACTCAATTATTTCCCTTTTCAGATCGAAGATACAAGTCATCGGAAAGGCGGGGGGACCTTTCTAGTGCCCATGAACGGTGGAATCTGGACGATGTGCGTGTCTCTTGAAGGTATTTCTTATCTATACGTACTTTGTAAAATATTTTAATCTGTTAGATGCTTTATAATCAGTAAATAGAAAGAACTGGGACTGGACTTTGACTGAACTAGTTCTAGAACCTTAAACGTTGATGACTATATTATGTCGACATAATTGGAACAGTGGTTAAGCACTTGTTTTGCTGCGCGTCGCGGGTTCGATGCCAGCTTGGGGCAAACATTTGTATGATCAATTTTTCCAAGTCTGGAAGTGTCCGCTATATTGGAAGAATATGTAGTGTTTTAACAGCTTTATAAACAAATATTGACTTATATAACCGGGAACAGGAATCTATGTTCTGGTATAATTCCTTAAGATTTTATTAGCTTTATAATTCAAATCCCGGGTTTTAAATTCTGGTACATAATGAGACAATGTATCGCAAGTGCACAAATTGTAATAATAGGTCTATCTAATTAAAACATTGTTTGTAATGTCTCTTTGTTAATTTCAGAGGAAGAGGTATCGATACTGTCCCGGGCAGGTTTCCCGTCGCAGCCGGTATGCACAAATTATTTAGCGAACAGTGACGATGAGGAGCCTCGGGCTGATTGGCAGCATCGTAAGTATAATAATAACCACTAGTTTTGTAACTAAGTGCCCTCTGCAGCTTGACTCGCACTGCCCGTTACTTGTGGGTCGTACCGTGTAGGCATATAGCCTTCTTAGATCATCTATCGGGCTATCGACACTAAAATAATTTATCAATTCGACCTAAAGTTCTGTTCAATTAATCAAACAACCATACAAACTTGTCAACTTTAAATCGCTTTATCTATACTGATATTATAAAGCTAGAGTTTTTTGTTTCAACGCGCTCAGGAAGAATCTCACAAAGATCAAATTGAAAAAATATTTTTGTGTTGGATAACCCATTTATCGATGAAAGTTATCTATATAACATCATGCTACGTCCTCGGCTCCGGGAGCGGAGTAGTACCCAATGATGCGAGTCCGAAGAGAACAGTTTTTATAGACTAGCTTTTGCCCGCGCCTTCGTCCGCGTGGAATAATAGTTCCAGGGGGCGTACCACAAGCCCTTATAGCAGTATTACTTTGATATTACTTTCAGTGGGAAAGAGACGGCGCTAGACAACGTGTCTAACGCTGTCACTTGCTCACTCCTGCAACAGGACTAAAATAATCTTACTTAAACGTCATGGTAAGGGGGCTGTTCCCGGGGGATTTCCGGGATGAAAACAATCCAAATTTCATTTAAATCGGTATTCAGTGGTTTAGTCGTGAAGATGAGACAGACAGACAGAGTTACTTTCGCATTTATAATATTAGTAGTACGGATTAAATTCAGAAAACTTTTTCCACGAGAACAAATGACATTTTATTCTTAAAAATGATAAAAAGCAAATTATATTTGAATTTAAAACCCAGCTATAATGAAGTTTAGAAATTTATATGTTTCGATCACTTTATACGAGTAGAACTCGAGTAGAAATGTACTCAGCAATGTATCTTTCTATAACCGAAAGAATCTAATAAAGAAACAGTTTTACAAGTTCTTAGGTAATGTTTATTAAAATTACTAGCGCCCCAGCTTCGTATGGGTGTTAGAAAGGTTTGAAGTTCTCAGTTCGCTTTTGACTACTAGTTATAACATTTATGTGTAAACCCCTAAAGCTACCTCGTGAATCACTGTGTATTAAAATTTATTCCGTTTTATTTATGATGGTTTTGTATGATTTAATTTGATTCTTTTTAATTTTTTTCAATTTATGAACTGAAATGAAAGTTTTTTTTAAGAGAAAATCTACTTAATTCATTTTTATTTAGGTTATCGCGATCTGATAGACAGGCGCAGTGGGCCCTTTTATTCTAAAGCTAACTGTACGTTTCTACGTCAATATATTTTATTTTCACAAACAGACTTCAACGCATTATTTTTCTCATAAAACAAAAACCCCACCCAACACTCGCAAGTAATGAAAAAATAAGTACTTACTTAACATTTAACGCGCTGTAAACGCTCCATGAAGCTGTCATAATTATCCTTTCACGATAATAAAACCAGTGTTCATTATGAAAACTAGATGTTAAAATATTCAGTCGCGATAAGTCAAGGTATGAATAAACGAAGACCTTTTCATCCCTCGCTGAGTCAACCTTGAAGAAAAAATTGCTTACGGGCAAGTTCATTTATCAACATGTTTTGCAACAAGAAATAAACTTTCGTTTGGGTAATACATTTGCAAATTGTTTTTTGTCTTGTTAGCAGGTTTTGGTAAAGGAATTAGAGTAAGTTGTGCCCGCCACGCTGCGCAAGAAAAGTTTGTTCAATAACAGGCAGCTGTTTGGTTCCCTTTTTACACGACTGCCCAAAAAAAGGAGTGTTATGTTTTCAAGATTCATGTATGTATGTATGTGAGTTTCTTTATTCCACCATAACTTCTTAATGCCTGAACCGATTTAGATGTATGATGTATCGTTACAATCCGTATATACCTAGTTCCGAGTAACATAGACTAGTAAAAATTTGGAAATTCAACCCCTGTGTGTGTAAAATAGGATATGAAAATTTGAATGAAAATCTGCCATTATTGAAGTTTTTTGCCTTTTACTTCTTTTTTGTCATGGCAGTCGTGTTTTTTAATTTTTTAAATTATTTTCTTGTTCTTGATTACTAAATTGACTGACTGATGGACTGACTGTTGATTTATCGACGCACAGCAAAAACCGCAGGACTTTGAGACATAAACTTGCGTGTAATGTTCTTTGTAAAGGGGTAAAATAAGGGATGGAAGTACCGACATTAATGCGGGCGAAGCCGCGGGCGAAAGCTAATATGCATATGTTGTTACTTAACTTGGTAGGTAGTAGATTAGATCTTTATACATATATACCTATATTTATATAAATATCGAGTTGATGTACCTACCTATTTTAAAGCATGACGCGTAATTGCGTACAGAGAATAACAATTTGAAATGGGAGATGAGGACGACCAATAAGATAAAGGGTTCGCCTCACAATCTCATAATAGACGCTTTGTTCCATTATTTAAAATTGTAACAGAATTTGTATCTACAAGTTATTTTAACCAGAACTTAATAGAATAATCTGAAACAGTTTACCTGTAGATTAAGATAAATAAACTTTACTCAGCAACTGCTTAGCAAGTTTGTTATCACTGTCGTACAACTGTCAAACTTCGACGGCAAGATAGATATAGACGGAAAATAGATAAGCTAAAGTACGTTATAAGTAATGTAGGTATATTTATGTTAGCCTAAGAATTACATTAACTGTGTTCGCTTGAAGAATTGTGAAGACATCGTAACAATACTTATTTCCCATGTTGATATAAGTAAAACCGTGCCCCTAGCTAAAATAAATGTGAAATATTCTACATCGTCAAAACCAGAAGTGGCGCAAAGTTCTTTGAATTTTTAATGAAAGTTTTCAGCTCGGAAGTATTTCGCTGTAAAAGTCACATTTCGAACTAAAAATTAATGAAGCTGCGATATTTTTAGCTAGTTGGCGGTGGAAATTCATATATTTTCTGCAGTGGGGCGTTAATAGTCGCTCAAACCCTTTACATGTTTAAAGAGGCCGGCTGCTGAACCCTTCACGTTGGCTCGTAAATAATTGAATAATAATGATATTTATGGACCGCTTCAAGATCGGGTTACCGATATTAATTGACTTTCAACAGGTACAATAATATAATCTAATGTGTTTTGCCTCATAATTTAGCCTTTATACGACCAAGTGACAGCCGGCTGTCGCGCTGCTATTGTCTTTCTATTGTATCTTGAATCACGTGTGTTCGAAGGTTTAATACGATACGAGACACAAGAAAGACAATAGCAACGCGACAGCCGGCTGTCGCTTGGTCGTCGAAAGGTATAACTTACAGTTTATCTTTACACAACAACAATTTACAAAACAAATGAGGACCTCGCAATTAGCTACCCGTTGTGGAGAGATCTGATTTTAATGTTTCGCTACAAAAAGTTTAAGTACATCATTTTTAGCATGAATGAGCGATACTGAAAACGATAATGTAATGTTTAAGTCCGTCATTATAAATTATTTATAATGACGGACTTAAACGGTCCATGCGACTTATGACTTAAACGGATGCGATGCGGATTTATAATAAATCCACATAATAACAATGACATCGCGCGTATTTCAGGGACCCAATCATATCTGGATGACTGACAACTTCATTTACCAAACAAAAGACAGTGTTGAATTCCCATTCTTCTCATTGTGGCATTGGGGCAAAATATTTATTTTTAGATGATCAACTTGATTCAATTGTGTTTTTCTATGGAATTTTTTCGCTGTGCACATATGTATGCATTTATAAATTGTACCAGGTGACCGAGTGTGATTTATCCTAACCTAATATATTGATTTATTTAGCTAACTATTAATTTTTCTTCCAGGTATGCAGAACTTATCCATATCATGCGCCCTGGTCTGCCTGATAGTGCTAGGCAGCGCCGCCCTGGTGGGCGCGTTCGGTATCTGCAAGCATCAGATCAGCGCTGTTCTTATAACTGGCGTCATGTATTTGTTAGCCGGTACGTATACATGTGTAATGACGTAATATTTTAGGGGTCAAGGGACGAAGTACCCTTATTCATACACTTGGGCAATCAATTAGAATCTGTAACGAGTTTGTTTGAAGTGAACTTTCAGAATTGACAGACGCTTTAAGCCTTTCTTAATGCGTCGCATATAAGGTAGTCGCATAGCGTAGTCATAACATAAGCTCCCAACGGGCTACTAGAAAATTATTGTTTTAAATCGAATCAATGGTATCTGAGATTAGCGAGTTTAGACAGCTTGATTGATCTGGCTTCACACATTCAGTTAATGACAGCCGCCCTGCACAGATCGTCACACAATCTGGCCTGTTTCTGTTTGGCTGCCCCTCTCCTCTCACACTGCCACGTTACGCTTGCCTAACCGAGACCACCACACTCCGCGTTCTTCTTAACTATATTACAGAAAATAACCTAAAACTTACCTTATCAATTCCAGGTCTATTCGCCATGTTCACACTAATGATAATCCACTTCAAGAGGGTACAACGCGTGTCTGCCCGCGGTTCTTCTCACGCCGACGGCACGGGAGACGGAGTGGTGGGCCCTAGAGGGCCTGCCCTCTCCCTCCTCTCGGCCCGAGAGTTCTCCACCGCCTGGTCGCTGGAACTCGGCTGGGGCGGAGTAGCCCTAGCGACCACAACATCCCTCCTTTGGATATTACTGTCCAAAATAATGAGATACAACCCTATTTCCGCTATGCTGTTGTTAATCTAATGACGTTTTGCACGCTCGGATTGCAGGACTAACCAGAAAGCGTAGTAAGAGGGGCAATAATAAAATGAATAAATCTACCCACTTATTCTGACATTGAGACTTTTTTCTTAATTCATCTTTTTATGTGCATTTTTATGACACAGATAGTGTTCAATTTACAAGTACCTTAGATGTATAAATAATCCCAAAGTAGCCAACTTATACAATTATGAAAAGAAGCAGATTAATTAATAGTTTCTTTTGTTTTCGGGCAGTTTCCGGTGGGTAATAAGAATAAGCCTTCTGGTTTGTCCTGTATTCTGACACCACATACCGCATCTGAAATCTTCCCTAGAAGAATAGTTTCATACAAATTAACTAGTCAATTACCAATTTTAAGGTTTTGAAATGTTGGTTAGCAGGCGTAGCCGTGCAGGGAAGATCTCATTTGAACATTTTATAAATAAAATATATCTAGTTACTAATAAGAATTTCAAAAAGAACAATTCACCGAGTTATTATTTGCTAAATACTCCAAGGCTTTGTAGTAAATTGTACCTTTTCAGAGACGTTACGTAACCTTTTTATATTCCTAACTCTTCGAATGTTACTTTTTCTCCAATGTTACGCTTTGAATTTGAAAAAGCTTTAGATAATCGCCGAGCTTGCTGCCGTCCATTGCTATAAATGTTATTGTTGTACTTCTCCTTTCTATTCATACTTTACGTATTTCACGAAACCTATCTACTTTTAAATTATACAATGTTATGAACTTATAAAATAGTCGTTTTAAAAATTTTAGGTATTCGCTCTATCTAAATGTTCTACAGAAATACGAATTAGCCGCTTTCGTAGTCAGTACAGTTCTATATAATAATTATAGAGGAAAAGGTGGTAATGTGGCCCCTGCAGGTATCTTGGCCCCCTTAAATATTTTTAACTTAGAATAACGCCATCTAATAAATTGTACATGAAATACGTAGCTCTTTTGACAGCTATCGAATATAACTAACAAAATCCGTGAGATGGTGTTACGTGCGTTTGTTTTTTGAACAAGTCGCTTCACGCACCGGTCAAACTTTTGAAACCGCTCTGGATTTCATTTATTTTTTCTGGAAAAACTCAATTTTACGTCTGGTGATTTGAACTTTGTGTTTGATAGACGTTTTTCTACTGGATTTTAAAGGTAATTATACAAAAACTTTACATAAATATATGTATTTTTGCATGTTTACAAATTCTTTGATAGTTGTAATTTGACCCCCTCACAGTGTTCCTATTATGATCCCCGGGGGCCATATAAAATGTTTGATTGAGTCTTGCATTTTTTGGTCAGTGGGTAGTCTTAGGGGCGGAGTTTTTTTTATTTTGTTTTTAGATGCCTTGAGTCAGCCTGCTCTCTCCATCTTCGAAAAAAAGGAAAACGTGGGATCCTGATCAAATGAAAACGGCAATCGAAGCTGTAAGGACAAAGGTCATGGGCTATAAAAACGTTTTAGGACTCTCAAGAATCTTTCAAGAAACGAAACCAAAGTGGAATGAGCAGTGGCAACAGGGCTCGAGTGTCGCAATTATTGAATCTGACTCTGAATATGACGAACAAGTCGATCCATCTGAAAATATACGAGCTGTATATTTTGTGAAACAAATTATTCTAACGATAGGCCTGAAGAAGAGTGGATTCAGTGCTTGAGTTGCAATTATGGGCCCATACAGCCTGTGCAGGCCCTGAAGGCGAATATTAAATTTGTGATTTTTTCCGTTAATGTTTAATTAAAATTCAATAAGTTTAATATGGCCCCCAGGGTGCCATATAACCCTCACCTAATGTCATATGGTCAAATTGGTCATTTTTTAAAATAAATCGTTTTTTGATAATTCTGTGGTTATTTTATTTATTCTACATACAGGTATGCATAGAGGAATAGGTAAGGAACACTGTAAAGTACTTATTTGATTTATAAGAGTAGTATTTTTGACATTAGGTCTTAAACACAAAGTAGGGGGCCACATTACCACCATTTCCTCTAATTATTTTAAAATACATATTTACCTATCGAGAAATCAGCTCCCGGCCTAACGTTTAAATATTTCAAATCTCACTGTTGGTAGTTGTAGACACGCAAGAATAAACAAAAATAGATTTAAAAACAATAAGTTTAGAGCTGAAAGTACATATTATTTTTTAAAATGATATTTAGTGTTTTAAAGAGTTATGGTGCTTTGAGTATCAAAAATATTAAGTATCTCATTTAATTGGGTACGTAATAAATAAATAAACTTATTACAATAAGTTTTACATTGTGTTGTTGTTAAACACTAAAACAAGAGCTATATAATTATTACTAAATAAGAAATTGTGAATTTGACATTCAATAAAATAAATAATTATATCTATAACAGATTTCAACCAATCTAGCATTTACTTACGCACATTTTCTTTATAAGAGTTTGAAATACTTATGTTTAAGATAAAACAAAATAATTATGCATAATATAGGTACCTATTATACAAGTACAATAACTTAAAGTAAGCCCGAAGTAAAAATATTGGATATTAACAGGGCCTACCCTATTAAACGGTTTGCAGTTTAAAAGTATCCTTTGAGTATGTGTTATAAGTACTTAATATTGTACAAAACGCAAGGATTCGATGAGTAGGGATCAGATAATCGGATGCATATATACCTCCTTTGCAAGCATCTCGTATTTACGTCACAATAACGTTCATTCTCTGCTACGGAAGTATGGACATAACATCCAAATTTTATTTATTTGAGGAAAAAATCATTACTATGCTCCACCTTGTGTAAATGGCAGAAACTGAGGCATTAAGTCCGCCTTTGTACCTTTGAAAACAACAATTTAGGAGTCGTGTTGATTTTTTTTCGATACAAAAGTCCATACTAAGCAAACATCAAAAGTTGTGGTACATTATGCAGCCCATTATCCAATCCCTGTTTAAAAGCAATGCAGTTGCTGATATAAAATATTACAACTATGCTTAAAGCACATTTTGTAACGACGCATCGTTCCCAATGGTGATAGTTCATTTCAATGAATGTTGTTCGTTCGGTATTTTTGTTAATTGTTCTTTTATACTTTGAATGCATAAAGCAATATATTTATTTTGTTTATACAATGGTGTTTCATTTGTTTCCTTCTCTTGAAGTAAAAATAAAAGTGATATAATAAAACAGTGTTTATTTTCATAATAACAGCTTATCCTATATTTACAAAACGTTTTGTCTCTAAAAATATCCGTGACTTAGTACAAAGTCATTTTAAGTATTTGTTTACTAAACATAAAGATCCTTATTTATTGAAACTGTAATAATAGAGATATAAACTCTATAATGAGGCTCTCATTATAGAGGGTACTTATAAAGAGGCTGCCAGACCATAGGAGCGGAGCGAAGCAGCAAACCGGCAAGTAAGTTAAAAATCCACCAATAGAATTGGATAAAGTCCCCGTTTGTGAGATTCTATTGGTGGTTTTTTGACTTGCTCACCGCTTCGATGCCTCGCATCCACTCCTATGGACAGGCAGCCTTACAAATTATTTCAAGACCACCTCTCAAATAAATCAATATACGAGTGAATTTAATTTCCCTACAGTTTCAAAAGACAGTGTTTATGACGTTATAACCTAATCTTCATCTTTCAGCAATTGGTCTTCAATATCAAAGTCCTCGGCCTTCCGTTTCTTGGGCCGCGGCCGCTTGCCCTGGACCATCTCCATTTTCACCTTTTTGGATTGTTTCTTCTTTTCTTTCAGCTGAAGTTTCCTCTTGGCTGCCTTCTCGGGGTTGTTTACTTTTTCTTGTAGGAGTAACTGGAAAATAAAGTAGTATTTTGTGACGCTATGGCCTACGAAAAGATGCGAGCTGTATGAAAAATGATTTGTAAAGGTGCTCCCACACAGCAGTTATATAACGTTATACAACATTGTGTAACACGATAACACTATAAATTACACCAGCTATTGTGGGTGGAATTCCTTGCTTTTTCTTTTACGAAATAACATTTTGGAATGGGCAACTACGATATTCTTTTTATACTTGTTAATGACGTTTTTAATATGCCTTTTTAATGGTCTAATGAAAATAAAAAAAAGAGATTTAATCTGTGCATAACAATAGCCAGGAACGACGAGTGACATTTTTTACATAAAATTTAATATTGTGATTCTTTCATAGCCTTCGGAAGAGGAAAGGTTTTTTTTGTAATGTGTTGAAATGACCATTACCCCACGATTATCGGATATCAAATCGCGAATAAAACCATACCACATAGACAACAAACAGCAAAACCAACCTTTTTCCTCTCAGCCCTCTTGATATTAAGCTTCATCTGTGCCTCAGCAACGAGTTTGCTATACTCTATTTCCCCTATCTTTCTTCTCAGCTTCTTGCCAAGTCTGCCGGCCAGTTGCTTGGCGACCGTCGCCGGGGTTGCCGCGTCGCCGGTAGACAGCTCTCGGACGATTGGCGGGAGAATTACGTCAATTATTTTATTTACGTCGTCGTTTTCTAGTAAACTGAGAACGTGTGTCCACATTGTGAATATTGATGTTCTCTGTGAAATAAAAAAAGGGTTTTATTAGACTAAAAAATTAAGACTTTTTGCAATTCGTAGCAAGGTGTAAATATAAAAATTAAAAATGTTTATGATGTTGAAATACACCTGGTTGACGAAGCTTATATTTTATCAGTCATCTCATTTTAAGTTACAAAATTCATTTTTTCAACAAAAATAAAACCGATAACATGATTATTATTGCTAGATCAACAGATTCATTTAGAAACTAAGGAACTACAAAATAGGCAAGTTAACTAAAACGCCAGAAATTTGTTTTACGTGCGGCTATAGATGTTTCACATCAAAAATATAACAATAATAAACAACGAAGACATAACACATCAAAGTTCTGGAGTGAGGACTTATAACGACATACTTAAATCACTTGTCGGCACAAATTAACCCACAAACAACGTTACAAAACTCACTTCAGTTATATCCTTATTCTTAGTTGTTTTTATTTTACAAAACAAAAGAAAAACCACGTTTCCAATATTTTTGCTAATCTATAAGACGGACTGCCCTGTGTGTGCGATATTTATTAATCAAACATCAGAAAATAAAATGACCCAAAGCAATATTCTAACCCAATGGAAAAAAAAAACAACTTACAATATCCATATTACTGGGTGCTCTAGCGACTTCAACGTTGATAGCTCTCCTCAGTTTGAACAGAATCCAGCGAATGTTCAGCCTGCTTCCGCCTTCGGCGTCGTCACCATCAGTATGGGGCTTCTTGTCTAACTTGAAACTTGACATGGAATGGACTAGCTTCAGTATTAGGAATAATACTGCTGTTACCTGTATGGAGGAAGAAAGTAATTTGGTGGAAATCTGGCGAGTTGTAAGGTTTCGTTGTCTACCACAGGTACTAGGGTTTTCAAGTTAAACATAATTATTACTCATAAAGAACAATACATATTTCACTTGTTAAAGGTTTTTAAAATTATTTGTAACTTGTTTGTTTTTATTATTTGTTTATACTTTAATATCTTGGCACTAATATGCCATGGGCGTACCCAGCTTTTGGCTAAGGGGGGGCGAGTCAGATTTTTTAAGCTAGGTATTGAATAATGTAACGAACTCTCTCAATTTTACCATAACCGGGGTCAGCTTAGTTATTTTTAATGAAAACGTAAACATTTTTAAAATGAATGAAGAAAATAAACGCTTTTTCCGAACAATAGCCAGGAAAAATAAAAACAACATTCTAACCTGTTCAACCATTTCCTTCGAAGCTCCAGTGGTATACTGCGCACACAAATCCAACACCAGACTCCTTAGGACCTGCTCCGTATCATCATAAATGAACCCTCTATCAATCTCCACCTTATTCTTCACAACACTATCTAACTCACCAGCATCAATCACTGATAACAACTGCGCCAATATCTTAGCAGATTTCAACCTCACCCACGAATGAGGGTAGGCCAACAACGCTTTACATTGCTGTCCTATCTCATCGAAATCATTCACATACTTCTTATTCGTCAAACTTGACGCGCAGTGGAGTGTGATCTTTTCGATTAGGTTCAATATTTGGATTAGACTATGGTCTTTTTCTTTCTGTTTGTCTTCGTCAGTCTTGTCTTCTGATTGTTCTAGTTTTATTTTGACGAATCTACCTTCTGTGATGTCGTTGCTTAGTAGAAGGATTTTGCCGCTGACTAGTGAGAGGATAGTGTTGAGTCTGTTTTTAAAGTCGTCTTGTTCTACGTTTACGAACCGTGTGCTTAATTGTGCTGCTAGCTCGAAATGTACTGGCTGTGGAGAAACAAATGAAATATTTATAATTAAACTTAGTGATGTCTAAGAACTGTAAGTTCCTGGAGTATCAATATAAAATCTGCGTTATCTAGTCATGCTGAACAGACAAGCAAACACAAGCTACTACATTCGGTGAAATTTCTTTGAAACATTTTCAACTCCATCGCTAAACCGTTAGATACAAAGTTGACAGAGAAAATTTTAGCTTCGAGTATCTTGCTGAAAAAATATCGTCTCTGTTTTTCGTAGCATATAAACGTAACAAAATTAGTTCCAAAACTCGCAACGTCGTATTTCATTCATACCAATATCAACCTTATCGCTCTCAGTCATACAACACAAAATCCAATAACATCTATTAAAACAACGACCTACCTGATTATTCTTGAAGAACGTCAAGACCAAGTCAAAGAATTTGTCCCTCTCTTGTATTTCATTCATTTCAATATCAACCTTATCGCACTCAGTCATACAACACAAAATCCAGCAACATCTATTACAACAACGACCTACCTGATTATTCTGGAAGAACGTCAAGACTAAGTCGAAAAGTTTCTCACTCTGTTGTATTTTATTCATTCCAATATCAATCATATCGCACTTAGACATAGAACACAAAATTATACAACAACGACCTACCTGATTATCCTGGAAGAACGTCAAAACCAAGTCGAAGAGTTTGTTCCTCTCTTGTAGAGGAAACCTCTTCAGCATGGCCTCTATGCAGGAGGCGGCGGCGGCGCGGCATTCTGGAGCACTGTCGTTGAGCATACAGGCGCCTAGAGCTAGCAAGATATGCGCTCCGTGCTTTGTTAGTTGTACCTAGTGAATGTAGGCGAATTAGGAATGGTAACCGTAACTCTCTTATACAAGGTGTATTTTTGAATATGTAAAACCTTTCAGAAGGCAATTATGTTAATCCGTACTAATATTATAAATGCGAAAGTAACTCTGTCTGTCTGTCTTTCTGTCTGTCTGTCTGTCTGTCTGTCTGTCTGTCTGTCTGTCTGTCTCTTCTTCACGCCTAAACCACTGAACCGATTTGAATGAAATTTGGTACAGATATAGCCTGGGACCCGAGGAAGGACATAGGGTAGTTTTCATCCCGGAAATCCCCCGGGAACGGGAACTATTACTCTACGCGGATGAAGTCGCGGGCAAAAGCTAGTGATACATAATTTTAAGTTTGAAACGATAAGTGTGAAGCTACCGTTCTTAAAACCATCCTATAACCGCGCGGTCACACACCGAACAAACGGTAATCATAATTTAATAGATCAAAAGCATATAAGGTTTATTTAGAGAGTTTTTCTGAAAAACAGACAAAATTTAAAATAATAAATTAACAAGCAATTGATTGTTGACCAGGTTGGTTACTTTTATATGGTAATTTCTGAGTTTTATAACAACCTGTTTTGTAGTTTAAAATACACCTTGTATAATATAATGGACTTCTAAAAAACGAGTAGGAAAGATAAGATAGAGATATTTCTTTTAGACATCAATAACTACACTTTTTCAAAGTGAGGAGGTTGTCCAAATAAGTCAAAATTGGCAGTTTTATTACTGAGACATCAAATAAAAATATGTGCTTAAATCTTAGAATTTTTTTGTAACACAGACTAAACCGTATAGTAGTCCCTTTTGACGTTTACTATCAAGTCTCAAACTTATTATACTAAACTTAATCATTGTATGGCTTTACAATGACAATACATTTATACTGAAAAACACTTACGACATTTAATTTGTTGATGATCATTTCTAAGAACTTTAGTGACGATTCTCTTCCATGCTGCAGCTCATAGTTCAGTTGCGTCACGAAAAAATCTATATATTTCTCCAACCGTTTGCCAGGAGAGTAATTCGTTAAGTAATTAGCGAATATCAAGCGAGCTTCCTCTCTGAAAAAAAATATTTTTTACGTATACATACTAATAGTTAAAAGTATTAAAACACTATAAATTTTAATCACGAAGTCCAAGTAGAAATGGCCCCAGAGTTGTTCCCTGGGGCACTCCCAATTAAACACAGTGCTAAGCAAATATTGAGTTCTTGGTTTTTATTTTAGCTATTTGTATGTAATAGATAAAACATAAGCAATTCGTATGTTTTATGACTCCCTTCCAACTCAGCTCAAGAATATAATTATTGCAGTCAATGCAATCGAATGCCTTAAAAAGATTATGGAAAGTTGACCACGATACGAGGCACTAGATAATAATAAAATGACATCGAGGAAGTAGCAAAAAATTTGGATTTCTACTATACTAGGGCGTCACAACTCACAATACAGAAAATTATAAGACAAAAGATACATTATAAGAAACAGGACGCGAAGATCACGACTACTCACCGTGATTTAGCCGACTCGCTCAATATACATATCTTGGACACTTTCTCCATAACTTCGTGTAATTCAGTCGATACTAGTCTAGCCTCTAATATAGCTTTTAAGAGAGAGAAGGAATTGGATTGCTTTTCATCATTTTGACAATCTTCTTCCGCATATAAGAGAAGGGTTTTTAGTTGGTCTGCTTCTAGTTTATAGTATTTTACGTTGCGGACTAGTACTGTTACCGCCTGTAAATAAAGAAATACAATTAATTTCTAACTAATGTCTCAACATACAAATTATGTAAGACACTAAGCAACATGGTGTGTAGAATCACTCTTGAAAACATCTGTAATTACGAAGTTAATAAAAAATTCTTACCTTAAAAGCAGTCCTAACTAAATGGAAGTTGTCGTTCTGTTTGCTTATTTCGAATGTCGCGTACTTATGCAACGTCAAGAATATCGTCTTAACGATGTCTTGAATCATTTCTTCCAACGTCGGCGTGCTTACCCTGATCGTCCATAAAGTAGCTATACATTTCATAGCAACCGTCGTCACTTTTACATGGTCGCTTTTTAACGCATCTACTAATAAAGGTATAAGAGGGTCTACAAACGCCCGACAATCCATTCTCGGCACTTTCTCTCTTTTCAAAATCACATACAAAATATTCAAACTGAATTCAATCAGAACGTGGGCATTAGCTTTTCCAGAAGTTCTAACATTCTTTGCTTGGGATTCCTTGTTACGTTTCGGCGTTTCGGGAATAAGGAAACAATCTGGTTTTGCTCTTAGCATTTGCTCTCTCTGCTTTTCGGTAATTTGTCTCTTTGGAGCACCTAAAACGAATTCTGGTATGCTTTCAGATGCAACTCCATGCAAGAATATGAATAGAGATTCAATATCTATAAACTTATTTGTAACTAGCCCACTCGTAATATGCATTAAAGCTTCTTGTACTTTCAATACAATCTTCTTCGAATGATGCTTCTGTAGGACGTCTTTGAAAGGTAAAATGAGATTTATAAGGCATTGTTCTGTAATATTCTGGGATACTATCATAAGTGTTACGTAACTTTTCTTGCTAGGTTTTGCTTCTGGTGTCTTATAATGCAGTTTATCAATTTCTTTTTCTTCTGATAACTCTCCAAAAAGATCATTAGTGCACACATCGAGAATGTAATCTAGATTATCGTTTATATCTCCAGGTTTAAAGTCTGACTTCAAAGCATCTAAAACTGTATGTATTGTTGCGACTAAGACGTGGACTTGGAATCCTCTAGTTAGCAACAGAGTCAAGTGTTCTAATAGAACTCCTAGGTACGAGGTTCCAACAGTAAGCATGATTTTCTTGACAATATCTCGAGCAGTTATTCTGACTTGTTTCAGAGGTGACTTTAGGAACGAGCAGAGTTTTATGATGATACTAGAAAAGGAAATAAGTACAACATCAATAATAATAATAATAATTTTCAAAAATATGCAATTCAATATCAGTTAAAAAGAAATTATGTTACTGTTAACAAAGTTCAAAAGATATTTAGAGTCAAAAACATATAAAATAATAATTATAATTAAAAAAAAATACAATTTTAAAATAAACTCACCCAGGCAGCTGATGTTTAAGTAGATCGCCAGGCAATCTCTGCAACAATTTAACAAGCGCCAGAGCTATCGGTACTCGGAGCATATCCTCTTCTTGACGATCGAAGCCAGTTTTACGACGATTCACCTTATGGGACTCCTCGTGTTCCGTCATTTTTCCGATAGCACTAGAAAAATAACATAAATGAGAAGACTTTTATATGAACAGCACAGATCTTAAGCAGCTTATTAGATTTTACTTACCGGTTTAGTTGTGGTAACAATCCAGACGACAAAGACTTGACTATTCTCTTAGCTACTGAAGGTGACACGTTTGTTACTCTCTCAAAAGCAGGTACGTTGGGAACTTCTTTACTAGGTTCTTCATCCGCTGCATCATCGTCTGCTGCTTTAAGTTCACTTTCTTCATCTAATTCTTCTCTAATTTCTGAATCATTTTCTTTCTCGTCATCTTCAACTACTTCTTTCGCATTTTCTACATTTTCCTTATTAGCTGAATCTACTTTACCTATCTTGAATTTATGCACACTAGTTGTAAGTGCTTTTGGCAGTTCAATATTTTGTACTTTTGAGAAATCAAAATGGAATGCGTCAATAATACCAACCAATATTCGAGTTAACTGTTTTTGGTGTTCAGAAGAATGACGCATTTTATTCAAATAAAGTTTTAGTATAACTTCGTAATGATACCAAGGTAATAATCTACAGCAAGTAGATACGACTTCTATACATGCGTCTATCAAAGTGTTTTTGTCTGTATACTTATCATCGCAAATATACATAGATGCCAATGGTAAAATAAAGTTCGTCAAAGTTCTAGGTGTAGGGCACTTCGTCATCTTTCGAGCAATTTTACAGAATTTTAACAGAGCTCTTACTCGCCTGTGCATTTGAAGATGGCACATATTATCAAAGAAGTCCACTTCTCTATCTTCTTTATTGATAAAATGAGCCAAATCAGATATAACTACATCAGCATCCGGGCATTCTCTTGCCAATTCTCCTAGCAAGTTGATGCATTCATTTCGCAATATTTCATTTTTAGTATCTCTTATCCCAGTGGATATTAGCGATAAAACAGTATCTCTTACTAAGAATTGTCCATCATTAGTAGATCTATACTTAATGAGAAGTTTTGGCAGAATTCGTTTCAAACATAGTCCAGCACTGTCTCTTAAGCCAATATCTTTCTCAGTCCGAATAAAGTAGAAGCAATTGTTGACAATAAGTATTGCGAGGTCTACATCAATTTCGTCCTTTTCTAGTAACTGGTATATCTGCTTGTACGCGTCAATTCTTCGGTCAAAATCTGGCTGTTCAATCCATCTCTTGTTGAAAGCGTTCATTTCTGCTACCATATTAGCCATTCGAGAGAGAATATCTTTATTTTTAGGCGCACTTTCAGCTATTGACGTAAGTAGTTTCATCAACAATTTCCTAACCTCTACAGGACCAACTTTATTGAACAACACGGCTATATTCTTTATGTAGACTTGTGGATTTGTGCTGTGTCCTAGCAAATTGATGATTGTGTTCACTGCATATTCCATATTTTCTTCCGCCATATTCATACATACTTTCTTTACTAGTATCGGCAGTAGCAAGCTCAATAATTCATCACATAGCTCTGGTGACGCAACTAACTCGGTAATTCTAGAGAGAATTAGCAAATCTCTTTTGTTTACTGTATTAGATTTTGCAGAATTCGCCATTCGTCTTTTCATGACTTCTAGTATGCTCGGTATGTGTGGTATCAGAATCTTACTACCGAAATTGATACCCGTTACATTTTCAGGAGCTTCAACTGGTAAAACGTTGAAAGATTCTATTCTAGGAATTTCTTTGTCTTCTTCATCTTCAGTGAGTGTAATTAATTTTTCTATCATATCTAATATCATATTGACCACACCAGGACTTGTTTTTGGAGCTAGTAGAAGTTTGAAAATAGCTGGGAGTGGAGTAATAGAATCTTTTTCTGAAGAAGTGATTAGTAAAATATAGTATCGAGGATTCTGACACCACGCGTTTAGAAGTCTTAACAGTGCTGTCGGGCTATGGATACCTTCAATGTGTAATTTTGGCATTAAAGGCCAAATCAATGTTTCATACATCACAAATAACTCATCCTTATTCCAAGGATATTTGGTGAATTGTTCGAAAATCTTTCTTGTTGTACCCAGAGCAAGAGTACGAAGGTTTTTCATAACTTTGACATATCCAATGTGTACTTTATCACCCTGAGATAAGACAGCTGCTATAGTAGAACAAATAGCAAAATATATGTTAAAAAGCTGTGACAATAACTCGTCATTCATACTCCCTCCAAAATATTCACGAACGACCTCAAACAAGTTTAGAATACTGTGAAGTTTTCCAGGACTGGTCACAGACTTTAAATCTACGTCAGTCGCAATTTTGTCATATATCTCTCGGGGTTTCATATCCAAATACTGTTTGTAATATGAGAATGCCATTTCAATGAACATTTTAATCTCACTTTCATTACAACCAGCCAAATATCGCATTACAAGAGATCTTCTGTTCTGGCCACCGCCTTTTTTCTCTGCTACTAGTTTCGACGTCATTTTCCCGTAAAGTATTCTTAGTATTATTGGGACTACATGTTCCCTATCTTCAGGCTGAATATTTTTAGCATCTTCAGTTATCTTAAACAAGGTCAGTTCATCTTTGAATTTCTTTTCATCCACTAAGTTGCACAAATTACTTTTATATTGCGTAACATTTTTGTTCTTGTAGTTTAGGACACAGTCCAAAGCATATTTCTGTAGACCCGGATTTTTGTTCTTCAAAAACTCCATGTAAAGTTCCCAAAATACTGGCTCTTTATGCAAAGCTCTTGAGTTTTTAAACTGAGATAGGACTTGCATAATGTTGATGAGAGTTTTAAATACTATCTTTCCAGAAACAGTCTCTTTTGTCTCATCTATTTCTTCAATTATTTCGTCAATATTTTCACTAATCTCTTCTGATTTTTCTTCATCGACTTCCATCTTCTCTCGTACTTCCATATCAATCTTCAGAGCATTCATGTTATCATTCCTTCTGTATTCTTCGTCAATGAAATTCAAGAATAAAACAACGACATCGCGATTCCTTGCTTCACAAACTTGAATGCAATTCATCATAACTTTAAGAATCAAGTTCCTATAATTGTATAAATCAGGTCTCTCAGATATGCTATTGTAATTGGAGTACAATTTTTGAAGTATTTCGAAATTTGTATCGATTTCATCATCGAATTGGAAGTGTTTAAGATTTTTCTTTGCGTTTACGAATGAAGACTCAAGGGCTCCATGAAAAGTGGGCCAGAAATCGTCAACATTTAGGGCGTTACCGTAGCCTGCTATGAATTCAGTGACAGGTTCCCAGAGAAGCTTGAAGTTTACGTACAAGACGCCTAACATGTAATTTAAGGCAAAGAGGTGGAAGTCGGTATCTTTAGCTAGAGCATACTGAATTGTATTGAATGTCATCTTTTGCAGCATATTCAACTGAGCTCTGTACTCCTGAATAGATGGTGATATGGACTCAACTTCGTAACATCTGCTGAAGATTGAGAACTTCTCAACTGTGCCTCCAACTTCAACTGTTTTGTTTAGCTCTTCTACATTTTCAAATAATTTGTAAATGTGGGTAGTTAATAGGCGGACCTGAAAAGTTTATTTTAATTATTTGACTTGTTGTTAAGGGCGAACAAACTTGTAACATGCAACCCTATATAAAGTGTTCTGGTTGCTCATATTTCATCTCTTGCTGCTGTCGTTTAGCCAATTAAAATGCGTGGGTTAAAATAAAGAAAACAATTTTGATATACTTACCACATGAAAAGGCGAAGACACATTCGTTTTTAGATAGGAATCGACTAGCGATAAATATGGATATGTCAATCCATGCTCCTGTTCATAAGCTGTCAAATATAAGTCAAGAAGATGTAGTGAGCAAAGATAGTTAGGATCTGCAGCGCACGGCAGAATCACAGGCAGCAATGTGTCTATATCACATATCTGCTTCAACTTCTTACAACTTGATATATGGATAGCACTCTCAAGTGCTAATGACAGCATAAACAATACTTTTCTAGAACACCTAGACAGTGCAGTAGTATCACAGTGAAATTTATTCTCTTTAGTTTGGTTCTCAAGGTTGTAACTCTTTAAAATATCCAGCAGTTTTGATATCAACTGACTTAACATCTTTACACAATAATCCACATCGATTTTCTCCACATGCGGCAAGCAGAATAAAACATTCGTCAAAATAACTGGATTCTCCACATACTTTTCTATATCGTCAGACAAAACATTATCAAAATGTTGCATGAAATTTGGAAGGTCCTTTCCAAAGTCTAGAGGATACTTCACCCACTCAAATAACTTAATACCATTCATGGACAACGGTGACTTCTTTAAGCATATCTTAGTCAGTGTACCCAAAGCCTCATTATCAAAATTAGACTGAATAACAAACTTGATGAAAGGAGGCAGTATGTGCATATCAAACTGTGAATACTCAATGACATTCTGCACAAAGTTGATGAGGATATTTGGGAATGGTAGAGGCAGTAGGACTTTGACAATGATACCAGCATGTTCCTGAGATAAGGACACATTTGGAGAGAGGAGAAGCACTGACCCTATCTGGGCACATACTTCTAGAATTTGTTCTGAAGACTGTTCACAAATGACTTTTATCAATAGGAGGACAAACTGTGGAGGGTTTGTCAGGTATTTTCCTTGCTGGTGTTCAATAACCTGGCCAGCAAGTCTGAGAATGTATTCCAGCCCTTTACTTTCTTCATCACCCTCCTTCAATATTTCTTCAGTGAATTTTATGATGCTTGCCCAAAAGACCCCATACTCCTTGTGTGATATACTTTGTAAACTGTCCTCTACTGTTTGAGTCAACACTTTGAACAGCAACTCTTGGTGATCTTTATTTTCTTTCAAGTATTGTAGAAGGAGGGGTAGGAATGTCTCTATACAGCTATGGAATTTGCCTGTTACTCCTTGTAGTATTTCGAATATGAGATGACCACAGCCAGTGATAGCCTGGAAAATTGACATTAATGCTTTACTTTATATATCCATGGTTTATTAGTTTTTGAGTAAGTATAACTCAGTGAAGAGGTTCTTTCTTTTCTATTGTGATAGAGCAAATAAAATAGTAATAATATCAACTAATATTGTCTTTGCATGGCAAAAGGGTCTTCTCAATCAAAAAAGGAACACACTGATCAGAACTATTGCTCAAAACAGTGTACTCTAACCTTACATGAAACCTGATTTATAATCCATACTAATATTATAAATGGGAAAGTGTGTCTGTCTGTCTGTCTGTTTGTCTTTCTTTCACGGCAAAACGGAGCGACGGATTGACGTGATTTTTTAAGTGGAGATAGTTGAAGGGATGGAGAGTAACATAGGCTACTTTTTGTCTCTTTCTAACGCGAGCGAAGCCGCGGGCAGAAGCTAGTAATACATATATAAGCAAATGACCAAGTTCTCTCACAATGTTTTCAGAGACCAATATGAATGTTTCACACATACAATTTCAAAATCACATGGGTATACCCTGGTCATGAGAAGCAGGCCTCAACTGCCTCTTAAACAAATACGACTCACAAAATAATATCGAATAATACTTACATCATCATTATTTTGTAAATAATTCAGCACAAGACTAATAAACTTTTTCTTATCCCTTATATCTCTGGCCACAAAAGCAAAGCTTTCTGCTGCAAAGTTATTTATGTACTGTGGTTGAGTTTCACTCAGCAATGGAATAATCCTCTTTAGAACAACAGCAATGTCTTTCTTTAAGTATGGTTTGAGGACTTTGAACAAAAATGCTAGGCAGACTAATGTCCATTCTAGCCTTTCTGCATCCTTGGTGTTCAGTAATTTTATCAGGATGTCTAAAAACCTTGGAAAATATGGATAGAAGTCTTCTCTTAGGTCTTTTGCAACTGATACTAGAATTCTGAAAGAGAATTTATTGTTAGTTCATATGTGCATGTAACCTCATTGGGGCTTTCATGTTTATGGAGACAAATGCCCCTAAATAAATTAAGATAAAAAAAATACTCAAAATAGAGTCCATGTATAAATAAATTATTTTTTTGTTCAATTAAACTTCATGCACACAGTTACAAAGTCAGGCAATCCTTACTGTAGACTGAGTTGACTAAACCCAGCCTATTAATAAAAAAAAAAACACATAAAACTAAACCAACTTACTCTAGCAATGGTTGTAAACATAGCTGGTCTTCCAATTTCAAATATTTCTCCAATATCTCAACTACTTCATCCTTTTTGTGCACAAGCTGTGGCACTGTTATAATACCAAAGACTTCCTTTCTGAACTTTTTAAAGTTCACAGTCAAGTTGAGCACATGCCATTTTTGTAGAGCCACATAGAAATGAGTTTCATTCTCTTCCGGCTGCTGTGTATATGCATGCTCAATGTGATACAGAGCTGCATGGCGGACATCAATAGCATTGATTCGCTCGGCAAAAGGTACAAACTGTAATAATTGTAATGTTTATTATCGGGAAGTATATTCATCAAGTTTTTATTTCTGAACTTTTAGTCTAAGCTAAACATAATAAATAAATCAGATTGGATCGTTATTATCCACTATCCAGTAAAATTTTAATGCGTCAAAGACTTACCTGGGTATACTTATGGTCTAAATTATCAAGGAAAAGGAAGCAATTTTACCATTTGTATACAAAATTCGCACTTAACCTAAAACTTAAAAGAAAAAATTGTTTTTAAGACTTACACGGAAGGTATTAGTAGACTTATGTTTAACAGGTTTACTCTTCATCTTGAGTGTGGTTATTTAAGATTACAGCAAGTCATTTATTAAACATAAAAAACCACTAGAAAACTGTTGTAAATAAATCCACATGCCGATGAACGTCGTCGCCTTGTTGTTGTCAATTTCAATTTGACAGTGATAATTAAAATGACATTTGACATTGCCAAATAACCAAAGTCTATTGAGAAGGGAAACCATAACTTTTAAAATCTTTGAACTTGAAAAATAGTAGACTGCTTACTTACAAATAAAAGGACACTTGAATAATTGTATTTCCAAGGCTCAATCTTGAATGGGCCAGTCATTAATAGTTACAAGATTCTTGAGGTTTGCGATATTGGCAAATAAATAAAATTAATGAACATTATACCTTATTTTTTTTTAAATTTATTTTAATTATTTTAGAAAAGGATATATTTTTCCTGATAAGTTTTCTCTTTCAAAACAAATCTTCGGTGTTTGTCATCATTCCAGTCAGAACCATAGATTATACGGTCAGAAACTCAGAACAGAACTTACGTACGTAAATACGCAGGTACATGCTAGTTCCACGCATCGATTAAAGTACTAGTTCCACGGCAACAGCTGACTGATAAGGTATTATTTTTCCATGCTTGATAAAACTATTTTGATAAAAGCATAGGTATAAAAATACAAAATTTGCAATTAAAGTTTTATTAAAACTACAATGCTTGCCAGGTTTGTAAATTCTTTGCCGTTCGGCTTATCGCAGAGGATCACAAAGCTTTATTTCCAAGGTATTTATATTAATAAAATAGATTGAGACAAACATATTTAGAAATATTTATATTCATTAAAAACTATTCGTTTCTGCATAATAAAAGCCATATAAATATAAAAATTATCTTTTTTGTATCCTGTCCACCTAGAAGAACGAAAACTAGCACATGAAACAAAAAAAAATGCAGTTAAGACAAAATTATTATTTATGAAAATATTTTTTTAGGTTTTATGACTTTTACCTGTTGGACTGTAGCTACAGAAATGAACAAAAAAGATAACTTGAAATGGCGCAAGAGCAGTAAAATAAACTTGTTTATTAACAGTAATGTAGTCTTGTTATTTAAACCAATAATGTTTTCAAATCTTATAGATAACACCTACTAAATATTACATCATTATTATTTAAGTTTAGTAAAGTATCTTGTAAAGTAGTCTATGTAGATAAATAGTTGAAGTTCTTTTTTATTTAACTTTCCCTTCTTTTTATAACTTGTGTATATTTATTTTAGTACTTATTTATACTTATTTTGCTTTCTGCTGCTGGGTTTTTACTGTTGAAGTTGCCTTGGTGCCAATTATGTGTTACATGTCTTCTGGGATTCCGACAGAAGTGAGAACCATATTTATTTTAAATTTCATTGAATTTTTCTAGACAGGGAATATCCGTGAAGATTTCCTCATTACATTATATTATCAGGTAAACAGAAGATTTTAAATACCCACTTTTAAGGTGCAGGTGGAACCATTAGAAATAAACTGAAAAAACTAACTTGACACCATTGACTTTGTAGCGGAGGAATTGGCTTATTATGAATTTTACAGGCGCACCTGATGCCAGTTGAGACAAAAGTTGTATATTTTCAGTTGTCGTCTTGTTTTTTTTGTTTTCTAATGTTTATCTTGGACATCTCAGACATCCTGTGCATCAGAAACCATATTAAGCTGTTTGCTTGCTTTAACCTTTGTAGTCGGAAGTCAGAAAATCTAACCACTCTAAGGGATATTGTGTCGCCCAATAACTGAGTTTTAGAGGTCTGATCGGCAGTTGTTTCACATAAAACACTAGTACCCTAAATCTGGTCATACTAGAATCTGATCCCATAGTAGTTGGGAACAGGCTAGGGAAATGAATTGTTGTTTTAAGTAGAGTTTAGTAGGGCCTAATACCCTCACGTAACTTGAGAAACTTAATTGAATAGAAACATTATTACTATTGCAGCTTTAATTTGGAATCAGAAAGGAGCACACAGCTATTCTGAAGATCATCAGTATACAATCATGGATGTGAAGATACTTCCAGCCCTCCAGGACAACTATATGTACCTGATTGTGGATAAAGCCACCGGAGAGGCGGCTGTTGTAGACCCAGTTGATCCCAATACTGTGTTGCAGGCTGTACAGGAAAATAATGTCATGCTTACATCTGTTCTTACTACACATCATCACTGGTGAGGCTTTTATTTTATTTTTTCATCTTTAGCAAATGCTACTGCTGTAAGGTGTTGAATTATTATAATTAATATACATTATTTTAATAAGCCTTTACTATCACACTGCTAGACAAAGGCCTCCCTTCACTCTTTCCAGTAGACGCAATTCAGCAGATGCCATGCCTCAAGTTACTTTTTTTTAAATAACTTGAGACATGCAGACAAAGACAAACTCATTAAAGTTGTCTATTAACTTTCAGGGATCATGCTGGCGGCAATGAAGCCCTAGCCAAGCAGGTTCAAGGGCTTGAAGTTTACGGAGCAGATGACCGCATTGGAGCTTTAACAAGAAAATTAGAGCACAACGCTGTAGTGAAGATAGGCAATTTGATGGTGCGATGCCTCTTCACTCCCTGCCACACTAAAGGCCATATGTGCTACTATGTGACTGCACCAGGAGGAATTGAGTCCGTAGTGTTTACAGGTAATAAATATACTTATATTTTGGTTTAAAACATAGATAAGAGAATGCTCTCCTGACCTTCATCAGCACCTTATAAGACACAACTGAAATAATTATATTTCTTTTTTAAGACTATTCTCGGACCAGATATACGAGTATGTTTGCCGTTATAAATAAATAAAATATGAAAAGATGCACAGGTATAGGCGAGACGACAAAAAAAAATTAGTCAGTCAGACAGATAATCAAAAAATTTTGGACACGTATTTTTTCTTTTTTCTCGTAAACGAAGAATGACGACGATACAGTGCGTTGAAGTTGCGCATGACGTCACGAATTGATACAATTTTTGCAGGACGGTGACGTCAAAAGCCCCCACTCCGGAACTTTGTTGCTCTTTATCTTTGCATTTTTTTATTAAATGATCAAGCAAAAAATACGTCTCCCGTATTTTCGGCCGATCTATCAAACGGACTAAATAGAATGCCATTTTTTTGTGCTACTTCGTTATTTTGTGGTTCGACATGCGCCGCAAATTTAAGATTTTGCAGTGAATACTCGTGGCCACAATACACTTTAGTATCGTTTGGTAGACTGCCTGCTTGCTTGAATGCTGTCGTCATCCCTATTACCGTCATTACTTAGTTTATTTGTAAAAACTTGGACAAAGAGATGATAAAAATTAAACTTTTAAAATGCTGTCTGGCTAATGGTAATAAAAACAACTATGATTACAATTCCAGGTGACACCTTATTTTTGGCTGGATGTGGAAGATTCTTCGAGGGCACTGCCGAGCAGATGTTCAATGCGATGTCGCTGCTAGGCAGTCTACCAAACGATACTAAAGTGTATTGTGGCCACGAGTATTCACTGCAAAATCTTAAATTTGCGGCGCATGTCGAACCACAAAATAACGAAGTAGCACACAAAATAGCTTGGTCAGAGCAGAGGCGGCAGGAAGGGAGACCTACGGTGAGCAATTTTATTTATTCAAGTATCGTTACATTCATTAATAATTTTGATCATAGACTGTTTTACTTGCTTTATTATAGCAATAGCTTTTTGGTTACTGCTAGCTCTCATAAGTCATAGCGCGTATAAAATTAGTTGCGTTGCGCCACAAAGTCGACACGAGGTGTAATACCCTCCATACAATTTATTCATAAATTTATTTATTTCTCAATATATTCCACAGGTTCCATCAACCATTGGAGAAGAAAAACTGTACAATCCATTCATGAGGGTTTTCGAGCCCTCAGTTATGGCGCACGCAAAGTCTAATGATGCCATAGAAACCATGAGGAATATTCGATTGGAGAAAGATTCTTTCAAATAATTTTTAGATAAATGTTGTGGATATATTCATTCAAATAAGTAAATGTTGTGAATAAAACAAAAATAAATGGTATTAAAAATATCAGGTTGAATTGTAAAACTCTTCTATAATATTACTATATTATTGCGTAATATAATTATAATAGTACTATAATAGTGCTAATTCATTATAATAGTACTATATTAGTACTATAGATGAAAGTACTTAACTATATTACATATTTTTGTAAACTATACTATATATTATTTATTTTGGACCAAAACTAAATTAATTTGTATGAAAATACTGGCTCAAAACAGGAGACCTTGTCCTGTCCAATCAAATAAAACCAGCATACAATGCTGTTAATTTTTCGCCTGTGTTTTGGTTCTGATATGTATCATAGAAATATAGATACGAGTTTGTAGTGTACAAAAAAAACATCTTCATGTTTAAAAATAAATATTATGATGCTTATTATGATTCCGATGTTTAATAGGATGTATTTTTCGTATGTGTTTTGGTTCTGATAAGTATGAAAGAAATATACGAGTTGTAGTGTACGAAAAAAAACCATCTTCATGTTTAAAAATAAATATGATA
The DNA here is from genome assembly GCA_033675125.1 of Athetis lepigone. Lineage (NCBI taxonomy): Eukaryota > Metazoa > Arthropoda > Insecta > Lepidoptera > Noctuidae > Athetis > Athetis lepigone. The sequence continues at coordinate 6,298,104 of CM066236.1, read as the reverse complement.
CTTATTATGATTCCGATGTTTAATAAGATGTCTCATAAAATTAGTTTTAAGTTGATTGTTGGGATTTACAGGTAATAAATTTATTGGTGTTCAATGTGGTACATTTAAAATAATTATATTGACTGTAAAACGAATTTATTTGTTTTATTTATAGTACAATTACTTGGAGTGTACATATTTTATTGATTGTTGGTGTTCTAATAACCATTACTTAATTCGTTAAATTAATAATCCGTTCTAGAGAACGATTCCAATTTAAAGCTAATCATTCTCTTAAAATCTTGTCAATTTAGGGCTCATTTAATTAAGCATTTGGGACTGATTTTAAGCTACTGTTGAGCTGTGTTTGATCAACTCTGTAACATTGCAAGTCAACCAAATGCAAGAAAACAACCATAATTATCACCTTACCTATGATCTAAGATAAAAAAATAAAACCAATTCTTCTTACAAAATACTGTTTAATAGTTAACCTAATCTTAAAGCTGATGATCACAAGAAAATTAAGTGCTATTATTGGCTGGTGTGGGTGATTGTCATTGTTCCTTCTTTATGTACGCTGACATTTGTTCTGCATACTTTTCCTTTGATCTCTCAAACATCGCCACATATACCTGGAAAGATATATTTTGATTTTAAATAATAATAAATATAAAATGTTATGAATTCTTTAAGGCTATGTCCATGTTAATTTAAATTGTTAGTTATTGCTGTGCTACTGCGAGTTAACAAGCCATATTGTGTATGGCTTGTAATATTGTTGCGGTATAAATCTGGGTTTAAAAGGCAAAAAAGTTTTACTATAGTTATTTCCAGAAATTACCCTGTTTAAGGAAAAAAAACATTCTTATTTACTGTATTAGTATATAGATCCAAAAAAAAACCTTACCTTTTTTTCTTCATTATTGAGTGCTCTCCAGCGAGAAGCCAATTGCCTGGTAACCTCTTGCTTAGAAGGCTCAGATCCCAACTCTGTGTTAGCCTCAGCTACTACCAGAGGCCTCTGTTCTTGGCAAAATTGGAAGAACGCATTGCAAGGCTTTTTGGGGGCATTAGGATCTCTCTCCGGCTAAAAGCAGTTACTAATAAAAACATTGTTTTCTTAGACCTAACTTTTTGAGTGTGACAATTTCAAAACCTAGTAACATCACTTGCTTTGTTTTCATCTAGTTCTAAAATATACTGAGGGGGGACTAAACGCAAATTAAAAGACCTAGTAAGATCACTTGCTTTGTTTTCATTAAGGTCTGAATTTATAATAATAATAATATAAAAGCCTTTTTTTCCTTAACAACATAACAAAAAATTCAATTTAATTTACAACATTGGGTGGGTTTTAGTGGGTTTTTGTCAGTAAAAGTCTGACACGCTCTCCTGCCGCGCCCAGGCCAGGACGGGAGCCGTCATTTGATGATTTCCCACTACCAAAAAAAAAATAGCAATTTCTAATTTTTATTAAATTAAAATTTTATTATTTTTAATCTTTAATTTCAATTATTTGGATTTATATTCAATTAGACACTTAATAGTAATATTACTTAGTTTTATATTTGTATATTAAGTATCTATGTGTATATTCATTTGTTCAGGACTTTTCTATAGAGTAAAGGCCTCCTCAAGTTTTCTTCACAAGTCTCTGTTTTTCGCTTTTTCCATCCAGTCTTTTCCTATTGATTTTAAAATTTCATCGAGCATCTCTTGCTACCAGGTCCCTTCCATGCAGTTTCCTTTTGGGCCCATCTGTCCTACTTCATTCGTGCAATATGACCAGCCTACTTCCATTTTAGTTTTTTGCAGTGTTTCAGAGCGTCAATCAGATTTGTTGTTTTTCTTATATCCGTGTTTTTTTTTGGGGCTAAGTTTTTGGGTCAGAATGCTTTGTTCTATGGCTTTTTGGGTTGTTTAATATTTTGTTACTAGTTTGATTACTGAATATCCATGTCTGAGACGCATAGGTAAGTGAAGGGAGGATACAAGAATCAATAACAATTTTCTTTAGCTTAATTGAAGTATTCGATTTTAAAATTTCTTTGAAGCTCCAGAATTTATTCCAAGCCTTGTTTACACGTCTCTTTAGCTCATCTTGGTGTCTAGATTTTTTAAATGATACTTGTTTGCCTAGGTAAGTGTATTCTTGAAGATATTCTAATAGTACACCGTTAACTTGCATTGGTATTTTGATGCTGTTGGTCATGATTTTTGTTTTCGATGGTTCGAGGTCGAGCCCGATTTCGTTACTAATGATATTAATTTCATTTATCATTGTCTGCAATTGTGATGAATTTACTGCAAAGAGGACGATGTCATCCGCGAACCTAAGATTACTTAAAAATTGGTCATTGATGAGTATGCCTGCCTCTGTTTGTCCAGTTTAGTGATTTCATGACATTCTGTAGAACAGTAATAAAAATTCTAGGCAAGAGTGGGTCGCCTTGACGTACTCCTCTGCATATATCAATTTCAGTGCCCGTTTTGTCTAAGATTACCCTACTTCTGTTTTTCTTATATATATCGTGTATGAGCTCTATAGCCTCCGATGGTACATTACATTATTATAAGGTTTTCCACATACTGTTATGGGAATGCCAAATAGGGCGGGCATCTAATTTTTTCGTATTTTCTATAATCAAATCTAGTGTGTCGATGTAGTCCATGGATGAGAATGTGCTTCTAAATCCTGCTTGCTCGACTGGTGGTCCGTTGGTACACTTCGGTGTATTTTGCAAGACGTTCCTCCAAGCAAGAAGCAAACATCTTGTAGAGATATCTCTAAAAGACGTTTTGCTTCTTCACTTACTAAAGTTGCGCGGGAGTTTTGACGTTTATTACAACCATTTCATTGACTTAGTATCTACATGAACCATTTTATAACCAAGTAACTACAAGCACTTACTAGGTTTTTAAAATGGTTGATGTTAGATACTACGTTTTAATCTTGTAATTTTTGCATTTTGAAAACTTTTACTGTAGATACTAGGTTTCTGACTTTGAGTAACTTTGTTTTTAACTAATTTTTGGGAGTTTTTGCTATCTTAGTATGTGGAGAGTGGTCCATAAGGTCGAAAAATGCAAAAACACGCTTTTTTAAAATTTGTCAGATACTAGGTTTTGAAATTGCACAGCCGACTAGAAAAAGTAACCCAAAAAAAAAATACTTCTCATAGAAGAAGTTTCTTGCTAGAAAATATGCAGAAGTATTGGTCAGTGGATCAGAGGGGCGGTTTTTAACAGGCGCGACAAAAGTTCATGGTTGTAATAGATTTGATTTTAGGTCATTAATATTTTCCAAGATAAACAATAACTCCAGACTCTTTTCCAGTAGGATTCTAGAATGGAAAGCAACATTAATTAAAGCTTTGGACTGATTAAGAAGGAGTACCTTATCAGCTTTACTTTTCCTCTTAGGTCCAGGTTTCTTGGCACCAGTAGCATTCTGTTTTTCAGTTTGTTTAGATACAGCTTGTGTTTTCCCTCCAGCGCGGGGTGGTCGTACTATCACCTCGGGTTTTGTTTCAACCTCTAAACATGCAGTTCTGAATTGATCGCCATGCCTATCCAATCTATTTACCAACAATTTAATGTCCTTCCGATACCGCTTGGTTATTTTCTTCGCTTCATGTATTCTGCAACAATATTGAATGCTAGATTACTCACGAATCCAGTTTAAAGTCAGAAATCGAGCTTTAAACACAAACCTATTGATGATTCTTTCGTTATCCTGCTGTAAGACTTCACATCGCTCCAACAACAATTGATATTTTCGCCTATAAATCTCTTCTTCGGACGGTAAACTAACCATATCATCAGAGTCGTCAGAAATATTCGAGTTAATCTGTTGGACTGTCATTTTAATTTATTTCCCAGCTTCAAAGTTCAACGCGATCAAATTTCTTTTTATTTAGCTGTCGGCTGTCAAATAATCTACCAAGTCAACAACTGGTTTTTTCACAAATTTTCATGTTGGCACTTCTGCTACAACTCCTGTTACACGAAACAAAATAAAATAATTATGTGTAAAGCCGGATTTACATTACGAAACTAGTGGCTTGAAATTAGTTTTATAACACTACTAAAATTTCACGTGTAAATGTTCAGTTTTACAAGGCGTGCATTGTAAAACTATGCTATGTCCTTTCTCGGGTCCCACACCCGAGAAAGCACATAGGATAGTTTTCATCCCGGTAATCCCCCGGGAACGGGAACAAAAGCTAGTAAAATAAAAAATAATGTAGGTAGCAAAAACAATAACAAGAAAGTGGTTCCATCACACTGTCTGATGATGGAGCCAGAAATCGTATGCACTGGAACTCTTTATTGTGATTTTATTCTTACGTTTTTTTATGTTAAATAAACGATTTAACATGGCTGATACAAAAAACAAATGAAAGTGAAACATAATCATCTACCTCTAATCACACTTGGTTTAGTCATTTTTTTTTAATACCAACATTGACAGTGTTTTGGAATACCAAAAACCGGAAATACGCTTGTGACGGAGATTAGGCGCGGTAACTTCGCGCGAAATGCGATTTTCCGCCCGACTCTGGGCCGATTCGACAGCGATTGTGCGCATCGTGATTTGTGCAGGTTCTAAAGAAGATTACATCGATCGTTCGTAAACACAACTTGTTCAGTGGGTGAACCACGAAGCGGAGTCAAACTCTGTAGTACTATGCATATCAATTAACGTGAAAACATGAAAGATAGAGTTAAAAACCATAATAGATTAGTGTTTTGGTTAAAAATTTTCGTGTCTAAGAATGTTGAGTGAAGTGAATTTCGTTTATTGACGAAAGAAAAAAACAAAACACCACAAATGAATCCGGTGAATAGCAATGAGATGGATACCAGTGCTATCAAAGCGAACTATGTTTATTTGTTTCATATTATTATTTCTATTATATTTATTTTATGCTTTGAATTCTTGTTTAGTTGACGAAAACAAGGTGAGTACAAGTACAGCAAAATAACTAGAATAATAATTTGTTCCAAGACAAAATTGAAATCAATATTTTATTGTTTATTTTTATAAGTACTTACCTCATTGTTTTTACTAGCCTGCACTATCCCACTTCTGCCCCATTCCTCTGTGTTATTCCTCATCACGTTAATTGCTGCAGAAGCCATCCAAGGCGCACCGCCATCGTCTACTTGATCTGCCGCAGTGCCGCGAGCGCGTCCCCTGCATCTGGGCTGTACGCAACTATTTACCTTAGTAGAAAAAACCTAACAGCTGCAGATACCCCTTTTGTTTCTTGTCTTATTAATTATTATATATATCTATATCTTAACAAAAGGCCAAGATAAAAATAAATGTTAGTTAGCACGTACTTTGGTCTTAGCTTTAAATATTCTGTCTCTATCTTTGACCAGTGTGGGATTGCAAGTAATCTTGATTCTTGGCAGAAGCACTTTTATAGGATATAATTTAGACAAATATATTCTGCACCGTCACTCAACAGTAAAAATACGGTAGTAAGACAGAGACTGAGAATAGCTAAGCTAAAGTACGTGCTAAGTACCTATAACGTGCATTTAACCTTTCGTCCGTTCGAGTCATGTATAGGTGACAACCCAAAATGTGCCACCCGCTCCACGATCTGAATCCCATGACTTTCTATACTTATTTGAGGTCATAGCTCATTAGAGCCACCCGGCACCCACTCCGCAGCGACTCGCCTCCTGCGGCTAGTATTCTTTATACGGACTTGTATGGGCATGCGCTCACTATATCAACTCCGTAGCGTCACCGGATCGCATCGGTTATAAGGCGAGTCGGTGCGGAGTGGGTGCCGGGTGGCTCTAATGAGCTAAAACCTTTAAAATGCTTGGCGCTGAGGGCACGATTTCGCTGTTTTGACGTAGCGGTCAAATTATGTGGGCCTAAGTATCGCATTTTTTTTCAGTTCACTATAAAATACATACTACTGAAACAGCATATATCGAAGTACAGGGACGCAAGCATGCGCTTCGCTTCTCTGCTGGGATTCAGCGTGGACGAGAACTACGAGTACAGGCGGCTGAAGCAGAACCAAGTGCCGGTGAAGAGGCTACCCGACGCACTTATCATAGGCGTCAAGAAATGCGGGACGAGGGCTTTGCTCGAGTTCTTGAGGTGGGTCACTTCACTCCACTTCTTTGGCTTCTTCAAAAGGTTACTCTAATATCTCCACTGTACTGACCAACTGAGCTTAGACTGCTTAGGATTTTATTTCTAAAGAAATGTAATAATTAAATCGAGAACAGACACGACGACTCCAACTTTACTAGCAGCTAGAAAACGAAAACTTCAATATCTTTTGAAATACTTCAATGAATAAAAAAACCGGCCAAGAGCGTGTCGGGCCACGCTCAATGTAGGGTTCCGTAGTTTCCCGTCCGACACAATAAGTGTCCCCACTTATAAGTTTAAAAAAAGGCTTTTGTTACGTTGACATACTAAGTACGCTGAAATTATTTTGTACAACCTTTTTGTCTTTTTTGTACAAAAACTGTTCTTTCTATCAAGTTCAAAATAATTTTCCTAGAAAGTCCTTATAAAGTTCTACTTTCCAGATTTTTTTCATATTTTTTAAACCTACGGGTCAAAAGTTAGAGGGGGGGGGACGCTTTGATTTTTCCTTTTGGAGCGATTATTTCCGAAATTATTGACATTATCAAAAAATGATTTTAGTAAACCCCTTTTCATTTTTCAATACCTATCTAACAATATATCACGCGACAGGGTTGAAATAAAAAAAAATCACTTCCCTCTTTACATAATTTGGTATATGTAAAGAGGAAAGTGTTTTTTTTTACTACCTAATAAAACATTTTTTTCCAATTTTTATTTTTACACATTGTCGGCGTGATTGATATACATATTGGTACCAAATTTCAGCTTTCTAGTTCTAACGGTCACAGAGATTAAGCGAGGACGGACGGACAGACAGACAGACATGGCGAAACTATAAGGGTTCCTAATTGACTACGGAACCCTAAAAAGCAGAGTTAAAAAGACATGCTGAAAAACACTTTTAGGATTTATTAGTTTGTATTGCGAATACGGTCAATCAAATTATTTTCGTCAACCGGTACGACTTACACATAATATTTCTTATTCTATAAAAATATTTCTCAATGATTTATTTCTCCTTCAGATTACATCCGGATGTAAGGGCTGCGGGGTCAGAGGTCCATTTCTTTGACAAATTTTATCACAAAGGTTTTGAATGGTATAGGTAAGATAATAAACATAGTTCGTTTGGCATAAATAAATTATTATGTACCTAGTAGTACATACCCACTTAAACACCGTCCATTTGTTCCAATTTTGTAATCGGACCAGACTTCTGTGATGACCGCTTATAAACATTTTTTTAATTTTTTGAAAGCGACCAAAGTCAGTATCGTAAACTTTCAGAGATAAAATGCCGCCAACACTAGAGGGACAGATTACTATGGAGAAGACTCCTTCATACTGGGTGACGAGGTCAGCTCCAAGACGTGTGTACGCCATGAATCCTGGCGTCAAACTGTTAGCCGTCGTGAGGGATCCCGTCACTAGAGCCATAAGCGACTATACGCAGTCAGCCAGGTAAATGGACTACTGTGCTTGAACTGTTATGGTAATTCTTATCACATATTTTGAGATTTCCCTTGCTTCAAAAAATAAAGCTGTTGGTTCTTGTTAGTGGCTTGCAGTCAGAAGCCGGTAGACCTAAAAACCAGTTTAATTATGGGGTATCGTGTTCTTCACTAACTGGTTGGTTGAATTCAGCTGGATCCGGTTAGACTGGATGCCATCCCTACTTGCTAACATAGTTGGAAAAAGGCTTGGGAAATGTGATTATTATGTTGCACATAGCCAATTCAAATGCGCAATTTATCATATAAGTAATCTTGGGACCAAGCAATTTACAGAGAAGTTGCTAACAAATGAGAAATTTCTGTCCTTCATGTAAACGTAGTTTTAAGTTCATAGGTCCATCAAGGCTCTAAATGATACTTTCACCTTTACAGTAAAAGACCATCACTCCCTCGTTTCGAAGACTTGGCCCTAGTGAACAGTTCGGCCGGCTGGGGAGGAGCACCCTCAGTGGTGGACGCGTCGTGGCCGCCTGTCCGGCTGGGCGTCTATGCCAGACCCTTGAGGCGCTGGCTGCGAAGATTCCCAAGGCCGAAGTTATTGTTGATCAGTGGGGAGAGGCTCGTCGCTGATCCAGCTGCTGAAATGGCTAGAGTGCAGGTCTAAATAATAATAATAATCTTATTATTATTTCTAAAACACTATGTAAGAAAAGGAAGATGACAGGCGGGAATGAAAGATGAAAAAAAGATGAACATGGGCTGTATAGAATCTTGCATGCATAGGATTCGTTGATATGGATAACGACATCCTTCTAGAATGGATTGCACGTTGCAGTGGGAATGCATAGTTAGATTTTGTATTCACCAATTTCTTTCCAAAGGACAATTATATTTGTCAAAAATTTCTCTGCAGACTTTAAGGAAGTGCATATCACAAACCCGCATAACACATCCTTGGTCATGAAGTAATATGCCTTTGTTTAAATTAATAAACAAACCTAACAATTTACTCGTTTTTTTCCAGGAATTTCTAGGCTTGAAAAAAGTGATAACAGAGAAGCATTTCTACTTCAACTCCACCAAGGGTTTTCCTTGTCTTCTGAAATCTGAAAGTCGGTCTACCCCACATTGTCTAGGCAAGACTAAAGGCAGAAGCCACCCACATATAAATAATAGGACTTTAGAAAGACTGAGAGACTTCTACAGGCCATTCAATGAGAGATTTTACCAGTTGGCTGGAATGAACTTTGGATGGCCTTGAAATGTTGTGATTAAGGTTTTTTAGTATACGGGGCTGAGAACAGTATTATTCACTATATGAACTACCTATTTATAAGTAAAGAAAAATTGTGTATCCTGGACAAACAGGCGATATCATTATTAAATCATTTAAATTTGACTATTTTTGCGCACTGTACTTAAAATTATTTGTTATTATTCTATCATTATATTTACTTAGTTCATAGCGATCAAACTATGTGATATTGTTATTTGATTACCAGCAGATTTTTCAGTTGTCTGAAGATTAACAGCTGCCATATTATAACAGCTTTTGTGAAGACAATGTCAAATTGTCATTTAATTTATGTATACTGAAAATCATGGTTTTTTACGTAATGTGGTGTCGGCCAAGGTGCCAAATCAAATTATCTAAGGATAGTGGCTAGTGGCCAAACAATAGGGCGGCAAGTCTAGCAATGGGCAGAAACGGGTCAGATCACTATTTGATAATAGCTACAAGGGCCCCATCCAGTACGCCAGGGACGTAATTGGGTTCGGTGCAATACACGGGGCCCCCGATATTTTGAACATCCTTTTAATTAGACGGGGGGGGGGGGGGGTATAAATTTGCCACAGACCTGCCCCGCCACTGTCCTAGGAATTGTTTATTTTGGGTATCACCTGCAGAATTCCTGAAATCAATTATTGTAATTACTTAAAATATTTATTTTAGACAATCTAATTGAATCCAACCCATAAATTATTAAAGACATGTAAATTAAAATGATAAGACTAGCTAATTCTAATAATTCGCATAATATATTTAGTCGATGCTGTATTTATGCGGGTAGCGGCATAGTTCCTAGTCGGCATTCCTTACTAAAGTGTTCCATTTGATATCATCTATGATGGCTTCATAATTTATACGATTATGGAGTTATATCATTATGTAATATTAGCATGCTTATTATTAGGTAACATTTATAGAAATTTTATGTTGTAGGTACTAATTAGCGGGTGAGAATTTTTGGGTAATCAATAGAAATGCAAAATCGTAAAATTGTGTAATATGAAAAAGTAGTTTTAAGCTGTTATTGTTAGCAATGACTAATGACCCAAAACAGGTTCTTATCCTGATAAGGGAGTCCAAGCTAAATCACCGCAACTTTACCTACTTTCGACACAACATACCTAAATCCCTAATAAGGCTGGATCCGCCCATCTAGGCTTCAAGTCAGGGGGGTCAAGAAATTTAAATCTAAGCTTTTAAGTCGTGGACTGAATGCCGCCTCCTCTCGTATTTTATGACTTTCCATCCCAAAAAAGAACCTCTTGACGCCCAACCGACAGCCGGCTGTCGGGGTATCCCATTTCATTATAGTCGTTATTTTTATTACTTACTGACTACTTTTGTATGAACAAGTTTGGTTATTTACGTTCTTGGATAAATTTCCTACTACTGGAAAAAATAAAATTTTATTATCTATGCTCGCACGTTTTTCTTTTTAGGGTAGTTGTGGAATTTCCGCCGCCATTATGTTTATTGCGTAATCTCTGAGGGCTAAGTCAGAGGGTCACATTGTCGAATACGGTCCGCAAATCAATTAAAGAATTATTAACAGTTTTAGACCCTGGCAGGCGTCATGGATCCGAAGTTGTAACCTTCTGGATCCGCCCTTGACCGTTTAGTCTAAACTATAATGAAATATAATATTTAAAAGCTCCTCCAATTTATTGAATGTCTTGCCATTACTAATATGAACACGAAGGTTGTGTATTGTGAACGAATGAGAGATAGTGTAAAGAATAACGTGCCATATAGGTAGATAAATATATTGAATAGATACAATTTTGTACACAAAAGCATTTATGTAAACTTCTCTAGTTTTTCTGTGAACGAATGGTTTCTGTTAGTGATTATATTCTGTTTCTACTTTTATAATTGGGTTTGGTGCTATTATGAAATAATTCCAAGACCTAATGTATTGGGAAACTTTATTTCAGGCTTAAAAATCAGCTTTACTTGTAAATTCCTTTTTTTCAACTTAAAGAAAGGAAGCATAATACATAGATATAAATAATTCAATGCAATGTAGTGTTTAGACTTAATATTTGCACGGAGCCCTCCGAAACACTTGTGCCATGTAGTCGCTTAGTAGAATAGATAGCTAAATATATAATTGTAAGGCTGTTTTAAATTATTTAAATGAAATACACATACAACAAATAACTGGTGTTTTATTTGCTTATTTTCTATTGTGTTAACGTTGTAACTTTTTATTTGTTTTGAACAAATATTTTAATACATGCATATTATGACTGTGATATGATGAGAAAATTATTTATTATCCTGTGTCATTTGAAAAAGAACCAATTTTTTTAAACATAATGTTGCCACGTTAAATAAGGAATATGCGACCAATAAGAGAGGAGGAGGAAGTATACAAGAGGTTCTCAATATTATATTTGTTAATATAAATATTAACTTCCTTAACCCATTGAATGCTCTTTACAGACACAATTAATTAGAAAAGCATTGTGTCTCGCGTAGATCCACGTCCTAGACACACGAAAGGTTAAAATAACATTTATTCCGTTTTGAAAGAAGACGAACCTCAGATAAAAAATTCACAGGCATGGCAAAAACAGATAACTTAACATTGATTAAAAAAATCATATACAAAACTTATTGAATGTTAATTTATATTTTTTACAAAACATACATCTTACCTTGTAAATATTTTAAACTAGATCGTTACTTGGAACATAGATTGGCAAGTCTATGGGATTCATTTGTAGGTAAGAAATGGATCCGGTACTAACTATAGCAAACACAATCGGTACAATATCTTCGTATTTTGAATGTAGAGACATCACATCTGCTGCAGACGGGATTTCTGATGATTCTCTGAAATAGACAAATTATGGCGTTATTACTAGATAATCGAAGTTTTTTGAAATTCAAATGTTCCCAATCAACCTTTCCAAATTCCAATCCTCATTGCCAAATCATTGGGTTCATTCCAGCCTGAACTTAATGACTTAGCGATTAAGTTGAAAATCTATAAAAAAATACAGATTGTAGTTAGCTTTATTTGTTGACGTTAATGAGGGAAAAAGAGAAAATTATAATAAAAGTATAGGTCGACTTTCACACACGACCAATGGAAATATGAGGATAAGTAACTTAAAAATCGTAAGAAACTAGGTAGTTTTTAATTATTTAAAATCAATCAATTCTACTTACTCTAAACAAATAATCCTGAAATGCGGTTTCGGTGGATTCCGTTTCCTAAAGTTTTGTACATTTCTATTGTACACATCAAAGTCTACCCTCAAACTCGTTTCGGCATCAAAATTCTTATTGTTCTCTATAATCCTTAGCTTCTCAAGAACTGTAGGCATATCAGAACTATCTTCAAAATCTATTAGTGGTTTTAATACACTATTACACAATTCTGAATCAGCTATAATCCGAGCTTGTTCATTTTTAAATGCAATGTTTGTTTCCTCTAAATACCTTAGAAAAGATATTTTTGCGTCCGACCAACTCTCATACTGAAGAAATTGGTCTCTAATATAGTCATAGAGGAATTGCTCTTTGTTACTTAGCATGAGGCGAGAGTTCATTAAACGTCTAGGTACAATTTCTGCTCTTCCAAAGTCTTTTTCATTAGGCAACCAAGTGTCATTGAAAGTTGCAAGTATGAATTCATTGTATCTTCTGTCTACGTCGGCTTCGACTGGGTCTGCTGGATTAGTTTTACTGGGATCGAAAGCATCGTCTTTGCTAGTACCCGGATTGTTAACAGATTGCATTCTCTCTGAACGTCGTTTTAAAATATTGAATGGATTCCTTAATTTTTTTGAGCGAACGCGCGGTTGCTCTTCTACTACACAATCTGATTCTGAACTAGAGTCGAGCGTTATACATCGTCTGTTGATAACTTCGTAATTATCGTCATCCAAATAAATATCGGCCTTGTACGATTTATTAAATGTTTTAATCGCCTTAGAGAGGGCTCTTCTATGACTAGCTGTAGCTTTGTCTTTAGCTTCGAGATCTCTCAATCTCAAAGCTAATTGTCTTAGCCTATACAGATTTTCATCAAACTTATCATCATTGTCTTTGTCTAGTTTACGCTTTTTATTCTTAGATTCTTCATCATCATCCAGCTCTATGGTTTCTACGATCTTTTCTTCATTAACCACATCAAAATGTTCAGTTAATCTTAGTCTAGTTTTATACCTTAAATTGTAAGAGTGCAATAAACCATGTAGGCTTTCAAGATTTTGCAGATCAGTATTACCAGATATTAGACTTTGTTTCAAACGAACAGCTAAATTTCTTATGCCCTGAAGATGTGAAGCCCGTCCACTTCTAATTCTTTTTCTAGCGTTGTTACTTAAGTTGAGATTGTTTGGATTTACGCTGAGAAAAGATGGCCGTAAGAACTGTTGTGGCCTCTGATTGTATTGGACACGAGTTTGGAAGAACATCAGTTGGTAAAAGTTAAGATTATTTTGTGGACGCCAGAATCCGTACGGCCGGAATTGTTGATACCTTTGAAACCTTCCGAGGGGGAAGAAATTTGGATTTTGAGGTACATCAGTACTCGGTACTTCAGAACTACTTCTAATTCTTCTTATGTTGGTCCCATTGACTTCATCTGAACTGGTGTAAGCTGGTGATTCAGAGGATGCTGACCGGAAAGATCTCATTTTAATATTCTGCAAGTTTAACTCATAGTTCGTTTTATTGACGAATATGTTTTTCGGTATAAATTGTTGTTCTGGTACATTGACGGTGGCCACACGTTCCTTGGACAAATCGGGAATATTTTTAAAATAATTCTCCATGTCTTTTGAAGCATTAGGTTTTGGCGTCCTCTTCGTTATTTTCTCTATTTTGCTCAAGTAACTGAAGGAGTCTTTATCTTTACTGTTGTAAACATTTCGTGTTGTGTTTTCTGTTGACGTGCATTCGTTTGAATTCATTGGATCATTCTTATCTTCTGTACCTTTTTTGCTCTCTTCAATAGTCTGAGTGCCTGTAAACAAAACGTGAATTATGTCTATTAGGGTTATTGCGGATGCAAAATTTTAGGCATCCGCGGAAGGGAATATTCAGAGGACCACATCCACGACACAGACGCAGATGTGTGGTTTTTTTCTTTTAATCTTCCCATTTTAAGTATAATGGACGGCAGTCAAGTTAGCACAAAACGTTAAACTTGCCCAATCGAAATTGAACTCTGTGTTTTACATGTATTAGAAAAATGATTGAGGTTGTTTAAAGAATTTTAGTCCAAAAAAAGTGGGTGTATCCCATCTGGCCCGGTGACTTGGCCCGGTGCCGGGCCACATGGGACAAAAAAGTTTTAACTGGCCCGGTGATATGTTTACCGGGCCAGATGATACAAATCAAGTGCCATCGTCCCCGGTAAGGGGCGAAAAGAGGATACGCCTCGTAATTTGTGAAATACTAACTATATGCATCTATGAAAGGGATTGAACTTATAAATCAAACCGCTTAGTAATAATCACTTTTTATTGCGGATAACGCGATATATAAACTTGTGTCATAAATCTCAACTTGAAATAGAGTTCCTGTAAGCAGATTTTTTGAATTTGAACATATTAACTTCGATAATTTCGAATTCTCTAACGCATTTTTTCTAAAAAATGACCGACGGTTATTTGACCGGTCATGAGCTCCATGGTTGTCTCCTGAATAAAGTCTTTGCGAAGCATGGCCTTCTTTGAATGGCGTCGAGTACTTGATATCTTATTTGCAATTTGCACTAATCTTGTTTTGTTAAAAGAGGCGTCAGTATGAAGCGCTTTTAAAATGTCGATCATATTGGGCTGCTATTTTTTAATTGTTTTGTTAAGTTTACTGTGCCACGCTTCCAGTGCATTTGTCGTACGGTGGCGTTGTCCGAAATCGCACCACACGTTTATAAAATCATCACGCAACCATTGTTTTAACATAAAATAACGAAATATCTTGCTGTTTTCATCATCAGGACTTTGAGCAGCCACATACCACCAGCCGCTTTTGTGGGAGAAGGAGTAGTACAGCACTGAGGGCTACTTGTGTACGGGTGGTTTTTAACTTAGTTGTAACTCCTTCCCTTTCTTTTTGTTTCATGTGTAAAATGATTAATAAACGTTGCTGTTCGACAGTGGGCTCAAAAAAAATGTCTTTTTTAAAGCACACCATTCTGCCCTTCGCGCGAAAAAGGAACAACGACAGAATGCGTTAGAGAATTCTGAAATTATCGAAGTTAATATGTTCAAATTCAAAAATCTGCTTACAGGAAGTCTATTTCAAGTTGAGATTTATAACAGAAGTTGATATATCGCGTTATTCACAATAAAAAGTGATTATTACTAAGCGGTTTGATTTAGAAGTTCAATCCCTTTCATAGATGCATATAGTTAGTATTTCACAAATTACGAGGCGTATCCTCTTTTCGCCTCTTACCGGGGACGATGGCACTTGATTTGTATCATCTGGCCCGGTAAACATATCACCGGGCCAGTTAAAACTTTTTTTCCCATGTGGCCCGGTACCGGGCCACGTCACCGGGCCAGATGGGATACACTCAAAAAAGTGATGAATACCCCTAAATTCAATGCAAAATAAAATCCATAGGATTACTAGTCATCGCAGTAGGGAGAATTTTAATGAGGTCCTACCTGCATCGTTTGCTCATTCATTATTATTTAGAATTCCGCCCCAGCATTTACGCGTTACACAACAACGGGTTAGATTTAAAAAACTACATTTACACACATTTCATGAGCCGGTTCGCGATTTCTCTTAAGAATCTATAAGGCAATAGGATACATATCTTGACGTCACACGTTTGCTAACTTAATATTTGCTAATGGAGTAACTATTTATCGATTTTAAAGCATGTGAAATAAAATCAGGTTTTCAGGGTGAAACATAAAGTTATTTGTTAGAGATTTTTTTGCAATATTGGTTGTTAGTTACTATCTTATGATTATATTAATTGGTTAGTAATATATTGAAATTATTACCAGTATCTTTTCTTTCGACACCTAAGCTTGTTGCATAAGCACTGTCTGCACCTGTATCAACAATTTTCACTAAAATATTACGTTGCGGAATGTTTATAATAGTTACCGTAACCCCGGAACATAAAGGGCAACCGAAGAATGAATGAAGAATTAGTGGGTTTTAGTCAGTAAAAGTCCGACACGCCCTCCCGCCGTACCCAGGACGGGAGCAGTCATTTGATGATATCCTACTTTCCAAAAAAAGCATAGTAACAAAAATTTGCGACTCGTTCCAGCTTCGCATGGGTAAATGTTTGAAATATCGGGTTTTTTTTTACTATAATATGCATGTGATATCCACAGAAGCCTGCCCTATAAATCACTCTATTTATTGGTGTATCCGTAAAACAGTTGAGTATTTTAAAAGATCTAAGCAAACAGTCATTGGGAGCGAATTCATTTTACACTATGTAAATAAGATATACAAGGTAGACTTGATATAATTATAGCATAATTGGGTGCTTAATTGATACTTGAAGATGACTTACCTAAAAATATACTTGGTTTTTGCCCTGTAAACCAGATTAACTATCATCCAATTAATCAATTGAGTTTGCAAATAAGTGCATCACAGTTCCAATCTAAGGAAGTCGCGTTTTGACAGTTCATAAAAATACCTCGAG
This sequence comes from Athetis lepigone, assembly GCA_033675125.1. NCBI lineage: Eukaryota > Metazoa > Arthropoda > Insecta > Lepidoptera > Noctuidae > Athetis > Athetis lepigone. Next base: position 6,281,599 of record CM066236.1, on the reverse strand, counting down.
ATACATACGCAAAACAATAGATTCCGTCCTAGGACCACTATAAAGTAGGTAGATATATCGATAAATAAGTCAGTGGCGTAGCGTGGGGGGGGCCGGGGGGGCCATGGCCCCGGGCGGCACATAATAGGGGGCGGCAATTGGGGAACATGACGAAAATATTGGATTGAATTATTTAAAAGAAAATACTTTTCCAAATTACCTACCTACTGTTCGCAATATGTTAGTTACCAAAAGCACCCGCGAAAGCTTTACCGCAAGTGTGTGAAAAAGAGGAAGATAACCGCGTGGGCTCAGGCACCCGGCGAGCGCGGGCGACGCGCGTCCGCGCGAGTTTTTTCGCTCTTTGACCTTGTCCAGAAAGGGCGAATTTACCGCGAAACGTTTGGCGCGAATTCATTCGCGCATTGGCGACATACTAGGCACCAAAACATCGCGTCCACAAGCATCGCGCGAATAATAAATTCGCGCGTAATTCGCGTGCAATTCGCCAGACTCGACTCGCGCCTACTGCGCGCGAGTCGAGATCTAGGGCTGCCTTGTTGCGTCCAGATTTCGCGCGAATTTCAGAGCAAGTGCACGTATAATGGATAAAGAGAGAGAAAGAGAACCGCGGCCAATTTGCCCTTCCTGGACAAGGCCTTTGAGGCGCGAGTGGAACTAACGCGCCGTCGACACGGGCCTGGTCCTTATCGGGCGGTGAGCTACCCATCGATCGCCGTCCGGCCTACGGTGGCCGGTAGTCGTCTTGCCACTCTCGACGCCTACGCCTGGGTTTTTGTCCGGGGTGTGAGGCCTGACACTGCCTCACGCGTGCAGCAGCCTACTTCTTCAGCATGACTGCTTCGCAGAAGGCGGTGACGGCTTCCCATTCGGTCACTCCCACCGATCGCCTCTGCAAGGACACGGCGGTGGTCCGCTCATGCGAGACATTCCTCCAGGCGACCGTTGCCGGTGACACCCAGGCGTCGCTTCCGCCCGAATCCGACACAGGAACCTCGCGAAATGTCCGTGTCCGGTGAGAACCTGTGTCCGGCGATACGTGAGAGCGCCGTGGCGCCTCGTCAGCCAACTCCTCAAAGAGGCGTGCCCAGCACTGGGTTGCGACAGTCGCATAGTCTCCAAATCCGCCCGCATGCCGCGATGCCCGCAGGAAGCCTCGCCGCCTCGCAGGAGACTTTTGCGGTATTCCCCGCACCATCCGAATGGCTATAACTCTCTGGGACGCCCTCAAAAGCCGGGTCGGAGCCAAGGGCAGGTTCGAGCGCCATAGAGGGCCATGGACCCCACGATCCTCGCGTACCCACGTTATGTTAGGTTTTTGGTTCTGATCGGCTCCCGTGGCTCATGGTGCAATGTTATGTAGCACAATATTATGTGTTATTCTGATGTATCAGCTACGCATATCCAGCAAAGCCATCGGCCAGCCTTATTGCTGCCCGCACGCAACGGAATCTCTCAAAAGGAATATTTTTTTCCCGTTTTTTCTCCCACTTTTATTTACTGCTCGGCTCCTATGTGTCTTAGCGTTGTGTTATATAGCCTATAGCCGGCCAAGGAGTATGGATTATAATCGTACCAAGTTTGGTTATAATCCCTTCAGTAGTTTTTAACCCATGCGTGCACACTACGTGCGTGTTTACTTACTGCATTTTTGGCATCAGTATCGATCACCAATCATTCTCCAATAATAATCCGTACTTAATATTATAAATGCGAAAGTAACTCTGTCTGTCTGTCTCTTCTTCACGCCTAAACTACTGAACCGATTTGAATGAAATTTGGTAAAGTTATAGTCTGGGACCCGAGAAAGGACATGAATAGTTTTCATCCCGGAGATCCCCCGGGAACGGGAACTATTATCCCACGCGGACGAAGTCGCGGGCAAAAGCTAGTTTTGAATAAATATTCAATGTACAGAATAGACCTCTCTACAGTTTTATTGAAAGCAAGTATAGATATATATATTATTGGACGTATTTCTCAACAACTAGTGCCACCATAAATTTCTCTTGTTACAGACCGAAATTTAAAAAAAGTGATTTGAAAATGGTGTTTTAAAACTGTGTATACTTTTTTTAAAGTTATATTGCAAGTTCAGAGATTCAAAAATTGCTTAAAACGGTCTCTTTTAGCAGGGGTTCAATCCGTATAATTAAGTTTTTTTTTCAATGAACAGTTTGCGCAGGAACCTAAGATGTCCTTAGGGTTGAGACATACATATTATAAGAAATGTGGGTTTCTTGCGGCATTTCTTCTCTTAGATGTATTTTCCACCTGAAGCATGCATTAGCAATGCGTGGTAGTATATATTATATATATATATATATATATATATTATATAGTATATTTGGCTTGCAATAAGGTGTACGATGTACGAATTAGGTCAATTCAATATATTATTTAAACTTTAAGCGACTTATAGTTAAAATAAGGGGCGGCGGATTTCCGATCAGCCCCGGGCGGCGAAAAGTCACGCTACGCCACTGAAATAAGTAGATAGTTCGAGCGTAAAACAGAAAAAGCCGCAGTTTTATTTTCAACTTTCAATGATGCCTCACAGTTGCAATTTTCCTGTATTGTGGTTGCATTTAGAAATAAATCAATAAACTCACAAGCAACCAGATTTAAAACTTGTATGTAATAAAAATATTTCTTAGCGCTGCAGCCAAGAGCTTATTCACTGGGCGTACAACAATTAACTATTCGCGAACCATCATTAAACGAACAGACAGACGCACAGCGGAGGCATAGCGAAAGGGTCCCGGTGATAGCCTTTGGTTTGAGATTCTAAATATAGGGGCCTACTTACTTGTTTACTTACAACAGCTCAGAACATGTAGTTTTAATACAAAATTGTTATGCTATAAAATAATTACCAAGATCTACAGGAACATCGGATGATATCATACAATTTGTTTCCTCAGTTGAC